>OU015756.1:68747941-68769666 GCA_907169655.1 Acomys percivali
TGTGTGTGTGTGTGTGTGTGTGTGTGTGTGTGTGTGTGTGTGTGTGTGTGTCTGGGTGTTGTAGGCCAGAGCATGGCTTTGGCTATCTATAGCTCTTTTCTTTTCTACTTTATTTTTTCAGTCAGGGTCTCTCACTGATCTGGAACTCAACATTTTAGCTAGACTGGCAGGCCAGCAAGCCTCTAGGCTCTCTTGCTTTGCTACTGTGCTCTGGGCCTGTGATGACTTTTATTATGGGTGTGGTTTTATGTGAGTGTATAAGATCCCAACTCAGGTCCTAAGTCTTGTGCAGGAAGCATTTTACCCAATGAACTATCCTCTACTCTCCTGAAAAAGTTTTTAACCGGGGAAAATATTTTATTAACAATTTTATAGTCAGTCTGTATTCATGTTTGTTAGGTAATCTTTTAAACTTTTTATTTCATTTTCCCTCTTTGAGAATTTCATACTTAATTTGAGGTTATCCATTCTTCTCCAACTCCTCCCAGATCCACCCCTCTTCTCCACCCAACTTCAGTGTCCTTAAAAGAAATTAAATCCAATTTGTGCTTCCGACTTATTCTTGTATATCTAGACTTCCAGTGGCATGTGTCAGCCTACCAGAGGCCAGCATCTTAAAGAAAACTCTCTCTCTGCTAGTAGCTATCAACTGCCAACAGTTTCTCAGCTATAAGTTGGTTAAGAAACATCAAAAGAACCAGAATTAGATGCCACTGCAGGCTAACGTCAGAATATAAATATAGGTGGACTGGTCAGATTCCTGTGTTTTTTATTTTAGGCTGCTTAAAAATAAGAGAAACATTTTCAATTTTAACTTAATAGTTTTATTGTTCTAAAATCTCACAGTATAGTTATTGTTAAGACTACTTTCAGTATTTGTACAGTAATTTCTTGCATAAGACAGTTGGAACTTTTTATTATCAGTATTATTATTTATCTTTAGCAATAACAGGAAGTAGCTATAAGCCAAACAGAACTAGCAAGATGATTGCTTGGGTCACTCTTGCTTTTTAAATTCTTCAAGAGTGTCGTATGACTCTTGAATCTTAAGAGTAAGATGTGACCCCCTCATTGAGTGAATAAGCCTGCTATGTGGTTCTCTCTGAGCTTTCCAACACTGTATTGTGACGCTGTCTCCTCAGCAACACTGGCACTTTTACAGCTTTTTAAGTGCACTTTCTTTTAACTATAAACACTATTCTTGGAACTTTCATTCCACTATCTAGCCTTGTCCTTGGAAGCCCAAACTCCCTTCAAAACCTACCACAAACCCTGCTTCCTTAAGGATAAATGCCTTCTCTGGTACTCCAGATGAAACTGGACTCCTGATACAAGTATTTCTTCCACATATTCTTATTTTCTGATTATCTTTCCCTTGATATTTTAAGCTAGTAGGCATTTCCAAGGGGAAGAGATTATAACTTTAATATTTATTTTTGATTTTTTTAATTCTAAATTTTAAGCTCATTATAAAAATTATACACTAACATATCACAAACAAATATTCATTTTATGTGCATATTTACAACTATTTACAAAGACACACCATTTAAAATTGTGTCTGTGATCACTACTCTACACAGCTGAAGAAAAGCTTTTACTGCTTTGCTCATGGACATATAGCTAGTGCCTAGCATAGGAGGAGTATAGGGCAGGCGCTCAATAGTGGATCCGACCACTATCAAATAAGGTTTTGCCAGAATAAGACTTGTTACACAGTAAGAGGAAGATGTATTACTAGAGAAAACAGGTCTATTTATTGTACTCAGGTAAAAAAAAAAAAAAAAAAAAAAAAAAAAGGCAAGCCTAATTATACAAACAAAAATTAGTACATGGTGAAAACAATTATATCACATCATAATGCAAAGTGTAAAGTAAAGAATCTGTTTCCATGCAGTAGGTCTTATTACTAAGGCCACTAAGAAACAGCATGGAGAGGTTTAGGAAGCTGCCTGATGCCTGTTTTGAACACTTCCGTTAGTAACTCCAAGCCAAAGAGAGCATGGAGGAGACGCAGGCTTTATGTTACTAAGATGCAGATGAAGAATGGTCACTTCCGAGCTGAAGGTAACCTGAGGTGTATTCCAGGACACCTTTCTATACCTGTGTCCTTATAGAATAGTTAGCCAACCCTCTTGTCACACATAAGGAAAAGGAGTTATGAGACTTTCTGATGTAGAATATGACCCAGGCTTTTGTAGGTGCAAGAAAAGGATTATAGACCAGTATTTAGAAGCATCTACAGTTGTAAGGATAAGTACTGAATTTGGTGGTTAACATGAGAAAAAGTGAGGCCCAAGGCTTTCAAGAATTAAATTACAGAAAACAAAAGAGTGGAATAAATACATATACGAATAGAATATGGATGTATTATGTTTTTCAGTGATGTCAGTGATTTTTTTGAGACCTTGATGTGACTAGTCTGCACCCTTCAGTTTTATAACCATCAGTTATAACAATGGAATCTTCCTAAATAACTTCAGAATATAACAGCCTAAAATATAAAGTGCTATTCCCATTTTTCATTATGAAACAAGATGTATTTAACGTCTGCTTAGATAATTTTATTACTTACACCATATTCACTGCCTTAATTTATGTTGAAATATTTCAATAAAATAGAAATCTTTCTATTAATTATTTAGGTAATATTTTCTGCCAGAAAATATATAGGATTAAAGATGTGAATGTTATCTTTTTCTTCCCTTTCTTTACCTTTGAAACCTTTTTATTTCTATTATTTGTTCATTTGAATGCACACATGTGTCTATGTGTGCATGTTATATGCAAGAGAGGTGGTAGCAGCAGATGTAAGCTTTCTTAGAGCTAGAATTTACAAATCAAGTTCACAGCCCAATACAGGTGCTGTCAACTCACTCTGGTCCTGTGAAAGAACAAGTGCTCTTAACCACTGACTCACCTCCAGCCCCTTTCTGTAATCCTCTACTCAGGCTCTTTATTTTCATCATATAATGGGGACGGGTGGGGTGGCTCAACAAGTTAAGAGCACTTGCCCCCACGTCTCATTATCTGACCTATACCCAGGAATCATGTGGTGGAAGAAAAGAACTGCCTCCTATACGCTGTCCTTTGACCTCCCCTTAGCTGCATTGACACATGGGTAGCATCCCCCAAACTTTGAATCAAGCACACAAAAACTTAAAAACTGCATGCTGGAAAAACCAGGATGTTAAAGCGACTGTGTAGATGTCTAGTTGGTTAGTATCTGGTGTTCAAGCATGAGGACCTGGGTTCCAATGCCTAAACCTGAGGTAAAAATGGAGGCAGAGGGTTTGTGCCTTTAACCCCAGCTCAGGAAAGCTGGAGAAGTGGATATAGGTGGATCCCTGTAGTTTGATGGACAACCAGCCAAGACAAATCAT
This sequence comes from Acomys percivali, assembly GCA_907169655.1. Taxonomy (NCBI): domain Eukaryota; kingdom Metazoa; phylum Chordata; class Mammalia; order Rodentia; family Muridae; genus Acomys; species Acomys percivali. Next base: position 68,751,325 of record OU015756.1, read on the forward strand.
GAACTTCAGTTTTAGTGAAAGATTCTGTTACAAAGCAGAGTTATCAAGGAAGGACAAGACACTAATCACTGACCTCCATGTGCACCTGTATGCACTTGTGCACACTTAACAGGCATACACAACATAGACACATACACACTCAATTTTTTTTTATTTCTGTAAAAAAACAAGCAAGAAGTAGTAGTCATCTTCTTCTCCTCCTCCTCCTCCTCCTCCGCCTCCTCCTCTTCCTCCTCTGTCCTCTAAACTGGTATCCCCAAATTATTTACTATATGCTATATGCCACCTGAACAAAAAATAGAGACGAGTTTCATGCAATTGAAATTGCATGAATTAAGTAATATCTGTTTGGCATATCATTTAAAGTATTACAGAATATTTCAGATAAGAATTTTTTGATATAAAGAAAAATAATATCATGAAGAAACTCATAAATGGTTGCAGGCTTCTAGACAGATGGACTAAACTATAAAGGACAGCAAAGACCAGTCAGCCAATGAAAAATGTTGCGCAAAACTTCCAAAATTTAAAATGTGCCTGTACTTACTATAGCTAACAGAAAATATTAATGTGCACAGTTCCATTTAATAAGAATCTTGGCACCTTACAGTTGTTCACAAATGTTTCTAACATTTGCACTTTATTTTGCTGTTGTTAGTGCCTTTCAGTGAATGCTGACTTAAACAGCAATGGAGGTCCTCAGAAGGGTCAGGAGAATTCTTTTCATGATTTGTTGGCATATCGCAGAGTTTGTTTCAAAAAGCACTGAAAGAATATTAGTGTGTACATTCTTTGAGAGATGATTTCAAGAAAGACATTTATTAGAAACCTAACAAACACTGTGTCTCAAGCACTGTGTGGAGCAGTGCCTGAACTTTCACAGTCCCCCTTTAGGGTGCCATTATCCATCTCACTCTACAAACAGGAAAATGGAGAGGAAGGCCTCAGAAGCATTCAAGCCCTCCCTGTGATAGCAACGGGCACAGTGTTAGTGCCTGAGGCACAGAGCTGCGGTGCCTATAATCTCTCTTGTTTTCTCTTTATCTTCTTATTTTTGAGACAGAGTCTCACAAAGTTGTTCAAACTAGCTATGAAGTGGCAATCTCCTTGTCTGTGCCATCCCAAAATGCCTTTTCTTCTAATGGTGATTCTGCTGTCTCTCATCTAATTACATAGTCTTTAAAATATGAATGTGCAGTAGGAATCCAGGCAGGGGACATCAGATGAATCATAAACTTATATTAATAACTTTTCTAAAGGATTTTATAGCACCACTTTGAAATGACAACATGGAGGGCATCAACCTACATTGAGCCAAGTCCAATTTATCATTTTCCAAAAGCTTTAAGAAATACTCTGGAGGCAGGTATCAGGTCCCACCACTTACACTGAAGAAAACCAAGAAAAAAACAATGATTGGAATTACGAGTTGATCAACAATGTAGGTGCAATAGGGAACAGCAATGAGAAACTGGGGAGGAAAAGCAAAGTGAGAGCAAGTGAGGACTGAGTGAGGGTGACTGGCAGATATTTAGCAAGTGAGGAGAAGGCAAGGAAGCAAGTGTGGTGCAAGCCACTCAAGTGCCTGGGGTAGGTAGGTGTGAGCATTCCCGTCAGGGAATTTAAGATGCAAAGCCCTAGCTGTTCTGGCATTTTCAAGAAACAGCAAGGCAACCAGTGTTTCACTAGAATAGGAGAGAAGCATGCTTCAACACAGAGCAATGCATAAAAAACATAAAAGCAAAAAAATTGTGTTGCTCATAGATCCGAGGCAAATGAAGATTAAGACCCAAGAAATGACTATGATATTCAACCATTCTTGGCCCCCACCTCCTCATCCTTAACAGCACAATCACCCGAGATCACAACCAATGGATCCCGGATCGGGGAGACAGGAGAAACAGACTTCCTGGAGGCAAGCTTCAGTGATATAGATTATTTAATGGGGATAGGAGCGTGAGGGAGTGGGGGGCAAAGGCTATTTATTTAAAGCTTTGGAGAGTATGCACAGGCTTTTGAGGTGAATATGTATGTCATTGGCTGAGGCCAAGGTTATGGGAATTCCTTATTTGCATGAAGAGCAATTCCAGGTGCTTGTTGGACAGGACCTTATAAGGACAGAGTAAGTTTTACCTGTAACCAGGCCACCAGGCTACTTGACCACCTCAGTGTGGCAGAGGTGAGGGTTGTAAGGCTACATGTTCCCGGACATGCAGGCCTAGGTCAGGGAAGGAATGATCCTACTCCTGTAAGTCTCAAGAGCTTTTCTGAGTTCAGACACACCTTGACCACATCCTTGCCCAGCCCCACAGTACTCAGCAACATGGAGACAACAAGGCTCCTGAAAAGAGTGATTTGCTCCAGTGGGGGAAGTAAAACAGCAGAACATATTCAAGGCAAGAAAAAAGTAGTAACAGTATTTATTTATTTATTTATTTGTAAAGAAAAGGAAGCATATAAGACTACAACTAAGTTGGGAGTTGATCAACAAGAGAAAAATGTGGTTCAAAGAGAACTTTTCATTTAACAGGACTGTAGCCAGTAAGGAGATCACAGGTGGCTGAGTAGAAGGACAAACTATTTTACTATGAATATTATTAAAAACCAGTAATTACATGACACAGGAGACAACTTCCTGAATAGAATACCAATAGCCCAGGCTCTAAGATCAACAATTAATAATGGAACCTCATTAAACTGAAAAGCTTCTGTAAGGCAAATGATACTGTTAACAGAACAAAGCGACTGCCTACAGAGTGGGAAAAGATCTTCACCAAGCCTACATCTGACCAAGGGCTAATATCCAAAATATATAAAGAACTCAAGAAATTAAAAACCACAAAACAAAATAATCCAATTAAAAAATGGGATATAGAATTAAACAGAGAATTCTTAACAGAGGAATACTGAATGGCTGAGAGACACTTAAATGCTCAGTTTCCTTAGACATCAGGGAAATGCAAATCAAAAGGACTCTGAGATTCCATCCTACATCCCTCAGAATGGCTAAGATAAAAAACTCAAGTGACAGCACATGCCGATGAGGATGTGGAAGAAGAGGAACACTCCTCCATTGCTGGTGGGAATGTGAACTTGTACAACCACTTTGGAAATCAATGTAGTGCTTTCTTAGAAAACTAGGAATTGTGCCACCTCAAGACTGATCTATACCACTCCTGGGCATATACCCAAAAGATGCTCCACCATAAAACAAAGGCATGTGCTCAATTATGTTCACAGCAGCCTTATTCATGATAGCCAGAATCTGGAAACAACCTAGATGTCCCTCAACTGAAGAATGGATAAAGAAACTATAGTACATTTACATAATGGAATACTACTCAACTATTTAAAAACAAAGAAATCTTGAAATTTACAGGCAAATGGATGGAACTAGAGAAGATCATCCTGAGTGGGGTGACCCAGACCTAGAAAGATACACATGGTATATACTCACTCATAGGCAGATATTGTCGACATGATACAGGATAACCACACTACAATCCAGGGACCTTAAGAAGCTGGATAACGGGGAGGATCCTAGGGAGGATGCTTAATGCTCATTCAGAAGGGCAACTAGAATAGACACCGGAAGTGGCTGAAGAGAGGGAACAGGATGGAGCCTACCATCCTGCCCCAAACTTTGGGGCAGATTTCAGGGTGACTTAGGCAAGAGTTGGGGGATAGAAGGACCTGAAGAGGACAAAGCTCCGCAAGGAGAACAACAGAGCCAACAAATCTGGACCCAGGGGGACCTACAGAGACTAATGTACCAACCAAAGGCTATGCACGGAGAGGACCCAGAACCCCTGCTCAGATGTAGGTGATAGGCAGAGCAGTCTCCATGTGAGCCCCACAATATGGGGAGTAGGGGCTGCCTCTGACATGACCTTGTTGCCCACTCCTTGATCACGTCCCCCTCGCAGGGTGGCCTTGCCAGCCCACAGAGGAAGAGGATGAGGCAGTCCTGATGAGACCTGATAGGATGCAGTTAGATGGTAGGGGAGGAAGGCTCCCCATTTCTGAGGAATAGGGGGAGGGGGGAGGGGAGGAGGGAGGGGGTATGACTAGAAGGAGACGAGGAAGGGGGTGTACAATTGAGATGTAAAGTGAATAAATTTAAAAAAAAACCTAGTAATTACAGTTTAAGTGTTATGGGAGCAAAGAAGTTTAAATAACAACAACAACAACTTCTCCTCCTCCTCCTGTGTGGAGTTTAAAGGACACTAAGGATTTCATGCGCTACGTGCTCTAGGGTAAAGAAGAAGCACAAATGGGTAAGAGAATATACCTGGTAGACAAAAGAGTTCCAGAAAGCATAGAGGGCACAAAACTAGTTACATAAGAAATGCAATAATATAGTGCAGCCAGAGTGCCTGGGCAGCTGCTCAGAGAGCAAAGAAGATACTAAGTGGAAAGAATATTTGGACAGATTAGAAGTGGCCTTGAATTCGGCAATGTAGATCTTTTAGTTTGGGCATATAAAAATGAAGAATTATTAAATACTTTCAATAAGTTAGAAAAATGCAATCATTTTCTGAAAGAAAAATAATAGGAAGTTAAGGGCAGATGAAAAGGTCCTATGTGAGAATAAAGCATGGCCAGCATGCTAAAGAGGAATCATATTCGTCTTTTTTTTTTTTTTTAATAAAAGTGAATACATTTGATCTAATTAAAATTCTACTCAAGGCAATCCAGCAGGACCGACATGCTTTTCCAAACACTCAACCATAAGGGTTTGGTGCCGGCACACAGCACCCTCCAACCAACCGCTGTGCAGATTTTAAGACACGATGGAGCATATGAACTCAAAAGAAATGAAAGCAAGCACACAAACACAGAATGTACAGAAGCTCAGCTTCCCCAGCACCATAGGAGAGCCATGAACTTACCTTGTCCCTCTTACATGCTAACACACACTGAACTTCAAACACCATTTAAGAGACCAACCTTTGCAAAATCTTTAAATTACATTTTAGTTTAAATGGTATAGTCCTTTTAATTTTATCTTGACCACACATTTCAAATTAAAAGATCTGCTGTAATTCTGTGAGAAAGTTTTAAAGCTTTGGGGTTTCATTTTACTATTTGGTCGTACTAAAAAAAAAAAAAAAAATTAAACTTGGTAACTCATAATTACCACAGAAAAAGTGTTTCTTCTATAGTTGGGTATGGTTCTCACTACAGAATAGAATAATATGGATAAGGCAGTAGTGATGTAGTTCAGTACTCAAATGTTTGCCTAGCATGTTTGGGTTCATCCTAATACAGCAAAAATAAGGATTTAAACCTTGTGAAATTTCTTCTTTTGTGCTTTATTCCCTTAGGAAAATAAAGGATTTTCTATGAATTATTGACTTTTAGGTGTATTGAGTGTTAAACCAAAACTATAATAGAATAAAATGCATGGTTAAGTCCGCAAAAAACAGTGACTTCTCATCTTAAGATGGTATAAGCTTCTATAGTCTTACACAGAGAATCTTGCAGAATAATGCTGTAGACATTCTATAACAGGTTATCATCTGAGGACCATTTAATTGAGTTAACAAAACTGAACAAAATATAAAAGGATTAAGTCATAGTATTTTCCTGTTTTTTGTATTCCAAAAACTTCTGTGTAGATTTCAATTAACTTAAGCACATGCTATTGTCTGGATGGTTCAGGCACTAGAGCTCAGGGAATGGAAGCCTGGCGTCTTTCAGGATGATGTAAGAGGCAGTGGGCCTTTAAGAGATGGAGCACTGGAGGAGTCTGTAGACACACAGGATGTCTTTGCAAATGATTAAGATGGGTACTATGAGGCCTTCAGTTTTAACAAAGATGAGTTGTTTTTAAGACTCCTTTCTAGGAAGAACTCATGAGGTCCTAGTCTTAGACCAGGAGATACTGGCAGTGAGGGCTACTGGGAAGCGGGAGCCATATTTTTCTTTTTTTAGTGGTCTTACAACTGGAAGGTTATCCATGTGTCAGTAAATAACCCCATATCCACGCTCACGGAAGCAACCCCAGGTAACTCAGGGGTCATAATACACTAAAGGGGTAGGAGTAGGAGAGAGAACCTAAGAAGGGGTACAAGGGAGGATGACTAGGAATATCAGGGACCAATGAAGGGGGACTATGCACAATCACTGAACCACAGGGTTACGGGCATGTACAACACTGTCTAAGGATTTAAAGAGAATAAGACCCTCTTCTAACTGTTGTACCGTCTCGCCATCTGACTCCTTCCCTTTGTGCAAAGGTTCTACCATGAGGACAATATCCATCTCCCTCCCTTTCAGGACTGCCTTAGCTTTATTTGGTTTTCAGCTCTCTTGTATACATTTTGGTAAATGCTATGTATGCACCAGCACATCGATACTCAGGAATATCTGTTAAAGGCAGTAGATCACAGGGATCTTGTAATCATCTCAAGAACTTACGTTTTAGTTTTTCAATACAGACATTTTTAGTTCTTCAGCATTTTTGTATTGTATTCCTCATAAATGTCTTAAATTACCGTAGTTAGGTTTATTATTAGATATACTATTTTTTCTTTCTCTTTTGGTCATTTGGACAGAATTTCCCTATATGGCCTAGGTTGGCCTGAAACTTTGGTAGTCTAGCCTCAGCATGCTGATTACCTGAGATTATGTTGTGTTTGACCATGCCCAGATTTAGGTAAGGCTAATTTTTTTAGTTAAAATTCTAGCAATACTTTAAAAATAAGCTTTTTAACAATGCCTGGGTGGTAAAGAACCATCTCTCTGAAAATCTGACTACCATCCTAAGATCTTCTATTTAATACTTTATAGATTTTATGTATTTTTTTCTGCTCCATATATTTTATTTTAAAAGCGAAACAAAAAAATATCTGATACTGTTATTTTGGCTATAATGACAACATTTGCTTAGGAGCTTCTGGCCTTCACAATGATTTATCCTATGTTATTATTTTTATATTATAATTTAATTACATCATTTCTCCCTTCCCTCTTTTCTCTCTACACCCTCCCATGTATAATCCTTCTCTCTCTCCTTCAAAGTCATATTCCCTCTACCTCTTTATAAAATGTTGGTAATTTGCTATTATTTTATTATTTAAGTCTAGAATTTTTGTTTGGGCCATTGTTGTATGTTCTGTTTCCCTTTGCTGCTTTTATTAAATGTTTTGCCATAAAGTGTAAGATCCCACAAAGTTGTAAGAAAGAAGAGGCCTAAATGTTTTGTTTTGTAGCTCCCCATGTCTCAAGAGGGTAAAGTAGTGGACACTGACTCTACCAGCCACGAAAGCATTTCCATTATCTTAAGGATCGCTGTTTTGCTGTTTACATCACACCCACTCCTTCTCATCTCACCTTCTTTCTTCCAGAAATCAGTAGTATCTTGCATCTTCTGTAACTTTGTCATTTTTAAGAACGTATTGGAATGGGTCTACCCTGTTGTACCCCATACCTTGCCCTATTGTAGTAGTGGGAGGAAACCCATGGCCTTGTGCATATTAGAAGCATCCATTGAGCTATGTTTCCATTCCCAAGATTGTGAAAACAGAATTACACAGTATATATACTTTTATAGTTGGATTTTTTTTTTTCATCCAACACAATTCTCTGGAGAGTCAGGCAGGATTTCATTGTTTTGTTGCCCAGTGTGTAGCCTCTGATAGGAGAAGATTTACTGATGGACAGCTGTTTACTTTCTTCAGTTTGTGCATCTAGGAATAAAGTGCTACGAACACCTGTAGCGTCAGTCTCTATGGATACTTCTCATGCTTGGTGGATGGGATCTGTCCTTGTTACTGCTATGACCACACGTGGGCTCCACTGACATTGCTGAGAAGTAGTGTCATTTCTGACTTTTTTTTTCAGTATGTGGATTTCTTTATTTTACTCTCCTTAGTTCTTTTTCTTCTAGTGTGACTCTACAGTACCTTAGTTCTTTTCCTTCCAGTGTGACCTTACAGTACTGTATTACTGTAGGAAATATGTTTTCATGTGTGCAGCTGGGCTGGCCCTTCTTTTAGGAATGGTTAGCATAATCTGCCTACTGATTCACAACATGGAAGAAAATAGACTCTGAATCTTTATTATACTGTGTTTGCTGGGCAATTAATCAGTGCTGGGTAGCTTGGCAGGAAAGGAAGTCAAGTTTCTCATGTGGTCTCTGTACGACTAAGTTGTTAGTGATAAGTGCTTCTTATTACTGGAGATTAGAGTGTCAGTTTTCTATTCAGCCTTAATCAACAGGACTGCCATGCAGAAGAGGGGCAGAAAGAGCTTAGGAGCCAGAGGAGGTAAAGGACTCCAAGGAAGCAGTGTCTTGCACAGAGGAACTGAGAGCAGTTGTGACAGCATGCTCAAGACCATGAAGCCCATGCCAGACTAAATTCTAGTATGGAGAGGGGAGCTGGGCACCACGTTCCACCCATAACTGAGGACTATTAGCACTTGTTACCTGCTGGAAGAGGAAGGGTCAGTTAGTGTAGTCTCTGTCTGATAAGTGAAGTATACTCCAGTGTAAGGACATACATCCAAGAATATTTGGGCAGAACAAATTAACTTTGATGGGAAAAAGGTAGAGGGGGGAAGTTAGGTGTGGAATTAGGAAGACCGCTGTTGAATATGTTCAAAACTCATTGTATAATCTTCCCTGACACTAAGAAAGTATACCCTCCAACCTCCAGGCCCTAGTTTTCATCACTACACTAGATCTTTCAGTTCTACTGTTCCATGGGTTCAGCCACATGTTACAAGATGCCCTGTCCAATTTAAAATCCACTTAGTGTAAGCTTGTAAACCTGGGTATTTGCATTCAAAAGTGTTTCTAGTTGGAGACTGAATACCCTGGTTTGAGCCCAGTTGAAACATGGATTTCTTAGGTTTCTGATGGACTCTCATGTAATATCTGAGTATCAGTGTGTCACAGTCAAGGGAGACAGAAATTTCTGCATTAGTTACAAAGCTCACTAGAGGGATTATTCAAGCCCTTTAATATTAAAGAACAAGTGATATATAATCAAGCTGCTTTTATTAATGGAGAGACCAGCATCTCCTCAATTCCAACTGACTGCCAGACACTGTACATTTGCTCTCATGGTCATACGACTTGCTTCTGGACACCCATCGAGGCTGGCACTATATCCCCCTGCTGCAGAAGGTAACATGTACCCAAGGTTAGGGACACCCCTTACTCCGCTTTGCTTGGGCCAAGTCTGGGCCACAGTGATTATCCTTAAGTAATCATTAGTGAACTCGATGTTCTCCAAAAATATTTTTTCAAAGACCTAATAAACAAACAAAACTAATTATAATTTATCCTTTACAGATTTACCCAAACACTTATTTTAAAAATCTAACAATATAACACAGCTATTTTATTTACTTATTCATTGTTTGGTTGCTTGGTGTTGAACCAAAAATATATCATGTCCTAGGTAAAACTATCTACCTCTGGGCCCCAGAAAATTTACAAAATAAAATTCTCATACCATTTGCTGATGCCATAATAATCTTTAATAATGCTCTGAAGAACGGCACGATAGAAGAGTGATTCGGTAGGCAGCTGAAAAAAATCAGATATATGTACAAGAATAATAAATGAAGGCCAGAAACAAAATTAATACTAGAGACCTGGGGTCTGGTAAACGTTATAAGCCCAGTTTTACTATTTAATAGACAGGAGGGCTTTATAGTGTCCTACTGAAATGCCAAGTCTTTTGGTAGTTGACTCTTGTTTGAAATATTGTTAGTTACAAGCTGCTTTTACTGGCAATAACTACAAAGTAGATGGCAGTTTTTGCTTTATGTTAAACTCTTGAAGTAGTTAAAACTTCTTATGCTTTTGAAAAATTGCATAGTGATATTAATGTAATATATTATAAAAAAGATACTTTGTAAGTATGTGTATACTTTGTAAAAACAAAGAGCAGAATGAGAAAGTACCGATAGACTATATGAGATGCATTTGCATTTTAAACAAGATAATACATATAATACATATAAAAATGCACTGAGAATAACATGACAAAATCAATTCTCATTCCAAAGTTACCTTGAGCAAATAAAAGCTTTACAGTTGTGTCCTAAGAGGAATGAAGTACAAGCCACTATAAAGTGCTCATTCTCGGAATAACTAGGCTGATCCATCCTGGTCAGTACAGATCGGGGAGGGAGGGGAAAACAGTCAACATCTTCCCAGCAGCCTGTGCCTGGCTGTTCTAGGAAAAAGCTGAATGTGGCTTAGAATTGGCTTTTCTTCCTTCACAAGCAATAAATCCACCTAACGCTTTTAGTGCACTTTAAAACCAGGAACAAACATGTGTCCCTCCTGACACATGTACTATGCATGCTATGCACAGGACGATGGCAACAGGTATAAGCTACAAGTTAGTGCTCTGCAATTAATTAAGGAAATTACCCCATGCCATTAAACTCCTGCGGAGTATTGTGTTCTTATGTAAGATGAAGTAAGACCCAACTCCTCAGACTGAATGGAAACATGAACAAGACCCTGAAAGTATAAGAAACAATCCACTAATGGAGACAATATGCTAAAGGCTCCTCCCTTTCCCAGGCCCTGAGGAACCACCAAGGTGGGTAATACTGTAGAATTAACATCTAGGAGATAGAGACTGAAATCCTAGAATTTGTTATCTTACAGTTGCCTCCTGCATATCAGGGCATAATGATGATACTTAACTCACAGTCCTAGGCATTTATTATCACAATTGACAAGAAGTCTGAACACTATGTTGGAATGCTCTATATCAGACTTTGTTATTATTTTCAAGATAATAATTATTACCCATAATGGTGATGGTGGCTGATATTTACTGAGAACTTTCTATATATTTTAAACATTTTACATGTTTCTCTCACTTCATTCTCCATGGGCACCTTAGACAGGCAAAATGAATAACCCTGAAAAAATTGCAACTGCTACCACCACCAAAGTACTTATCAAAGTAACTGAGCAATAGCAAGTAATACTTGTTGTTGCTGTTATTATTTTGAAATATAATTAACATTAGCACTCCTTGAAAAAGAAACAATAGATTTTTTTTAAAAATGTACACTCAACAGAATAATTTTATAAAAACTTTCAAATATGCTCTTTAAAATTCCTATGTTTCATGAATACAGTGGAAGATAATACATTATATGGATATTTGGGGACATATCAAGCTTGTATGTATATTTTCAAGTCTGACTAGCTATTTTAACTAATGATTAAGTTTTTAAAAGCTATCAAATAGCCAAATGAAACATGATTAGGATTACACTTAAATAATTCATTACATGTCACTCCATTTTCTTTGCTTGAACTAACTCCATAAAAGCCTTACTGTCAGCTACAATGTTCATCAGAAATATTTACAGATTGTTAATACAATATGAAGAAATGAGGGGTTACCATAAGAGCATAATGTGGAAACTTTCTCAAACCTTAATGTACTGCTCTGAAAGTTCACTTTACTTTAAACACACACAGCATGTATATACTTGAGTGCATAGCGGTGACAAGCAGGTGATACTTATTAAAATTCACCAGGTTTCAAGTTCAACAGCAGGTCAAACTTGAAGAGGTCTTGAGAGAAAAACTATCTCCACCATTAGCTACATTAAACACTCTCACTCACCCCTTGGCCAACTGCGACCCGTTCCAATGCCTTAAAGAAGAAAGAAACAAGACAAAGATTGTTGACACATTTAGTCTTATGAGGTTTAGAAATAGATTCTGTACAGATTTGCAATAGTGACGAAGTGATAACATGTAAGCTTACATAGCCAAAAGTATTAATATTACTGAAGAATGTCACCTCATATGCTTGCATAATTTAGGACTAACTGATAATGAAAACTGTAACATATACAAACACACTCATATTCTGATTCTATACTCTGTGAATTGTAGAAGGAATTAGAAGGAAAAATGGCAGAGTCTGACTTACATTTACTGGGGCTAGATAATCTAAAGCTGTTCTTATGTATAGTACAGTCATAGAGGTGCTTATAAACTTCTTTTTGGTATTTTATAGCTTATGGAACTTGTAATTTCATTTTTTCAGTTTTCCTCCAGGGTTGAGAATTAAACTCAGGTTCTTGTTATTAACTATGCAGGTGTTCCACCAGTAAGCTATCCCCCAATTTATTAATTTCATCTTTTAGCAAGCAAACATGAACAGATTGTAGGTGGAAGAGTAGTTGAGGGGAAAATAAAATCTGCGTGGAATGTAAAGCACATGTTCATATGATCTAGCATCAGAGGAAAAAGGACATGTTACACATGTTTTGATGCTTTCTTTAGGAGGCTGTAGAACATGTAAGAGATAGTCTAGTTGGTGGAAATCAGTTACTGGTGGTGGACTTTTGAGATCCTAGGCAGTCTATGGCTGGTCATGGTGGCTCTTCTTGCAGTTGTGCAGATGTGAATACTATGCCCTCAGTGCCATGCCTGGGCTGCCTCACTCTGTCTTCCCTGCCACAATGAACTGAGACTCCCTGAACCTGTGAGCCAAAATCAAGCTTTCTTACATTGTTACTGTTAAGTAATATAGTCACAGTGACACAAATGTAACTAATAGAGCACTGTAACACATTTTTACAATTTTAAGTTATTGGTTTTATAATTATACTTAAGGACTTAGATATTTTATAAAACATTTCCTAACACTTTTAATAATCATATTGAACATATGATATTTATATAATATTTATGGAATAAGGCTTTAGAAAACTTTTCATTTCTTAGACATACATTTCTACATTTATTGGATGTTAAGAATTTATTAAAGTTGTTTTTAAAATTTAATTAGAAATGTTCCAAACATAAGGTGGATAAAGTATAATGGATCTGCATGAGCTTGCTACTCAGATTTTAAATACCTGTTTTGATTTAGGTTTCTAGGTTTCCATAAATAAGTTTTAACTATAGCTGAAACAGTTTTTACAATCAAAATATACTATACAGACTATCTTGTTTAAGTGAAATTTTTACATATGTATAAGATCATTGGCATGATCATGGTCAGTAGCTTACCTGAAACTGTGGTTAGTTAGTAATTCATCATAAGGTAAACCTGTTCTTTGACCCTTTATTTATATCTCTTTTCCTCATGCCACACAGATGAGGGTGAGGGTGAGTGGATGCTCACTGTATAAAAATGTGCTTCTATGTATATGACAGAACAAATGTACATCAAGTTAACTCCCCTAAAAACTCTACTTCAACTTCTTGTCTTTACAGTATAAGTACGGCAAGCAGTGTGCTGTGATGACAACATTCCAAGAATGACTGTTATTGTAGCAATATTCTAAGTATGTTTTATTTACTCATAAAATGAAGGAAGAAGAGAAATTTCCAGAGAAGTATGTTAAATCTGCAACATATGACAATGATTATTTGGGAGTAAGTGGATCTCTAAGCTATACATTAGATACAAAAACCTCTGTGGTTTCTTATATGCACACAGACCAGTAATACAGGGACAATGGACTTCCAAAACAGTCATTAATGGTTGCACATTAAGCAAATTGTTCAATCAACTGTATTTCATTTTTAAAAGTTACTCTGTTTAAATAAACCAACATGCTGTGATGTCCGAGTATACATAGTGAAATGATTAATATAGGTAAGCAATTTCACATCTCCACTATTTTTTCATTTTGACTATATGTGGTAAGAACACTATACTTGGAATATTTAAGACATAATACTGTAATATTATTCATGGCTTTCGTTCCATAATTTAGTTTTCTAGAATCATTCTTCTAAACTAACTGCAACATTTAAGCTTTCTGATAACAAATATTCACCTATAATATTTAGCTTGCCCTTTAAATTCACATGGTAACATGGACAAAGAATGCCAAGGGATAAAGTGTTCTATATTTAGAGACACTAGTCATATCAAACAAATAAAGTTTTTGACTAATTATTTCCAACAAGAGCTTAATATTTTCCCATTCCATAAGAAATTAGAAGATAAAATGACTTTTACAAATATACAGACATTATCAAGCTATATATAATGGACTGAACTAATTTTGTGTTTAAAATTTGGTAGTTGATGCATTTCATATCATAAATAAAACAGTCACATGGAAAATTTTCCAGATGCTGCATACAAAATGGATGGCTATTTTTACCATTATGTTTTTGAGAAATTACATTAACACTAATGGTTATTAAACAATCTTTGCCAAAAATAATGAATTGTGTAACATCTGGATAAAGTTCTCATGTTTTCTAGGAAACACAGCCGTACCAAACATGCTGACATTCTTGCATTACGGCCACAGTACCATCTCTCCTCTTTCAGATAGCGGCACATTGGAAATCCCCAGTTTTCTTGAGCATATTCTGCAAATGGGGAAAAATAAGGATTATTTAAATAAAATTCTTCCTCTTCCAGTTACAATAAATAATGTACTGAGAGCACAAACCAGTCACTGAGGCAGTCAGTGATAAAAATGAAGTAGTGACAAGCTGTTTAACAGTGCATTCCAAGTTTGTCAACTGACAGCTTGTTCACATTCAAATATACTTGCTCAACCACAGCTACCTCATGTTTAAGCTCCAGATCTGATATTAACCAATTTGTCAAACACTATTTATGTAAGATTTAGCAACAGCAACATAAAATTCAACTGTCTTCCTGTTTAGTGTAACCATAGGAGACAATTAATGACATACTAGACATTTATTGTTGTCCCAACTTTCTAAGAGAAAAAAAAGTACAACAGCTGGCAATTTATTAAAGACCAGTATGAGTTCATTCCTAACAGCACTGAAATACCATTTTTTTCCCTGTCACTATGATCCCTTTTCTGGAATGGGACAGCTGCACAGGCTCTTGTTTTTTTCATTGCTTTAAGAAGCTGTACTGTTTTTCTGTTGCACTGCCAATTGGCTCAAGTGCACTTAGAGCTCAAATAATGACAAAAATCAACATTTCTACTGCCAACTAATTAGACTTACACAACTTGTTACGGTTCAAACATCTTATGTAGAAATATTAACCACTATGGTTTAGGAAAGCAAAGAAATCATTGATATTTTAACTTGTGACAAATAATTGAAAATTGAGATAAACATATTGTTGTTAGATTAAGAAAAGCATACAAAAGCTGGGTATGATGGTACATGCCTTTAATGCCAGCACTTGCGAGGCAGAAGCAGGTAGATCTCTGTGAGTTCAAGATCAGCCTGGTCTACAAAGGGAATCCAGGACAGCCAAGGCTACAGAGAAAAATCTTGTCTTTTAAAACAAACAAACAAACATGAAAAACATACAAACTTGAAAAAAATACTTAAAAAATGCAACTGAAGTATATTCTAAGAAGTGTCTCGTCTATGTAGATTGTGTAAAGATACTATCTGACTTTCTATGAAGAACTAGGACAACAGCATCTCTGTGCAGCTCTTAAGGAGCCTGTAAACAATGCCCTGCAGAAACTGAGAGACAACAGCATGAGGGATGACTCAATGAAATGCCACAAGCAAACACAACGCCTTATGCTTCTAAAGATATCCTACACATACAACTGAAAACCTTCATAACAACTCAAAAATCAAAAATAGTCCTAACCAAATACCTATAAGCAAATGTTGTTCTACTGAAAAACAGTATATGAAAGTCAACTCATTTACTCAAGAACACAACACAAATTCTTTTTACATGAAACAAAAGAAAACCCAAAACAACAACCACCACCACCCCCTCCAGCCCCCAAGGAGGGTAGGTAGGCTAACTGCAGATGTTTACCTTGCCCTCTTTTCCTCCAAGTCCATTCCCCAACTCTCATTCCCAACTGTATAGCAGACCAACGGTTGCAGACTCACACTCTCTGTCTCTCTCCCACCTCCCTGTGGATCACACAGATTTTCTCCTTCAAGCTTCCTTCTCTTCCCTCATCACTTTATTTCAGCCTCCAACTTCAGCAGGTATTCCATGGCATTCACATCACCAAAACATATTTTTTAATATGGACAGGTGTGTTTGGGGTGCCATTATTGATACTATGCCAATGAAAGAAGTAGGCCAGTGAAGCGGAGAGGTGAGCTTCAGACTTTCACTCTCCCTCCTCTCCTCCATAGCCAAGCCTCCAGTCTTATTTCTAGCTCTGCAGCCTCTTGTGGCCTCTCCTCACTTTCTACCCCAATTCCCAGGAGAAGTCACTCTGCATATTACCAAAGGAGAAATATAAACACCAACCCAGCCACAAATCCTTTGCTCTATGATGATGTCCTGCTTACAAGATATGCTAGGGCAATGGTGGCACAAAGCCTGTAGGAGTAACCAAGATCTGCTTTCACTTAAGATCCACTCCATGAGATGGAACTGAGTCTAGATAGCCCGGGGACCTAGGATGAAACCAAACACTACTGCTCTTAAAAAGAGGAACAATAAAACAACTCCTAAGGACATTCTGCTTTACTCAAAGATCAGAGTCTTGCTCAGTCACCATGACGGAAGCTTTTTCTTGCAGCACATGGGAACAAATATGGAGATCCACAGACAGACATGATGTAGAGAGTAAGGCCTTGGAACACTCAGCCCTAAATGGGATGTCTCCATCAAATCTCTCTCCTCGGGGGTCAGGGAGTTCCAAGTAAAGAAAGCGGAGGCAGAAAGAGTGTAAGCCAGAGGAGATGGAGACTATCATGAAAACAAGGCCATCTAAATGAACAGGATCCATGCACATACAAACTTATGGAAACTGAGGCAGCATGCACAAGGCTTACACAGTTCTACACCAGATGAGGTTCTAGAGCTGAAAGGAGAAGTGGACACTAACTCAGAAGTAATCTCCAATTGATAACTACTTGCAAATGAAAATTTAGCTTTCTCTAAGGGAGTCTTACTGGGGAAACAAAGTACTCTTAAGGGCAGGCTGCATGCCCAGTAGTAGATGGCCAACGGAAAATAAACTCAAAAGTATCTTTGGAAGTTCCTTGTCTCATAATGTGTCAAGGCCACCCCCTTCTCATTCTTTCTTATTTTTTTTAACACACGCACACACTTCTACCATAAAGTCATTTGTGTATAGGCCATGGCTTATAATTTATGATGGTTTTTATGGGATTCCTGGGGATGTGAACAAGTGGGTCTCTTCATCTATATATTCCAATGTGATAGTTTGTGTTTTATCTATGGTATTTATTTTATTATCCCTTAGAAACCTGTTTGTTTTCTAATTAGAGACAGAAAGGGGGTGGACACAGATGGGAGGGAGAGGAGTGAGATCTGGGAGGAATACATGAAGGAAAACCTATAATCAGAATATTTTACGTCAAAAGGTATTTTTCAGTAAATGCAAAAAGTACATATCTACTAAAAACAAAACAACAACAAAACAAACAAAAACCAAATCAACCAACCAACCAACCAACCAAACAAACAAACAAAAAAAACCAAAAAGAAACCCTAACCCCCCAAAAGTGAATTTATAATGAAAGGCATAACTGTACTGAAATATATCTCATACTGCAAGAAAAAAAGTATGTTCACCTGCATAGAAATAGGTAAACAGACGTTCCTAGACTGATAAAGAAAATTTACATTGAAAAAAATTATTTAATACTAGATTAAAAGAAATACTGAATTTCTGGAAAAAAAAATCTTACGTTGCAAGAGGTATATCATTACCAGGAAAAATTAATAGTAAGAAACTTATGGCCAGGTTATTTTCTAATCTCTGAACTGCAGGAATTGTGAGAAATAATAAATTACTGTTGCTGTAAAGAAGAAGACTCAGCGTTGATTTCCTACAGCTTTAGGGCTCAGATATAATCTCAGTATAAAAAGGTCATTAAGTGTTGCAGCTGTGAGGGGAAAGGTATCCTGGCAGTCTGGAGCCAAGAACACAGAGTCACACTGCATAACAGACCTCACACAGGACATTTACATCTATAGGTCAGGGGCTGGGTCACTGGACAGCTCGGCATTTAAGAGTGTCCTGTGGGTGGAACATAGAGGATGGAGATCCTCAGGGGAGGGGGCTGGCCACTCATGTGCCTCGAGGGGCGCATAATTATCATAAACAACAGATATGAGATAGAGAGTAGCTACTGTTACAGAAAGTTTATTTCTTTGTGGAGGAGAGGACGCATTTTCAGTATATAAGAAATAAAAGACCATTAGAGTAGATGTTACACATACGTTCAGGTCTAGTATTGTCTGAATTTGAGAAACTGTAAGACTGTAGCAGTACGACTTTGCAATGGAAGAGTGGTAGAATACAGAGCTAAAACCAAGTACACAAAGTTATTTAGTCGAGTCAGTGAATTGTTGCTTCAGGGGTTTATTCCTTCGTGTGTGTGTGTGTGTGTGTGTGTGTGTGTGTGTGTGTGTGTGTGTG
>OU015756.1:68769676-68875101 GCA_907169655.1 Acomys percivali
TGTGTGTGTGTGTGTGTGTGTGTGTGTGTGTGTGTGTGTGTGTGTGTTTGTGTTTTGTTTGTTTTGGCCTCGTTTTGGGGGGGTGTTTTTGAGACAAAGTCTCATTATATGGTTCTGAATTTGCAGAGACTCGCCTGCCTCAGCCTCCTAAATGCTGAGATTAAAGGTGACCCACTGCACCCTAGGAAGGATGACTTGGTAAAGTCTGTGATGGGATATAGGGTATGATGGGATTACCCCTGAGATAGACAGTAAAGAGGCAGTCTTGTAATATAGAGAAGGTACTTTTCTTGAGAAAACAGAATTCTGGGATTTCTCAAGTAACTTCTGGTAATAAAGGAAAGACTTGTGAGTCATACGCATAATCACCTTGATTCCTAGATGATTTGGCATGATAACCAGTAAGAGAGCAGTCATACATCCATCATACCAATCCATTACTGGAAAAGCAGAGGCTAATAAAGAACGGTCTTACTTCACACATGTTCCCTAACTTGCACTGATGATGGCAATGAAAGCAGAGGAAAGATATAGTCATTCTTAGAACGCATAAAGTTAGTGCTATCACAATGAAGGCTAATCACAGGTAATTCAACCTGCATGTAATACAGTCTCATCTTAAACCATGCAGACTACTTCCATTTCTGTTGCTGTGATAAAACACTATGATCAAAAGCAACTTACTGAAAGAGAGGGTTTATATACTTTACACTTCTAAATCACAGACCATCACTGATGGCAGCAAACACAGCAACTCAAGCAGTAAGTCATGCCACATCCACAGCCAAGAGCAGAGATAATCAAATGTACCTATGACGCCTGTGAACTCAGTACTCAACTACCCCTTATCTCTACTCTTACACAGTCGAGGACCACAGTGCAGGGGGACCAGGCCACCCACACCAGACTTGTCCACAAGGCAAATTCAAACATCCTTTTCATATGATGTGTGAACAGTTAAAATTAGTGCCCCACTCCCACATACACACACATCAGTGTGTGAAAGAGAGTCTTAATGCATGGCCTGGCTCCCTGAATCCACACCTAAAGCCTTTACAAACTTGAGGTTCCATCTTACACCCCCTCAGAATGGCTAAGATCAAAAACTCAAGTGACAGCATATGCTGGTGAGGATGTGGACAAAGGGGAACACTCCTTCATTGATGGCGGGAGTGCAAACTTGTACAACCACTTTGGAAATCAATCTCGTGCTTTCTCATAAAACTGGGAATAGGACTACCTCAAGATCCAGCTATTCCACTCCTTGGAATATACCCAGAAGATGCTACAGCACACAACCCTGTTTATAGCAGCCTTATTTGTAATAGCCAGAACCTGGAAACAACCTAGCTGTTCCTCAGTTGGAGAATGGATAAAGAAACTGTGGTACATTTACACTATAGAATACTCCTCAGCTAGTCCTGAAATCTGTGGACAAATGGATGGAACTAGAAATGATCATCCTGAGTGAGTTACTCCAGACTCAGAAAGATACACATGGCATATACTCACTTATAATTGGACACTAGCCCAACAGAGATGTCCCCTGAAAGTCTTCACTTACCCAGAGACTGGGATAGATACTGGGACTTCCTATTGGGACTCTAGGTGTGAGAAGTAAGGAAGAATGGGTTAAATAGAAGGATCCAGAGGGTCCTAGAATCCTAACAGAAGACCGCTAAGGCTGGTGGATCTGGATCCAGGTGGGTCAGCTCAAACTAGTGTACCAACCAAGGACAATACATGCAATAAACCCAGACCCTCTGTCCAGATCTAGCCAATGGACACCACATTCTCCACAATTATGTGGAGAGCAGGGACTGACTCGGACATGAACTCTGGTGCTCCCTATTTGACCATTTCCCTTGGGTGGGGAGATCTGGTGACACTCGGAGGAAGGGTAAGCAGGCTACCAGGAAGAGACCTGATAGGTTGTGATCTTATAGTAGTGGATGAGGTCTTCTTTTGTCACAGACCTAGAAGAAGGAAACAGGATGAAAGAGGGAGGGAGGGGTAACGGGAAGATACAAGTGAGGGGATAACCATTGAGATGTAATCTGAATAAACTACTTAAATAAAAACTAAAAATACAGTCTATATCATATTAATATTCTATAGTAATATATACAATATAATAAAATATAAGAATAAATCTTATATAACCACAGATGAAAAACCACATAAATAAAGTTTAAAAAGCAGTTCAACTATCTCGTGAAAATGCATTAAAACTTTTGATCTGTTTAAAAGACACTTTAAATGCAAATACTAAAAATGATTCAAGTTGTAAAGGTCGACAAAGGTCCTAGAACTCACGACAGATTGAGGGTCACATGCTCAATATTATGTGTTCATTCTGTAAATGTGTTAAGTACTTTTGGTCCCTAAAACACAGGTTCCAAAAATATGCTTTGCTTCAAGGAATATTTAAAAGGCGATATCTGCAATGACAAAGTGGTCACTTCACCATCAGGATAATAGTAAAACAATAAATTACTGTTTCTAATTTCTTTCTCTTTGAAAAATGTCTAGTTTATGCTACCTTGACTGCTACAAGATGTGCCTATGTGTGCTTAAACATTATTTCTGGATATGTCTATAATAGAGCTTTGGTGAGAGACTGAAATTTAAACAGGAAGAATGTGTAAATGAAATTCCCATCCCTTGTGTGAGGAGGAACCATCCAACACCCTGGTAGCCAGAATTGAGAAGTGGGACGTGCTAGACTGTCCTTTTCTCCTTGACTGCTTGAGCAGAACACCAATGCTCTCCTGCCTCTGGACTCAGATTTCTGCCATCAGCATTGCCAATTCTCAGATCTTCAGACTTAGACCAGGATGTACACAACTGGCCTTTTAGTTATTTATTTAATCACTTTACAGCCTGATGCTAGCCCGTCCTCCTCCTCCCAGTCTTCAGTTCCATCCTCACTTCTAAAAACTGCCTTTTTAGTGTCCATGTCCTTTATAATGGGGGACTTGTCAGTGTCCACAATCATGTGAACCAATTCTTTACATCTCAATAGGCATATCTCAAAACAAAACAAAACAAAACCAAAAAATAAGTGCGAGGAATTTTTAACAAATATACTCAAGAGCTTTTCCCCTAAGGTATCCAAATCCAGATCTGCATATAAGCACAGCATACTGTAAACTAGTTTCTGTTCAGGCCTACCAGCCAACTCTATTAACTTTTTTTTTGTTTTATTTTTTGTTTTTTGTTTTTGTTTGTTTTTTGAGACAGGGTTTCGCTGTGTAGCCTTGGCTGTCCTGGACTCCCTTTGTAGACCAGGTTGGCTTCGAACTCACAGCGATCCACCTGCCTCTGCCTCCCGAGTGCTGGGATTAAAGGCGTGCGCCACCACCGCCCGGCTCTATTAACTTTTAATATCTGTTTATATTCACAGTTCAAATTATTTGATTTTAAATTTTTATTTATTTAGTTATTCTATGACCCAATCTCAGCCCCCTCCCTCCTCTCCTCACATCCTACCCTACCTCCCTCTTCCCCCATCCTCCTTCCTCTACCCCTTAGAAAAGGGGAGGCCCCCATTACTAACCCATCCCAACACATCAAGTCCCATCAGGACTGAGCACATCCTCTTCCATGGTGGCCTGGCGAGGCAGCCCCACCAGGGGGAAGTGATCAAAAAGCATGAAACAGAGTCCATGTCAGAGACAGTCCTCCCCACCCCCGCTCCACTTACTAGAGGGCCCACATGGGCTACCTCTGTGTAGAGTGCCTAGGTCCAGTCCACGCATGGTTCGTGGTTGGTGTTTCAGTCTCCATAAGCCCCCCTGGGCCCAAGTTATATGGCTCTGTTGGTCTTCTTTTGGAGCTCCTGTCCACTCCCAGTCCTTCTAGCCTTACCCCCACTCTTTCATAAGGCTTCCTGTGCTCACTAACCCAACACAGAAACTTTAACCCAAAATTTATACTGCCTATAAGATGTACAGAGATAAAGATAGAGCAGAGAGGGCTGGAGAGATGGCTCAGAGGTTAAGAGCACTGATTGCTCTTCCAAAGGTCCTGAGTTCAATTCTCAGCAACCACATGGTAGCTCACAACCATCTATAATGTAATCTGATGCCCTCTTCTGGCATGTAGCTGTACACGCAGGCAGAGCACTGTATACATAATAATAAATAAATAAATCTTAAAAAAAAAAAAAGAGGGGATGTCTAACCAATGTCTGACCCAACCTGAGACCCGCATCATGGGAGAGAGCCAACCCGAGACACTTTTAATGACACTCTGCTATGCTTGCAGACAGCAGCCTAGCATGGCTGTCCTGAGAGGCTACACCCAGCAATGGATTGAAACCGATACCGAGACTTGAAATTATTTCTCTTTACTGCTGCTTGTGTTTTGGCTGCCTATGTGTATAGGTGCTCATGTGTGTCCAGGTACACACTTATAGGGGCCAGAGATCAAGTTGGGTGTCCCTCAGGAGCCTGTCACTTTGCAGTCTTTTTGCAATAGATCCCTCGCTGAGACCTGCGCTCCCTTGATTAGGCTAGGCTCTGACTACTGAGCCAGAAGAATCCTAGTGTCTCTGCCCCCATCCTATATTACAAGTGCTTGCCACCACCCCTGGCTTGTGCACACTGGGGTCACACTCGTGCCTTCATGCTTGTGTGGCAAACACCTGAACAACTAAGCCACCTCTGCACGCCTCCCTTCACTAATTCTGAGTGGATACATTAATTTTTGTTTTAGGTTTACTTATTCATATTCTTGGCTTCTTTTAATTACTATAAACAAATATAAGATGGACCCTTTTTGTGCTGAATAAAGCCAACTTACATAAACTTCAAAAACACTTCATATTAATCGGAGAAACTATATTAAAGATCCATTTCTAAAAAGTGCTAGACAGTATGCCCCAGGGCAAAAAGATAAATCAGTGCCAAATTCAAAAAAACACACAGCTGACTGAAGATCAGATACAGCTGTCACTGTGAAGAAACTGCACAATGAACACCAAATACATATACAAATATCTGCCCTGACCCCATGCAAACCGCCAGAAGGTTTTCTGTGACACAGGTCCAGCTTTAAAAGTTAAAGCAATGTGCTACATAAGAAAATCCCTGTAAACAGGTAACTCTCAAGCATGGCAGTACAATTTACATACCTGCTTTAGCTTGCAAAGAACCATATCTTTCAATGTGAGACAGGTCTTGACACATTCTAATTGTTAACTAACTAGTAAACTTAATATTGCTGATTAAGAAAATGAAGGTTTAAATATGTATTTATGATGAATTACTGCTAGACAGACTTTTTAGAAACCATTCATAAGAACTTTGAGAAACAGAAAATGTACAGGCACTGTAACCCTGGTACAGATTTATTTTTAAATTTCCCAGAATCACTAAATGAAGAATCACAGCAGGAAATCAGAATATTTGGTTATGTAAAGTCAATATAATTAAGAAAATGAGACAAAACTAAGTCAAAATGTTAGATAAAAATAAGCCAACTTTAAATAACAAACCTGCCTTGAGAAGTTGTATTAAAATCAAATACCAATATCATTTCAGCTAAAAGAGAAAGCTCATCAAAGTTAACTCCCTTTCAATTTGCAGAAGAGCTACAGAGGCAACCTGATTTACTCAAGGATACACTACAGATGCATAGTGGGATGTCTAGTTAGTTGACCCGTCTCTGCTGAACAGTGTTTCTGCATTCCTGTGGACATTTAGAGGCTTCCATCTTGTATGCGTCTAATGCAAATTTTTACCTAGCTCCAATACCACACTGTGAGAAGGACCAGTAGATGGAATGGCCTATGTAGGTTCACGTGCTTGAATACTTATTCCAGCTGGTAGCATTGTTTCAGAACGTGAAACCTTCTGGAAGAGGAGCCTTAAAGGATGAAGTGGGTCGCTTGGGTGGGACTTGACACTTTAAAACCTGGCCCCTCTTGCTGTACACTAACTGCTTCCCAAGCATGAATGCAATCTGACCAGCCAGGCAGCATATGCTCTTGCTGCCGAGCCTCCCCTGCTTGCTGTCTGATGGATACTATCCCTCTGCAACTATAAGCAAAACAAGTCCTTTCTCCCTTAAGTTGCTTTTATCAGGGTATTTTATTATAGCAACAAGGGGGAAAAAAAAGAATAAAGATGAGGTGTAAGGCACATAATGTTTAATACCCTGACACATCAGTTACACTGAGCTATTAGAGCACCTGGCATACTTGTCACCACTGTTTTAGTTTAATATATATTATATATATTTGTAGTTATTATATAAAATATTATATTTACATATAATTATACAAGACATAAAATAATGTACATATGTATATAATGTATTATTAAATAGTTTTTAATAAGGCAACTATTTACCAGCACACATCTAGCCACAATCCACTGATGTTATAAAATGAATTTGGTGAATTGTCATTAGTATTTTGTAAGATTTACAAGAGCATAGTAGAAACAAGTAAACCTACATCATAGTATTGCATTAAGGATTTATTAATATATAAAGATTAACCACAAAGAAAAAGGTACCTTTATGTGAAATTAAAGCATTTCTTTTATGTTTCTATAATATTTAGATATATTCTAGATTGTAGTGTGTGTGTGCGTGTGCACGCGTGTGCACATGCTGGAGAGTAGAGTCCAGGGCTCTACTATGCTGACATCTCTACTCCTATCATGGATTACATGCATCACAACCCTAAAATGTATTTCTTTAGGTGATCTTAGCCAAAATGTGTGACTGTGCTACTCTTATTAAAGAAAAGTATGTAATTTGCATCCATAAATATGCTTTACATCATATGTTCTGCTGGTTAAAGACCACAGATTGGGAAAGGGATAGAAATTTTGGAGTTTACAGAACAGTAGACCCTTTTCTTTTTTCTCAAGAAATACTGAAAAAGGAAACTATAGTTTATAAGCAGAAAAGAATCAGAACCATTTAAAGTTAAGTATGGAAACAAAACAAAACAAAACATAATAAACAAGTATGAGTTACATTTGGTCAACTTGGTTATTTCTCCTTAGGATCTCTCTTACCAAATATCTTTAGTTTCATATTGAATCAGTTATTTGAAATCTGTAGTTTTATTTCCTCTGCTGGTTGGTCTTAGTTACTGTTCTATTGCTGTGAAAAAAATACCATGAACAAAGCAAGTCTTATGAAAGACAACTTTTAACTGGGGGCTTGGTTACAGACTGAGAGGATTAATTCCTTTTCCTCATCGCTGGGAGTGAGGTGCTATGCTGAACGCTTGCTGTGTACCACAGATCACGGTCAGGGCTTAACATTAAAGATATGGCCCTGCCTTCGGACACGGGGCTCGTCAGGAGCCAAGTATCTGGAAATCCTGAGCTTTTCTACCTCTTCTCTTAGAGCTCGTACTACCACACCAATGGTAACAACACAGAAAAGAAAATCAATCTAGACTACAATAAAAAAGAGGGAGCGGAGAAATTAAAAGTGGATATACCAGCTGGGGCATGGTAGTACATGCCTTTAATCCTAGCACTTGGGAGACAGGCGTAGGGAGATTTCCGTGTTTGGGGCCATCCATGAGTTCCACACGAAGTAGGACTATACAGTGAGATCATGTCTCAAAACAAAACCACAAACTTCCTGGACATGTCAATTAAAATCATGTTAATCTGACAAAATCTTAATCTAAGTAGACAAGACATCTGTTACACGCACACACACACACACACACACACACACACACACACACACGCACATTAGCTGGCCCTGCTGGTCTTCTTGTGGAGCTCCTGTCCCCTCCAGGTCCTTCTCTTCCCCCATTTTTCCTTTAAACTCCCTGTGCTTTGCCCAATTTTTGGCTCTGAGTCCCAGGATCTGATGGAACCAACTCTTAAACCCCAAACAGTGGATCAAACAAAGTAATCTAGCTTTCATTCACCTTTGGTAATGTTTGTTTGAAAAATAAGTAAGTATTGGTATGAAAGATGCTTCCAAAAGGTGTCTGCAACAAGTAACCAAGTAACCAGAGAGATTAATATGTGAAGTGAAAGTGAAGTGACGAATATGGTAGTGAGGAACCTCGTAACACATTAAAGACTGAAGGCAAGTCCCAGTCAGGCTGTTTGACTCCCAGTGGCAGGTGGGAGTAGAGGGAAGGACTGCATGGATTACTTCCTTGACCAGAGCTGTTCCTAGTAAAGCCAGGGAAGAAGGCTATGAACCTATCTGACTCTCTAGAGTACCCGCCCCTTTTCCACACCCCCAGCACTCCCAAAGCAGTGAGACAGTCACATAAACTTAAAGAACTTACCTTCCATCCCTCAGACTGACCTGAGACACTCATTCAGAGCACTGATAATTTCTAAGGATACATTTTAATGCAATAGTAGGCAGATGCAGACCATTCTGTTAGGCTGAACAAACACATATACAAGACAAATACAAAACATGGCAGACAATCTGAGTTTCTGATAGCTTTAAGAACAACAAGATGACCAGTAAGATGGCTGAGCTGGTAAGCATGATTGCTGCTAAAGCCTGGCAACCGGAGTTCAATCCTCAGAACTCATGGGAAGGTGGCAAATCAGAATGGAATCCACAAAGTTATCCTCTGACATTCACACACCACACATAAGCCATGGCATCCTCTAGCTGCCCCTAACTTATTATAAAGTTAAAAAGAAAATAAGAGCAACTAAATCAAACTCAAACCACAAGCCAGCCAGAAATTCTCCCTAGAAGCCGTGCTCTCACACTTCACCACTAACAATCACAGCTGTAATTTAGAAAAATGAGATTTGCTTAGTTCTAAGGTTATAGAAAGAGAGGGGCTTAATATCCATGATAAATGATACCTGGACAAGATTAAGGGTCCCTTATCAAGAAGAGATGCATCAGTCTGGATCATTTCAGGTATGGTTCATCCCATCCCTTTCCATTTATATGGAAAAAATAAAAATAAAAAAACAGGCTGCATTGAGATGTTAAAAAAAAAAGGACAAAACTACTTCTTGTAGAAGAAATAATATGACAACTTCAACTTAATTGTGGTAATAATCAATATGAAGAGAAAATATTAAAACATTAGTTAAGCTTTGGAAGATAATTATTCTATAATGCACTGCAATAGTACTGTTTCTGATACTTAACGTTCACCTGGGGGCTACTAGCTTGTAATGTAAAGTATCTAAAAGCACTTTTAAAACATATGGTATAAATTTAGTATCATAATGACTTGCAGAACATTGGGGATATTTTTTTTTTGAAAACTCCCATTTATGACAGACCACCTTTACTGTATACCACAGTGTTATGGGGTAAATATATTCATCCAAGACACATATTGTTTACACGGCCAATATAATCACAAAAAGTTGCAATGTACTTACCAGAATTTTTTACTAAACTGTAAAGGCCATTAACAACTCAAATTTACACCCCAACTCAAACTTCAAAGCAGCTGTTCAAACAAAGTGAGGATACAGGGTCAAGTGTGTAAGATATGAGGTGAGGGCCGCACTACATATTTGTCTATTCTGGGACAGAATTCCATGGAACCCAGAGCTTGATACATGACAGGAATTATAATAGCTTTGTGCATATAAACCACTTGCCTTGCCAAGTCAGTTGTTTTAATATAATGACCACACTATATAGTAACATATTTCTATTTTTGTCAAGAATACTAGTGTCAAGGCTGGAGAGCTGGTTCAATGGTAAAAAACCTGGTTGCTCTTGCAAAGTGCTGGCATAAGCTATTGTGCACTGTGTAAAGTTTACCCTCGTTCATTCAAAGGCTGATTTCTCTACCCCACTATCTAGCTGGTTTTAATCAGGTCACAGCATTGTGATGTTTATTCTAAGTGTCTCCTGTCTCGTTTGTGTAAACATGCCCACTATTTGCTTTCTGTTCTGCTAGTAAAATACTGACCAGTCAATGTTGAGAGATAGAGAGAACAGGGTTGGTCCAGCAAGGGGAGGAAAAGAGAGAGGAAGTAAGGGATTGAGCCATGCAGAGAGGACCAGAAGCAGGAGACGTGAACTGGAGCCAGGAGATGATTAGAAATCCAAGTATGATGGGGACTTTGGGTGGGAGGAAGCTAGACTAAGATGGCGTAATAACTGCTCAGTATTGTGCTCACGGCTAATTACATAATCACAGTTTCCATGTGTCACTTGGGTAAATAGCTGGCTAAAAATAAACTGCTGCCACACTAATTTTCTGTTTATATCACATTAATAATCATTCTACAGTGGAGGACTGAGGTTTGGTCCCCAGTATCCACAGTGTGGCTCAGAATCATTGATGAATGCAGTCTCAGACAATCTGTTGCCCTCTGACCACTGCAGGCACATGATGCACATACATACATGCAGTTAAAACACTCCTATTGGTTAAAAACAAAAGAAACAAACTAAAACAATTTAAAAGGAATACTAGGATCATACTGTGTACATTACGTATACAAAGAAAGGCTGCATGTATACTCAATTGGCTGCTAAACACACACACACTCTTAAACTGTCAAGAACCTTGGCAGCAGGGCCTGAGGCAGCTGTCACACTGCAGCGAGCAGTGAATGCTTGTCCTTGTCTTGCCTTCATGAAACGGCCCCATCCACATTTGGGGTGAATCTTCCCACTCTGAATCAGAATGGCCCCTATAGGCTCATGTATTTGAATGCTTGGTCCCTGGGTGAGAGAACTCTTTTTTTTTTTTTTTTTTTTTTTTTACGTCATAGAACTTCTTGGGAAGGATTAGGGGTATGGTCTTATTGGAGGAGGTTTGTCTCTATAAGTGGGCTTTGAGGTTTGGAAAGTGAAAACCATTTGCAGTCGGCTGGTGTTACTGAGATGTAAGCGTTCATCTACTGCTCCAGCCTCACACTGCCCACCCCCTGCCACGTTCTCTGACATGATGGCCATGGACTCTATGGAACCATGAGACACCCTCAAATGAAACCCTTTCTTCTGTAGGTTGCTGTGGTCATGGTGTTTTTCACAGCTATGAAAGTCACTAAGACATGAAAAAAGAAAGGGGAGTGAGTAAGCACACGGGCACACCAGTTGTCCTGAACCCGACAGGCTTTTCCAAAGCCTTTTCTAACATGTCTGTCTTGTTAGATACCAGCCAGTGTACAACTGCTGTGAAGAGACACCGTAACCACAACAACTCTTATAAAGAAGACATTTAATTGGGGCTGGCTTACAGTTTCAGAATTTTAGTCTAGTGAAAATTTAGCACAGTGAAAAGCATGGCGGCATGCAGGCAGACATGGTGCTGGAGAGGAGCTGAGGGCTCTACATCTGGATCTGTAGGCAGCAGAGATACTAGCTCCAGCATTTGAAACCCCAAAGCCTACCCAAATGACACGCTTCTTCCGACCACGCCACATCTACTCCAAGAAGGCCACACCTCCTAATCCCTGTCAAGTGGTGCCACTCCATAATGATCAAGCATTCAAAACTATGAGATTATCGACACCATTCTTATTCAAAGCACTACAATGTCCTACTCAAAATTCATTTAATCAATATGCTACTTATATATAAGAGAATAGCTACTACTAATAGCTTAAAAATTATTTTGAAATAAATTTGAATAGCAGTTGTGAAGCTACATCTTATGGAGAATTTATCATATAAAAAGCATCAAGCAAATGCTCTATTAGAAGTTGCCAAAACATTTCTCCTTTTGCTTTGCAGCAGGGTCCAGAGAGCACTAATTGAATATTACTATTTTAATAAAATAACTGTACTAAAGCTTTCTAAACTCATAAAAATCTAAGTATGTTGATTTTCCTTTTAAAAAAGAAATGTAATTCTTCAGAAATGGAGAACACTTTGGAAATGAGAATAATTTTTTGTATTTATGAAAAAACATCTTTACTATCACAATCAAAGCAAAGCCTACAAGTGTGGGAAAGATTAAGCTTTGTCACAGGTGGAAGCAGTCTTGGCGGGCTTTACCCTTGGAGCACCCCACGAATACCTTGTGATAGACTGAGCGGAGCCATCCTGGGCCTGGAATTCAGGAAGCAGACCTGGGAACCACACCTGGGCTATTGTTTTCCTAATGGACCCTCAACGGGAGAAGGAGACCTCCCTTCCCATGTGACTCAGACAGGTGGGGAAGAGAAAAACAACAGATTCAGCCGGGGGTGGAGGAGCGCGTGTGGAGAAAGCGAACAGGCTGGACTATCACGCGGGCCAGAGAGACACCTAAGGACTCATCCCGTGGAACGGATACCGGAAGTTTCACTCTTTTGTCACTTTAACCTTTTCTCCTTCTTGTGTAAGCTAGTTGGGTTGTATAATAAAGTTTAATTGTTAAGAAACAGGGCCAACATACAAGTATTTATAAACATAAGTCCTATAAAATATACATTGTATATTAGAGAATTTTCAAATATTTGCAAAATTATTCAGTCTTCATTAAGTCCTTTTATGGCCAAAGAAATGACTATAAAATATAAATGTGATATTGTATCTAATTTCATTAATATTATTAATATTAAATTTGAAAGAATTAGATGTTATTTAAATGTGAATTCAAGTCACAATAATGGCTGGGCATGGTGGCACAAGCCTCTAATCCAGAATTCTCAACCTGTGAGTCAGAACTGCTTGGAGGGCTGAATGATGCTTTCACAGGTGTCACATATCAGATATCCTGCATATCAGATATTTACATTATGATTTATAACGGTAGCAAAATTGCAGTCATGAAGCAGCAATGAATATAAATTTATAGTTGGGGGTTTGGGGGGCGGGAGGGTCACCACAACATGAGGAACTGTACTAAAGGGTTGTATTAGGTAGCATTAGGAAGGTTGAGAACCACTGCTCTAATCCCAGAACTCAGGAGGAAGAAGCAGATGGATCTCCGTAGGTCTTTATAGGTAGCTTCAGGACACAAAGACTATACGGTGAGATTCTTTCTCACAAACATAACAAATCAATCAAGTCACAATAATGGCCAAAAGAGAAATGGAAAATACCTACAATAACCGAATAAAAACTACAACACATAGAATGCTTATTACCTTTATGCTGGTTTTCAAATTCCTCAGATAAGAGATGGTAGCAACAACCCACACTGCAAACCCCCTTGACCTCAGACTTGGATGCGAATATCCGCAGAGTATTTGGTGCAAGATCACCACAGGTGTGAAGACCCACCATTAAACAGTCCTTTAGAGACAAGGGGAATAAGGGGAGTTAAAAACTACACAGGTGATGGTATTAAGTGTCTCTTCAATTGTGTGACCCTCTTAAATGGTCAATTCTACCTAAAAAGGACTACTCATTTTATACTCAAAATGAATAATTGTTCCTTTTAGGCAAAATGGCTATACTTTGCTACAACTTCTGTGGTTTTTTGTTTTATTTGTTCTTTTAATTTCTTCATTTGTATTTTCTCTCATCTCTTTTACAACTAATGTCTGCTTAACAGTTAGACACTGTAAATTAAAGGTTAAGGTTAGATAAGAAATGCAGCTGCTCCAGTAAACCTAAGATTTGAGATGGTGTACTATGACTGTACTAGCCAAATTTCTTTTACTGATTGAACTTCTTCAGGCTATCTACCTTGTAAGACATGGTTACAAGAAACAGAAATGATACACAGCTACTGTTTTGAACAAAATGCCAACATGTTTACTTAGTTTATTCACTGACCAAATCTTTAAAAATAAAAATCAAGATAAATAGTTTTGGTCTCAATTTTCTAACATGATTTTTATATGCAAATTGTCTTATAAATTTTTTTCAATTATTGAAATCCTAATTTAAATGTACTCACAATTGAGTACAAATGTATGTATGCATAGAGTTTTGTCAATGTGCCAAACATACTTAAGTTTAATTTATTATTGCTTTGTTTGACATGAATCATAAAATTGAATTAAACAGGAGCAAAAGGGAACTTTAATGTAGAAAATGTCTTCATATACATTTGTTACTTGGAGCCAAAGCCTTTCAGGGAAGTTATCTTAGCTTTTGAGTTTGTAAGAAGATATCCTTAAACATGGATATCCCATGGGCCACAATATTAGATTTATGATTTGGACAGAGCTGTAGCAATTTCTCAGGTGTTTAACCAACAATACCAAACACACACACACACACACACACACACACACACACACACACACGGCTCTGTCATATCCCCCAAATGCTATGTAAAGAATTACTCACCTAACAGCTCAATTCTTAGAAATTATAATTACTTTTAAAGGTACGAATAAAGACAGACATGGTAGTAACACAACTATAGTCCCAGCACTTAGGATGCTGAGCTAAGATGTTTGCCATGACTCTGAGGCTAGTCTGGGCTACATAATGCATTATAGGCTAGCCAGGCTCATATTGCAAGATGCTTTCAAAACAAAACAAAACAAAACGAAATTAAATACTTATGACCTTGTGCTTATGAACTTTTAAAGCACTCGTTAATTATCAATAAGTCTAATTATACAAATGAAATATATCAACATCACTAAGAACATAAACTTGAGAAACAGCTAGGTTTAGAGTCTACTTTGTTAAAAATGTGGTTTTGCAAATGTATTTAACTTTTCAGTTTGTTATAGATTGCTTACAATACTGTCTCCCTATGTAGTCCAGGCTGTCCTTGAATTCAGGGTCCTCTGCTCAGCTGTTAGGCTATCTACAGGTATGTGCCACCATGCTCAGCTCGCACACAGTTCTAATAGTATAACTGCAAGAATATTTTGAAAACCTTAAGTGAAAAAATAAACTAAAATTTTAACTCTAAAAAACTGTTAGGGACAACCTAATTACTACTTTTAAATGCACGAGGACTAAGGCTTCATTCAATTGGTACCTTTTATAAGTACCTGGCAGCCGAGGGGGAGTTGGGGGGTTGGCACTGGAGACATAGGTCAGTGGTTAAGAGCATGGATTGCTCTTGCAAAGAATTGAAGTTTGGTTCTCAGCACTCAGGTTGGGTGCCTTATCCTTCCATAACCACATCCACGGCATCTCCCCTCTCTTCGGCACTCACAAGCACAAACCCCCCCCCCCAGAGACACAAGCATATACATAATTTAAAAATAAGTATAAAATCTTTTTTAAAATCTACATGAGGGAAACCCTCTTTTTAAAAAATCATATCAAGCAAAGATTTAACTGTGTAAAGAATTTCAGTATCTTTGTTTTGCCATTTTTTTAAGGAAGACTTTTAAACCTAATAAAGATAGAATAATAGTAACCTCAAAAGACATTTTGTCTTCTAAAGGAGTTATGCTAAATAACCTCTAGAAACTTCTGTATAATGCTGTTTTAATATATAATACTGAATTTGATATGTATTGTCTTTCAATTATAATTACTTAACAACTTAGAAAACATTAAAGCCTTAAAGGATAGTCATAGGCTCCTCTTGCTCTAGGAAATTGTTTGTCAAAAAATTTTATGCTAATTACCTCTTTCTCTGTTCTCACTGTCCTGATTCAATCATCAAATGTGTGTGGGTAAAAACTTCATGCTACACTCCATGAACATCTGTAATTACTATAAGTGCCAATTCAAAACAATAAAAATTATGAAAACACTTAAGACGTTTCCTGAATTAGAACTTTAATAATCTCTAAATTATGGACAGGATAATTTGGCTTACTCACTAGCATTAGTGCTAGCTCTTCTATTCAGAAGTGGAATGAGTGGAGGGTTTGGTATTCTATAGTATTCCTTATTAAATTTTGACAGTTGTGGACACAATGAAAGCCAGTTTAGGATTTTATTCTTGGTCTTTAGAACTAATGTGCTAAATAAGATCATAGGAGTCCAGTAACAAGCTATTCAAATTACATTCTATGTCAACAGCATTTTTACAAACTAAAGAATTCAAAAGTAGAATCACCTCCAGATCTTTAATAATGTCATGCAATTCTGAATCAGCAGTGATAAAAGACGTTAGTGGTGAATATATACTTAAGTCACTTGGTTTGGATGTCACATTTCTTCTCTCTCTCCTCACTTCAGACATTTCTGTGTTGTACACCTGTGATGACGTAGGTTCAATGGCATCAACAGGCAAAAACTCTATGAGAGGAAAGCCATTTTCAAAACACAAATTTTCTTCTTCAGGTGGCTCAACATGTAGATTTCCTTGCTGTTTTCTGATGATTGAAACTGCAGCCTCTGAAAAATCTGGCAAGACCTCAGCAGACATCTGTTGCTTCACAAGACTGTTCTTCGGCACACCCTCCAAGTCTCCCCTACACTTTCCTTCCTTCTGCACTGTCATTTCTTTTGGCATTTTTAATGTCAGTCCATTGGCATCTAGTCTTGACTGAGGCTGGTACAGGTTCCAATGTTTCTTCAGCTTCCTGTTTCTCTCCTTAGCTCCATGAGTATTAGTATTTGAGGAATCGATGCCATAAACATTTAAGCCATACTTTAAGGACAAAAAGGAGCTTAGGTAGCCTTTTCCAGAACCCACGTCAATTATCTGAAGAAAACAAAAAAGAATGAATTCAAGATTTTAATCAGTTGGTAGTAAACACATTCCAGATAGTTGATTAAGATAAGTAAACAAACAAATAGATCATTTATATAATTTGTTGTATTTGTTATTTGAATGTTTTGACTTATATTAAAAATCAATCCCTGATCATTTTTATTCAGCATTTGCCAGTTCCAGCTAGTACAGTTAAGTCCAAAGACAACTGGGGAATAGACGTAATTGTGGAAGCGAGAAAGAAATCATGTTTTTATAATACATGGCATGATTGTCTCCTTAGAAAATTTCAAAGAATGTATTTAAAGTCAACAAACGTTCTACTAAGCAATGTGCCAAGGCGCAAAGTAAATAGAAATTAACAATGATCCATCAGAACATATACAACACAGTAGCAATGAGCATTATGAAAAGTTTTAAAACAAGACAACATAAAAATTCCTAGTAATAAGTTTAACAAAGGGCGGACGTCCCACACACTGAAAACTATAAAATGTCACAAAAAAACCTGAAAGGTTAAGCAGAGAGTGCTCATGTCCTGAACTTATAACCTCAATGCTAAGATGGCAAGTCTTCTTTTTATTTTATTTTATTTTGGTTTTTCGAGACAGGGTTTCTCTGTATAGCCTTGACTGTCCTGGACTCGCTTTGTAGACCAGGCTGGCCTCGAACTCACAGCAATCCAACTGCGCCTGCCTCCTGAGTGCTGGGATTGAAAGCATGCGCCACGATTGCCCTGCAAGTCTTCTCTTTAAATTGTCACAGAGATCAACACAATCCTAATCAAAACATGGAGGCTTTCTAAAGCCACTGAAAGTCATACACTCCAGCATATATGGGAATGCAAACCACCTAAGAATAACAAAAACAATTTCTGGAAAGAATAATGACAAGCTATTACTAGTTCAATAATTAACATAATGGGCTTCGGAGAAGGCTCAGTGGATACAGAGCTTGGTCTTGCAAGCATGTGGACCCAGATTTGGATTGCCACAGGGCATGAGAGCCATCTGTACTCCAAGTACCAGGAAACAGAGACAGGATCCTTCCAGCAATCTGACTTGGCAAGGTTCAACAAGAAACAATGCTTCAATCAATAAAGTGGAGGATCATCAAGGTACATCAGCCCTGATGTGGGCTTTGAGCTGCCACAAGCCACACCCATATGGACATCACACAAGCATGTGTGAATATGCATACACACATGGAAGCATACCACACACAAATACACATGCAAAAAAGAATTAACATAAACAGTGATCAAAACAGTTTAACGGTGCTGAAAGAACAGACAAGTAAGGGGGGAAAGATTCTAGAAATAGACCTATATTTAAATCATCAAGTTTTAGACAGACTGTCCAAGGATAAAATATTCTTTCAATAAATAATACTGTGATAACTAAGGAGCGAAGTGAGGGAACATAAACTATGCCTGTCACATAGGAAACAAATATTAAAAATGGATCACAGGTCTAAATGTAATGTAAAAATAATATACTTTGGAAGAAAGCATGAAAAATAACCTTTGTGATATAGGGATAGAGAAAAATTTTGTACATGGGACACAATGCATGAACAACATAACAAAGTTAATTATTTTCCATTAAAAATAAAATATAATATTCAAAAATACAGTTTAAGTTTAGAAAAAAAGATATATATTTTAAATTTTTTGTTTTTATTTAATATTGTGTGTATGATTCCTTGTATCTCCTTCCACCCAGAGGTTAAAACTCAGGCTTGGAGGTAAGTGCTATCTCTGCTGCATCATCTTGCCAGCCTCTATACACTTAAAAAAACATAGTTGAATGGACTAGGGAGGGGGCTAATAAGCCTCCACCCCTAGCTGAAGGGCTACTGACAACTGATGGTGGACAGGGAAGGGAAAGTCAGTTGTCTTTAAGGGCGTGGCCCAAGCAGGTCAACCATGCTCCAGTGGCTAACTCTACATCCATGAATGCATGGGCAACACCAACTGGACTAGGGTAAAAAGGAAAAGAGGACACAATGTTGGGGGGATGAGTAGGGGTGATTTAAATTACACACTTCCAATACACAGTATACACTGTCACTCAAAAAGGGGAATGGGGACATAGTGACCAAAGACCGGACCAAAGCCACACTGAAAGACATCAGGGGGAAACTCTAAACTCTGTAGCCCCATGTCCAGCATCCGGGCTGCAGGGTAGAAGGGCTTAGGTAGCTCCACTCCTCCAACTTTGCTGCCCACAACAGACATCTCCCTCTCAGACTGACTGCACTCCCTGTATGCAGCCCTTCCTTGGCAGACTTCCCATGGCTCTGACATTCCAACACCTCAGGTTGTCCAGCGTAAACCAGGCCTCACCTTCACAATGGCCTCTTTGAATTTCCTCACAGGGACTTTGACTGTGCCATGTGTTGCTAGGTCTCAATGGCTCTCTGAATCATGGAGGAAGAAAACATGACCCTCCTCAGTCTTGCATCTCTGATGTCTCCAAAACCAGTACTATATGGACAACACGGTCAAATTCAAATGTCAGCTTAGGGTGGAGCCCGCCCCATTTGGACAACAGTCTCAATAGCTTCTGTATGCTGAAGATGGCGGCTTTCCTAGGTATTTGTCTTCCAGGAGTAGGAAGCCACTTTGACTCTTTCCTTTCACAAGTTTGAGTTCAAAGTGTATAGAGTCCTGCCCTCTAGGTACCGGTGATGGCTAATCTTGATTGTCACCTTGTCTGCATCTGAAATTAAAATCCAAAAATGGGGAGGCACCTCTGTGAGGGATTTTTGCTTAATTTGAAGTGGGATGATCCATTTCTAGTCAAGATCTATGAGGTAGGAAGACAGATCTTTAATACAGATCTTTTGAGGTAGAAGACCCACCTCTAATCTGAGCCATGTCATCTGCTTGAAGCCTATATAGGCACAAAAGCTCCACAGGGTAAGGATTACCACAGTAATGACCCTACTCCTGATACAGTCCTGATAATTCTTGTATTAGTTACTTTTCTGTGGCTGTGGTAAAATATTCTCACAAAAAGAAACTTTGGGGACAATGCCTGTGTTTGGGCTTACACTTCCAGAGGCTGTAAACTCTCTCGTGGCAGGGAAGTGTGGCAGCAGGAGCCCCAGGGAGGGTGTGCTGACTGGTAATCAAGAAGCAGCGAGCTCATATTTCATTCACTCACAGGAAGCAGGGTAAGAGAGAGAGCGGGAAGTGAGGTCATGCTGCAAACCTCAAGCCCATTCCCAGAGACATATTTCCTCTGGCAAGGCTCCACATCCGAAAAAAGTTCCATAACCTTCAAAATGGCACCACCAATTCAGGACTGAGAGTTCAGATACATGGGCCTATGGATGGCTTCTCATATTCAAACCACAATACTGGTATACATAGTATTTCATATAAATACAAAATAAATACAAATGGATACAGCTATGAAAGACACTATACAATAAATAGGCTTTTGCTTATTCTAGTTTGGTGTAGCTCAGTGGCAGATCTTTCAACAAAGACTTAAGTACTGTATGAGATCTACTTGGCAAGTAACATTAACACTGAAAGTAAAGTTTAAAAGAGGAAGATCGGGTAGGGACCAACAGCCCAGAAATTCTCTTACCTGCTTTAAGCCACAGTAATCAGCAATACTGCAAATTAACTCTGACATTGCCTGAACCTCATGAGATTTTTTTGTATTCATAAACTCAGTTGCCTTCACATTTTCACCTGAACAAAAATACAGAAAATTAAAATGCAGCTATTAAAGAGAATTTTAATGAGTTGTCACCTGATATACACTACTTTTAGATTAAAAATTAAATCAGCATAAATTCTATTGTGATATCTGTGTGATTTAATTAGCTTAACAGTTATGATGCAGACTGAACTAATAATTAAAAATCTACAGATTATTAAAATCATTCCTTGATATAACAAATAGCTAACTAGAAGTGACAAAACTGTACAAAAAAACCCCGTTTCATCAAAGAACAGCTTTAACAGAATAAAGAGTAAGCAAGCAACGAACTCAAAGTAGACATTCTAATACACACACACATATGAAAATAAAACCAACTCTGTATATCAATAAGAAAAACAGTGCTCACTACAAGAGTAGGCAAATTTTGTTAACTGTATTGTCCAGCACAGTAGATATGTACATATCCACTGTGTCATTATTTACTTATCAACCATGGGATTATTTACACTCACACTTAAAATTACCAAAGTCGAAAAGCAAATTAAGCTTCCAAGCTATGCTAGCCACATTTGAAGTTTTACCATCCACAGGTAGCTAGTTGCTATTATATAGTGCATAGCAACATATTACGGAACATTTTACACCACAGCACTTCAGAGTACACACTGTATGTTCTGGAACATAAAGCACACAGAACAAGGTGGTCAACATCATCGGACATGTGGGAATTGGGTAGCGGTTAAGGTGAAATGTAGGGCTGGGCTAGAAATCAATCTACTATGGCATGGCAGTGCTCACACGTGACATGCCTATGCAGGCTGAACCTTTACTTTCTTCAATGGGAAAATGTAAACATTTAGTAGTAAAGTGTTTCCAGGAGTAGATGGTTGTTATACAATGGCATTCTGATGATACATATCAGCCTAGAAAACAGACATATCCGGGATGGAGAGGAAATGCCCTCCATGGACAGCTGTTACTAGCTTGTATCTCTACACTGTGATGTCAACTTTCTATTATTGGTATAAAACAACACCCACCTAGATCTTGCTATCATATATGCTACTCTTGTTTACCTTGATACTCAATACATAGTACTTAACTTTTAGAAGGCAGATGGAAGGCTAGCTAGAGCATCCTAAATGAGAGGTTCACTCAGTATGGCCAGTTAGAATGCCTTTACCCCAGGAACGACTTTTCAAAGTCCTATATAATTTGCTCCAACGTGTGAAATATGTAAACATGCTTAAAGAATTTTGATTAAAATACTTAGAGATAAAAGAAAAAAACAATAATAATGAAAAATCATACTAGAAGAGTGAGAAGAGTTTCTGTGGATCCACTTTTGCCTCCAAACACTAACCACTAGTAATAGGACAAAAGTACATATGCCTCTTAGAGACGTGCACATAAAAGCAATCCTTTAATTAGACTTCTTGTTAACACCGTAAAACTGGACTTAATCATGTGTGGGAGGGGGGGATCAAACAAACCTTCCTATATGTGTCAAGTTACCAGTTTCAGGATAAACAAGAAGAAAAAAGACTGAGGAAAAATTCCAGATGGAAGGGATTTAAACGTAACATCTAAATATTACGCATGAGCCTGGACGGACAACTATCCTAAGAAAAAGAAGGCTGGAGAGATGACTCAGCAGGTAAGAGTAGGTGTTGGTATCACGGAGGACCCTGGGCCAATTCCCTGACATCCACAAGGCAAATAATTGTACACACAGAAACGCATATAAGCAAAACATTCATACACATAAAAAATAAATCTAAAGAAAAAAGAACTTATAAGTAATTTGTGCAACACTAAAACAAATTTGAATATAGCCTGCTTATTAGACAATGCTAGTAAAGCAAAGTTAAAAGTCCTGAATGACCCAACATGCCTCAGGATAAGTAGGAATATATCCTAGTTCTTATGTGCATGTGCTAAAATACTTGCAGGTAATATGATATTTGTGACTGATGGGCAAAGGACTCAGATTTTTAAAAAGTATGTGTGTGGCATGCTTATAGCAAATAGGGAGGATTTTTAACATGGCAAAAACAGGTCAGTCGTGTGTAGGATTCAGAGTAATATTCAAGCAATATTTCTATAAATTTATAGCTTTCTAAAACAAAAAAAAAATAGGAGAAATAATGAGGGCCAAATGAAATAACAGAAAATAAAGACCTTAGGAAACTGCAAAGGTCACGTAGTCATTGTTTTTTCATTGATGTAATTATTACTTAACCCCCTCACTATCTTTACTACTAAAGCTGGTTCCTCAGCATGGATCATGACCAGGTTTTAAAACCACAGCATCCTGATCCCTACCTTTCAATGGGGTGTCTACTGACATTGTGCATAACTATGAATATGAGTTTTAATCTATTCTGCCACTAGTTTTAATTTGTGCCATCCCCACTTTCTGGTACCTACATTTCCTGCTTCCCCAGCCACCATCCTCCAAGTTCCTCATATTCATCCCAAAGAACCAGCCATAGATACAATTATGCTACTGCAATAAAAGTTAATACAAAGATTTTTGCCATCTGTAGTAGCACAATACAATATGTGTGTAAGAGTCTGAAACCAACTGTGGTAAAGACACTCAGGGGCTAACAAAGGAAAAAGCGTAGAGACCTGCATGTGTTCTTAATATGGGATAAGAGACTCTGTTCTTCTCAGTATAAGCTAACTAATCAGAGCTGATAATGTCCAACAAAAAACTAAAAACTAAGACTATAATGGACAGACATACAAATATGAGCTATATACCGCTTTAAAGTACCTAAAAAGCGTAAGAATACATTACAATCACACATACCAGGTCTTTGTTCTGTATCTCCTTGGAGGGCTGTAAGCAACTGCTCAAAAGGAGTACACAGTTCCAAGTTTTGCACAGAATAGTGTTTTGCAGCTAGAGCAAAGTCTTCCACGCTCAAAAGCTTCTGAGAAGTTTCACAAAATATTTTGGGGAGATCAATAAAACCTAAAAAAAAAATCCGATACAAAGGAAAGTTTATAATAGTCAATATAGAAACTGTTTGAGATTTTAAAACAGCACATGAACAATTAGGATTTTACAGCAACTTAAAATATTTTAACTTTCAATCTTGGCACTATTCCTAATAGCTCCTTTGCATTTGTTATTTAAGCTGTCAGCACGTCAAACTCTGGTTTTAGTATTTTCTCCAATTGTGTCTTTTAAAATCAAACTAAAATTTGGTCTTTGTGTTTTCCACGAGTAACAACAGCATTAGTTTTAACTCAGAAGAGTAATATATGTAATTTATAAACTGTTTTTTCTGACCTAAAATTGTACATTTTAAGGTGCCAGTCTTTGCAATGCTGTTATTTCTTGTTCCTGTTGAGCAGTATTGCAGCCTTACTCTTCTATGCCATTGTTTGGGGTTGTCAATTTGTTTCTAAGGTTTAATCTTTTCATTCCAATTTGTTCATAGCAGTTCATAAAATCTTAATGGATAAAGCAGTCCAAGGAAGCCTATTCATTAAGAAAAAAGGATTTTAAAAGCTAAATCAAAGAGTAACAAAATAAAATCAAGCTCACAAGTGTTACGCAGGTTCGCTCTAAGCGCTCACCTTCAGGAAGCATACAATCTAGGAAACAACAGTGACTCGCCAAAACCAAATAACGTCACAATGTATGTCATGACATCTTTTCTACTAAAAATCTATTTAAACACAAAGAAAACTTGCTTTCTGACAAAACCTGAAAACAATGAAACTGATATTTTCAAATTCTAAATAGAACTATATGCTTCTGCATGTGTGTGTGTGTGAATGTGTGTGTGTGTATGCTTTCTTTTTAAAACTAGTATCTCTTAAGCTGGTGGCATAATGTGTGCTAAATTTATTATCAAAAAGAAAACAGCAGAGATGTGTGACTTCAACTTTTGAATCAATTAAACCACAAGGTTGCTATGGTGAATTTATTTAATATAGATTTTGGGACATTTTACAACCTGAATTTACTAATGCAGCCAAAAGCAATAAAATCTACATCAAAATATTTAGACATGATCCGGAGGGGGTGGGGTGGGGAGACTCAGTCAACTATGAAGTGAGACTTTCAGGTTTAAGAGCAGCCTCAATGTCCACCGGTTCCAGGGGAGCAGTTTCTTAGAGTGTGATACAATGAGAGTATTAAACTGCAGTGAGCAGAGGAGCCATTCCAATCGTCAGTTATAGGGCATGTTGCCAACAGAAAAAAACGTTGTTTTTGTTGGAAAAGTAAATGTTTGAATGAACTTAGACATCATATTGAAAATTCTTGAAAAAATTTCCAATTTGATCTGAACTAAATGGTATTAATTTGCTTTTAATTATGAGCACCCCAGAAACTTGAGGTACTGGAGGCCTAAGTTAAAATGGCATCTTATTTTCAACAAGAGTGAACTTTTAAAGGATTATATATTCTGATTCAATCTCATAGTTTATATCTATAGTTAAAACCAGTTTGCTTGCTAGGTCCAGAGTTTCACAATTAAATGTTTTTTTTAATCACAGAAGTACAGCTGAGGTAATTTTTTTTCATTGACTGATTCAGTCTGTAACAGCCACATTTTGCTGCTTTTAGAGATTCATAGAGAACCAGAGGGCAGTGATCTTTACTTCTATAACCTAGCACGTGAGAAGGTCGCAGGGCAATGGCAAAGTTTAGCCCCTCGCAGCACCCGTCTTGGAGGCTGGGTGTCTGGATAATCAGTTTGGGACTGGCAGCTGGCCGCAGCACTGCTGAGCTCTAGTTACTTCTTAGTTGAGTGCAGATATTCTTCCCCATAAGGAAAATTGCATTTCTAAAATCTGCTGCCTGCTGCACCTGAATATTCTGTGGCTTGATTGTTTAGCCTGCAACTCCCTCTCCTGGAAGTTCTGGATTTTCCTTCAATGTCTGCTTCACTGGTTTTGTCTGAGCAACCTATAGCGCTATCCCACCACAGATTCTTGTAAGGGAGGCTACAAGACTGTATGCAAACCACACTAGCTGGAGAGCCTGTATTGGCTCAGTGGAGGAAGGCACCACCAGTCTTCCCTCAGGACCCATGAGATGAAAGGCTAAAACTGACCTGGGCAAGTTGTTCTCTGACCTCCACAGACCCACCAAAGTATGCCATGCAGGCACCCACACTAACAAATCATGAATATTTCATATACACACAACAATAAATAAAATAAGATTTAAAATAATAACATTGAAAATAAAATGGAAAAGAGGCAGGAGAAGTCATCTTTGATAAACACTGATACCAAGATATATCTAACCTGCTTCTAATTTTTCTACCAGATACCAATGTACACAGGAAAACAAAGAAGCCAAACACACAGAATATAAGAGTTTTCAAAGAAAAATGC
The DNA here is from genome assembly GCA_907169655.1 of Acomys percivali. Classification (NCBI taxonomy): domain Eukaryota; kingdom Metazoa; phylum Chordata; class Mammalia; order Rodentia; family Muridae; genus Acomys; species Acomys percivali. Next base: position 68,795,186 of record OU015756.1, read on the forward strand.
AGTTTTAGAACTAGAAATAAACCAACAGATGTATGTTCATAACTAGTAAGTATCAGAACTACTTACCTGTTATGGACCTTGAGTGTCCTGTAAGACTCTAAGGAAATATGCTTTCTCAGGCTTCCCAATACGTCACTGGCCCCCTGCAGCGAGGCAGCGTGCTGAATACCACAGGCCAGGCACGATGTTCCGCATTCACCTGTCCTGTGAGCAAGTTAATCCTTGCTCTTATCTCATTTGCAGAGGAAAAATCTACAACTTAACAAGGCTGTATATGATTCAAATGTGCCCGGAGAAGTGTCAGGGCAGTCTAACTTTGCACTTTGTTCTTAATCCCAATGTTCCATTGGCATGCCACAGCCAATAAAATAACAGTGGATATTAATGGAGCTGACTGTCAGAATCGGGTCTTGCACCCTCTCTGGCAGACATCAATCTATAGTGGTATATTAAGATATTATACACTTGCTTAGTTTTGTAACCATTCTCTTTACTTCTCTTCATATCTCCCTCTCCGCTAGAAGTGATGTTGGTTCCAGAAATTAAAATGTAATTTGGATATATGAAATAATTAATGTCTCTGAAAAGGAATAAAATATCTGAATAAGATTCTGTGGTACATACTAGAAACCAAGTATTATTACTGTTCCACATCCAGTTGTAAATCAAAAGTACTTTGCACACAGAATGAATGAATGGGTGATGGATGGATGCATGCATGCATGGACGACAGCATATTTCCACACACTTACTATTGGAGCATCATCAACTACGGAATTCTCCTAAGCCTCCGTAGTAGTGGTAATCCCTGAGACTACCACAAGGACTCCAGTGGCACCACTCAGCCTGTTAGGGAAGCATAAGACCTCATTTCAGCCTGAATGCTTGCAATCGTAGGGCGAGACAGTGACTTAGAACACACAGAATACAGTATAAGACACAAATATGTACTAAGGGAATAGACATAACTTCATTTTAGGAGTTGGGAAAACTGTTGATCACACAGCCAACAGACCAGAATATTAAAGATAGTGATAATAATGCCTTCCTGATCATTATCTTCACAAGGACATAAATATATTTTTTATTCATTTTTACAAATATTCTTATTCCTGACACATTTTCTTTTTTCCAACTTCCTGTATTGATCAATACCACTTCATTCACTATTAAATTTAAGTATCTTTCATGGACTGTGAGCCTTCAATTCATGTCCAGCTAGCCATCAATTCTGATGTAATACTGTCTTTGTTGTTATAATGAAAGAAAATACCAAATCGTTCAGTTTTACCAAGAAAGACTCAGGTGCGAGATGCTGGAGTGAAGGCTTCCTAGCACAGAGAGGGAGAGAAAACATCCAGCTGACCCTCCTATTCAGCTCAAGTCAAAGAAGGAAAAAGCAAGGCCAAAGCTGAAGGCCAAAAGCCCAAAACCAAAAGCTCAAGGCCAAATCTAAGGCCAAAATCTCAAGGCCAAAGTTCAGGGCCAAAAGCTCAAGGTGAAAAGCCCAAGGCTAAAGTCCAAGGCAAAAAGCTCAAGGCGAAAAGCTCAAGGCCAAAGCTCAAGGACAAAGCTCAAGGACAAAAGCCCAAGGTCAAAAGCTCAAGGCCAAAGCTCAAAGCCAAAGCTCAAGGCCAAAAGCCCAAGGTCAAAACTCAAGGCCAAAAGCCTAAGACCAAAAGTTCAAGGCCAAAGGTCAAGGCTAAAAGCCCAAGGCCAAAGCTCAAAGCCAAAAGCCCAAGACCAAAAGCTCAAGGCCAAAGCTCAAAGCCAAAAGCCCAAGACCAAAAGCCCAAGGCCAAAGCTCAAGGCCAAATGCCCAGGGCCAAAGCTCAAGGCCAAATGCCCAGGGCCAAAGCTCAAGGCCAAGAGCTTGCTAGCTCACCAGACAGCCCAGGAGGAAAATGCCAAAAGCTAAGAGCCAAAGAGCTAAAAAGATAAAGATCTCCTCCTTTGCCACATTGTCTTAAATAACCTTCTCTCCACTATCTACTTAATCCTTGTCATCTGGTTTCTTTCTCCACCTCTTTACCTATGGTTAACTTTATTGACTCCTGTGTACAGAAACCTCTAGGATTAAAGGTGTGTGCTAAGGCTGAGCCACACTATAATCGGCTGTTTACAATAAACAGAAAGTCCACACCAAACAAGAAACAGGTTTTTACAGTTCACAATCTCAGGGCTCACAATGGGATCAAATACTCTATAACAGTCTTTCATAAGGAAACCCTGCCCATCACTGTGTGGCTCAATCTCCATTAGTTCAGCACCACCACAAAAGTCTCATGGTAGTTTTGTTTTGGATAAAAAACACACATTTTCTAAGTGTTGGATGAGCTGAGGGTGTTTTTCTGAAAAGGAAAATTTTATCCCATGAAAATTTAATAAAAGTTTTTATGGCTTTGGCTTCTGCAATAGTTGACTATGGAGTTAATTGTTGATTAATAGCTAAACATTATGTCTGTCTTACTAAACTTTGAAAACTAAATATGGTTTGCATATATCCATCATCATATTGTAATGTACCAAGGAAACAAATACAATACATATTGTTACTTTTAAAATGAATCAATTACACGATCCAATTATGCGCTAGGATTTTTTTTCTTTTTCTTTTTTTGCCTAAATAACTCTAGCTTAATTTATAGTTGCAGATAAAATGAAAAAAATATGTTACTTAAACAGGCAAACCATGCTTTTGGATGAAAAATTACATATTGAGGAGGGCTGACATGTGGTCCTTACCATGCCAATATTAACACCATAATGAATGCATGAATACAGTCAACCACTCCAAAAACATTTTCACATTGAACTGCATTACTTATGAAATGAAATTAAATGTAAAACTAGGAGAATTAACCATATTTAATTTAGACATTCTTTACATAGCTTAATTTGTTCACAAGTATATTATATAATGCTACAAATTAAGAAACACATTTGCTAAACTGAAAGAATACCTAAAAGCAAAGTAATTCAGGCATATATACTACTGTGAAATAGTAGTTGTGGCAGACTGCATAAATTTCCACTAAAATGCCATGAAGACCATCAAAAAACACAGAACAGGGTTGGAGAGAAAGTCCCGTGGGTAAATGCTTCCGACTAACCCTGAGGACCACTGCTAGGATCCCTAAACTCAGGTGAATGAATACAGGAGCCTCCCTGTCTTAGTTTACTTTCTACTGTGGTGATAAAGACCATGACCAAAATAACTTGGAAAAGGAAAGGTTTATTTGGCTTACATGTCCCATTCACAGTCCAATACCAAGGGAAACCAAAGCAGGAATGCTAGCAGAGTAGGTCCCTGGAGGCAGAAACTGAAGCAGATACCATGGGGAAATACAGCTTGCTGGCTTGCTCTCAATGGCTCCATCAGCCTGCTTTATACAACCCATTACCCCCTACATGCCTGAGGGTAGCACTGCCCACAGTGGGTTGTGCCCTCCCACATCAATTCCTGAATAAAGAAAACATCCCCCACAGACTTACCCACAGGCCAGTTTAATGGGTGTACCTTCTCAATTACAGTATCCTTTTCCCAAGTAATTCTAGCTTGTATCAAAGTGACAGAACTAACCAACACATTTCCTATAATCCCAGCTTGTGGGAGGGAGAGAAAGGGAATCCTCAGAGAAGCTGGCTAGTCAGACCAGCCAAAATGGCAAGCTCCAAGTTCAACATGAGATCCTGTCTCACTATATAATGTGGAGAGCAATCAAGGAAGACATTGGACATAAATCTCAGGTCTTAACACACATGCATGTGCATCCTTCACAAAGACATACATATGCACATGCATACACACCACACAAGCATACAAACATGTGCAAAAAAAAACAAAAAACAAAAAACAAAAAACCTTCTTTAGTGAAGAACAGCTTGACCGTTAGGGGGCAAAGAATAAAAATTTTATTCTATAGAATTTGAGAAATTAACTAGAAAGCAGCATAACAGTTGTGATACATACATGCTTTTATGTTGTAAGAATAAAAATCCCCCAAGGAGCCTATTGGCAGTTGATGGTTGCTGGGAGAAGAGGACACATTTTCCTCAGTGGTATAGCCAATGGCAAGCTGCCCCTGTTCTAGTAAGTCACTTTATATCCATACTTATACAAGCAACCCTAAGTAAACTCAGTCTCTCTCCCCTCTCTCGCCTCTCTCCGTCCCTCCCCTCCCCTCCCCCCCTCTCTCTCACACACACACTCTCTCTCTCTCACACACACACACACACACACACACACACACACTCAAAAGTATCCTCTGGGCAATACTCAATGCATAGAACTTTCTTATATTCATCTACAAAAGTATATTTTAACTCTTAGGCTGTTGAAATGAGAATAAAATTTCAGTTAGAAGGAATATTTCATTTCCCCCCCTTGTTTTATACAATTACTGATGTCTGTGATCTCCTTATGTAAAATCTGTTTATCTTGTTCCACTCCTGGATTTCCCTACAAGTTTAGAGCTTGTGATAGTTGGAATAGGAAAGGCCCCCATAGAATGTTTGGCCATAGGGAGTGGCACTATTAGGAGGTGTGGCTTTGTTGGACCAGGTGTGGCTTCATTGCAGGAGGTGTGTCATTAGGGAGTGGGCTCTGAGGTCTCAGAAGCCTAATGGCTCAGAAGTGTAATGGCTGTCTCTTCTGTGGCCTTAGGATGCAGATGATGAACTCTCAGCTCCTTCTCCAGCATCACGTCTGCCTGCAGGCTGCCATGCTGTCTCTTCACAGCAAGAACACCCAAACTAAGACAGGGCTAGATGAGAAAACCCTAAGTCATGCTTCCAATAAATCTGGTTAGAAAGCAACTGAGAGAATCTGTATAATTGGGAGTTCTATATTGAACACAACACAACACACACACACACACACACACACACACATCCATTATTAGCCTAAGAAAGCAAACAACTGGTATTACTGAGATGTTCAGTTACAGTCTTCCAATATCTATTAAACATCTACACTGAGCAGGCTTTGTTCTAAAGTAATAGACAAAATTCTCTTACCATTACTACTTGTAGGAATACATAAGAAAAGTTAAGGAAGGAATGCATTAGGACTACTATTATGCAATGATTCTGGTGGAAAACTGACTTAGTAATTACTCACCAAACAAACAAACAAAAAAAATCACCAGATTTGAATATGGACATGAAAAGCTCATACTGTGGAATCAGACGATGCAAAATTGACAGTCTAAATCTTCCACTAAAACTTGGATGCCTGGAAAATTAATTTAAGCTGCAAAATCACAGATTAGAAATTAAAGAATCCAACTTGCAATATAATATAAAGATTAAGAGAAAATAGGGGCTGGGAGGTAAAATGTTTGCCTTACAAGCACTGGGGCCTAAGTAGCCACATTAAAAGCCAGGGGGCTTATAATTCTAGTGGTGGAGGGTGGTGGGTCACTGGCAGAATAATCCTTCAGGTACGTTCCTAAAGCTCACTGGCAAGCTAATTGGTGAGCCCCGTCTTAAAAGATAAGTGCGGAGCTCCTGAGAAATAATACTGGAAGCTGACCTCCGGCCTTCCACATGAGGACAGGCAGGTATACACAGGGGGGGGGGGGGGGGGGGAGACAGACAGAGCCAGAGACATAGAGAGAGACAGAGAGGGAGGGCCCTATAGGACATACAACAGGCACCAATTAATACAGCTCTTAGTATACATAAGATAATATAATCTCATCAGGTAGAGACTACGTTAAACACAAATTAAAGTCTTAGTCTGGCCTTAAAGGTCGTTTCCTTGTACTGTATTATTTGAAAGCCATCATGAACCATTCCTTCAACAAATATTTATGGAGCACTTAATACATGCCAAATATTTTTCCATATTATTCTACCGCAATGGACAAAACACTCCTAAAATTATTACTTATGGGAACAAATAAGAAAAAAAAAACCCAAGGAATTCATCCGTTGTTAAGGCAAATATGGTTCCTGTGTTTTACAAGGATACCTACAAATTATCAACGCAGAATATTAGGAGAGCAAACTGACGGAGTGCCTAATTTTCCCACAACCAAGAACGATCTGAAAGAACCAACATTTATTAAGTTCTATCATAAAAACACCCCGATCCCCTGTAAATGTACTTTGCATTCACAGGATGCTTGGGGGATGAAGTTCACTAACACTGACAACACCTGGAAAGCCTGGAAGCAAAGCAGAAACAATTCCAATAGCTACTTTGTCTATTTCCATAACAGAAACTTGGTTAAAAAAAAATAATCTAAGTTTCTTGAAGAGATGAAACTATAACACTTCACGGCACATGACTGATATTCAAAGTACGTAGTTTTAAAATGAACCAGCGAGAATTCAAGACTTTTACTATCACCATCCTGATCCAAGACACAATCTTCCTCGTACTGATTAGGAAACAAGTTCTTATCTGGTCTCCCATGCCCACTTCAACACTGTACTTTGTGTCAAATAATCGTTTTGTGTTTTCAAAACGTAACTGTCGAATCTTTACGTGAACGGACGCCTCTTCCCTGTTTCTCTGGATTACCTTACAATGTGGAACTACACTAGCAAAGACGAAGAGAACCCACCCACCCTCCCGGGGACTCCGCCCACCCTCCCAATTCCGGTCCCTCTTTTCTAACCCATCTTCCGGGGACGCCGCACTTCCGCCGAGTGCCACGAGGGGGCGCCCCGCCAGGCACCGGGCCATTCACCTGATGTCGCCTCTGCTTCTCTCAGGGGAAGCGCCTCACCGGGCTCGGCCTCCTCCTCCTCCGCCGCCGCCGCCTTCCTCAGCGCCGCCAGCACGCTCGCGGGAGGCAGGTCGACCAGCTCCCGCCACACCGACTCGGTGTAGAAGTTCACCGTATGCGCGCTGGAAATGGGCAGGGCGCCCCTGAGGAAGCGCAGCAACGCCTGTAACTTGGCGTGCAGGGTGGGCAGGTCCGGGGTCCTGGGGAGAGGGCCGGGCGCCGCCATGACGCTCGCCCTCCAAGGCTGCAGGTGGCGCCAACAATGGCCGCGCGACCCAGCTCTCTTCCCCGGAAGCTGCACAGGCTGAAGCGGTCGAGCTCCGAGCAGGCGCTTAGTTTGGGCGATTGATGGCTTCAGCCTGGTGACGTCTTATGTCAGCGTCTCATTGTGGGTCGGCCAACCCAGGAGGCGCAAGATGGCGCCGGGGAGACTGCCTTCCAAGCGGAGGACCGGAGGGTTTGCGGAGCGCGGGGAAGGGGATCCTCAGATCGGATCCGGGAAACAGAATGGGAAACGCAGGACCTGGCGGCCTAACCACCAGCAAGCCTTCCTGGGGAGCGTGCGCGAGGGTATGTGAGAAGGCAGCCGTGGAGTTGTCTTCCGGCCCGGCGGGGTCCCGGGGTGCATGGTGGATCCCAGCTTGGAAAAAGGCTTTTTAGGACGCAGACTCGGTCCGGCTTGAGATCGGGGGAGACAGCCCTAAGCCCTCTGAACCCGTGAGGTTCTCAGTCCTTTGCATGGGAGAACGAGACGGTGCTGTTAACTTTTAACGTAGCTCTTCAGTCAGCACGAAGCGTCTAGGGGTCCGCTTGCCTATGTATCACATTGACATACTGTATACGACATAGGTACCTGTATTATGTATTATTCAGGCATCTGTATTACAGAAAAGGAATGAGAGAAAGATGGGGTTAAAAAAATCCACTGGCGCAAAGCCTTGATTTAAAAAAAAATAAAATAAAGCCACAGTAGCCCTCCAGGTTCATACTTAACGTTTTTCTGGGTGGATGCGTTGTTTTGTCCTTGTAAGGTTTCTCATTGCTGGTCAAATGGCTAAGTATTTTATTCCATCTAATAATAGCTGTCAGGTGTTCAGAAAGTTGTACAGTATCCCTTTTGTTGTTTTGCTTTATTTTGGAAAAATAGTGATTGGTAAATTCCCTCACCCGATTTTTGAAGTATTTACTTTAGACCGAGGTGATGTTTTATATGACTTGAAGAAATTTTAATTTGTGACTACGATTCTAAATTCAAGTTGAGCAGCAAAGTTTACTTTACTGCTTAGTTGTACTTGGAAGTTTTTAGGTGATGTCTGATAAATGTTAGCGTTGTATTACGGTAAAGGGCCAACATGCTACTCAGCACATCGTTAAATGTGTTCCCTAACCTAGCCTTTAAAGCAAAGCCAAGTAATACTGTCATTTGAATATATTGTAAAAGGGGGGGGGGAGCCCCTTCATTTCAAGTAGCTTTATTTTTCACTTTCTGTTAAAGTAATTGTGACTGAAATCCTTCAACGTTAGGACAAGGTTTTGCATTTCGGAGAAAACTGAAGATCCAGCAAAATTACAAGAAATTGCTGTGGAAGGCAAACAAGGCGCCAGCGTCACAGGAATCCCAGTTCACGGATCGTTACCCAGAGCACCTGAAACACCTCTATCTGGCTGAAGAAGAGAGGCTCAGGAAACAGCAGAGAAAAGTTGACCTGCCTTTGTCAGAGGAAGTTGACCATCCTTTGCCTGGAGAAGAGGGAGACACTGAGCAGACTCTGTCTGAAGAACAGTCTAGTGTTTACCAGCCTCAGCCAGAACAGCTGAGTACAGTAAAGTATGTACTTTCTTCTTTTGAGATTCTTCGCCCTAAATGTAAATAATGCTTTATAGAAGATACAAAGCAACCTGTGTAAGAGTTAGAATTTCTCTTAACACAGTTTTCAAGTCATATAGTGTTAATGGAGTCTCCCTTGTTAGTGTTTGTAAAGGTATGGTATTTTGGAGGGCTTTTTCTAGTAACCTACTCTTGCTCTCAAATAATAAGACAAGACCTATTAGGTTTATTCAACAAGCTTTAAAGCACTAGAACTGGCCAGGTATCCATCTATTGCAGCCTTCTACGCTTGTCTGGCTGCTTCCCGGCCACGTGCCCCAATTACTTGCCATATTGGTCCTACCTGGACTTGTTCTGTTTCATCAGGTGAGTCCTCATGGCCACCTCTTAATGACTACTTCCTTTCTCTTCTTCCTTCTACTTTATCTCTCTACCTTGAGGCCTCTACCTGAGACCACCACACTGCATTGAAAATCCATCCTTCTATCTCCTCTGCCCAGTCTTTGGCTCTCAGCTTCTTTATTAACCAAACAGAGATAAGTGGGGAACAATGTTTATACAACATTGATACAGGAGATTCTTCATAGAAATGACAATGCTGGTGTCCAGACTGTCACCAGATCCTGGGGCACAGAAATCAGCTTCCAAATGCTCAGAAAACCACACCAACCCCCAACAAGTGTTAAATGACTGAAATAGGCTAGATGAGGATTGATGAAAATACAAAATGAGAATTAGGAGATTTGAGTTTTGAATTGCAGTCTCTCAAGTACAAGTAACTTAACTGAGCCAGCTATTAATGCGTCTGTGTGTGTATGTGTGTGTGTGTCTTAAAATTTTTAGGCTGGGCTTGATGTATATTTTTAAGCCCTACAGATGCTTGAGCAAACAGATGTTGAGCCCAGACGATTACAAGTTCCAGGCCAGCATGGGCGTTATAACCAGATACGAGAAAATTAATGCAAGTATGTAGTCATTGGCTACACACTTGGTTATAGAGCCAGACTTTACTCATGATGGGAAGGGACAGTATAAAAGTATTTGAGACCCACCATGTGCACCATGTTCACAGCCTCTAACTGGTTCATTTTCTCAGGTCAATGATGTTCCTCAAGTATTATATTTCATGACATTTTGTCATGTTAATTTATGTCAAGCATTTTAAAACATGTTTGATATTTGGTAAGTTTATGAACACTAACTGCTATTATCCAGATTTTATTTTCCATTTTCTGCAAAGGGTGCAGGAAATAAGTTGTAATTAACAAAAACCAAGCAACACATGGTTCTACATGCCTGTGATCTTCTCAGAAGGCTGGAGAGGAAGATTGCTCTTAATTCAAAGCTAGCTTGTACTACATGGTTAGATTCTATCTTGTGAAACAGCAAAAATGTTTGAATGTACTCAGTACATGTTCAACATGTGGACTTTTTCCTGGGTGTATGACGACCAATCCCTGTTAGTCCTTGTACTGAGGAGGAGGCTGAACACTGCAAGATTTCACAGTTTGAGGCCACGGTGGACTAGATGATCAGTGTCAGGCCAGCTTACCCTGCTTTGTAAGACCTATCTTAAAGCCCTCTCTACTACTGTGATTTTATAAGAGGCTGTTTATAAAACTCGCAATTAAAAGTACATTAGCATGTAAATAGCAAGACATCACTTTGTATCTTAGCTTTTTTTTTTAAAACAAATTTTATATTTGAAAGCTGGGGCAATGATTGCATGCACAAGACATATGCAGATCAAGATAAACAGAAACCCAGGATGGATTGAAGAGGGAGTCACTTAGGAGACGTTAGCAATTAATGGCCTGGGCCTGTCAGTCTTCCCCAGAGATATAGGCCTGAGAGGCTACCCATGCTCCAGGAGATGGCCCCACACCCGCGCACATGCGCATACTGAAGCAGTAAGTGGACTCAATGAGTTTATACAAATACAGAAGAAGCACATGAGGTTAGTATGGAGAAGTGGCATAGAGGAGTAGAGCATGGGAAAGGAATTGGAGAAGAAGAAATGGTGGGTAGATTTGTATGTAAGTATATATAATTTTCAAGTTTTTTAAGAAAAATAATAATATTGAGCATTGTTTGTGTTGCAAATAAGAACAAAGTATATAGTTGGGGATAAAGGGAGAAATGAGAGTTTGTTGTGTTTTGTTTTCAGTAGATTCTTCTGTCCTCAAGTAGTAGATAAGTCAGGTAGGTCCCTGCAGCTCATTAGTCAGCCCCCTGATTTGTTGATAGACCTTGTGTCAAATAAAGTGGTGAACAGTCCCCTAGTCATCATGCATGTCTACACACATATGCCCTAACCTACAAGAACACTCATGCACCAAAAGAATTAGAAGTGAAGATTGACACTCTACTTCTAACTGAGAATTTCAGAAGTAGATAACGGAAGAAAGCAAAAAGTCTATTGGGCATTTGGACTAGGACATTAGTGCTGTCTTGGTAAGGACAGTTTGGAATGATGGAGCAGAAATCACATGTCAGAGAGGCAGGGAGTGAATGCGAAGTGATGATTGTAGGTTATTCTTTGTGTAGAAATTTGATAATGAAAAGTTAAGAAACAAGATTAGCAACCAGGACATAGACTTTGGTGATACACTTATTTTTAACTAGGGAGCTGCCAAAATACACTGTAGTTACTACATGAGAAGGTGGGACACAGGGAGAAGGAAGGATGTTGCTAAGTCAGATAATAAGTGACATCTTAGTGACTTAGCTTCAGAGAGCTCAGAGTGCTTCAAGGTAGAAGGCGTATAAGTGAAGACCGTATCAGTGGATAACAGGGTAAAACAAAGACAAGAAAGAAGTCAGATTGAAGTTCATTTATACCATAACTTGGGTTGCATCCTTTAGTTCACATTTCCATCTGTTTTTAACATTTTAGTGTCCATCCTTAGTGTGCTTTCTCTGGTTAAATATTTCTCCAAAATATCCATTTGCCGTCCTTTAATCTGCAATCATAAATACAACTATAGTTTTAATGCCTTGTTTGGGCATTTTCCTTTTGTTGTCACTGTTGTTTCTCTTCATGCTTTCTTCAGTTTGTATTAGTGACGTTTTTGTATGTAAATACTGTATTGGACACAGTTACACAATTTTGGCTAAATCATTTTTGAATGATTTAACTTATTTATCTTACTTTATCTCTTAAGTTTTGTGACTATTCCAAAGAAAAAGAAAAAGAAAACTTCAAACCAAAAGGCTCAAGAAGAGTATGAACAAGTACAAGCAAAACGTGCTGCTAAGAAATTTGTAAGTTCTACTTTTTAATTATTTAGTCTAAGCATCTTAGTATTGGCAGAAATGTTGTCGGCTTCAATACTTATTCTATGCATTGCTCTGTAGAATTGTACAATATTCAAAGTTCTTCATTGGTTTGGACAATACTAGTAGGTCAGTGATAAGATTTCAAAAAAAACCAAAACAATAACAACAAAAACATTGCTGATTGGTTAGCAGTATGAACAGCTGTGATAATAGTTCTCAGACTATAGCCTAGAAACTTGGGTCTCTAACAAGGTCCTTGAAATAATCTTATGTGCTATAAATTTGAGCACTTGAGATGAAAGAAATGTGATGGTTTTCTTAGTTTTACACTGCAGTAAAAGGCAAAGGAGAAGTGTTGGGATAAAATAGAAACAAAGCTTAGCTATCTCCCCAAGGATGTCTTTTTGCCCTTTACTTGATCTGTGACCTTAAAATCTGCAGCTATGCAGAATAGTAATGGCCAATTTTAAGGACTGGGGATTTTAGAGTTTTTGTTGATTTGTTTTGTACTAAAGCCTAATTAATTTATTTGTTCATCAATATATTCCCAAAGATAGTACTGGTAAATTGCATTTATACTTGTTAGCATGTGAGTAGTTAAGGAAATTCAGAGTTTCATATATACGGTGCTTAAGATTATTCTTTAACCGATGACGGGCAGATATGATCACCAATGTTAATACAAAAGCCAGTGGCACTTTACCCATGAGATCAAAAATGTTAAGCACCAGTTAAATATAGACCCCTAATTAAGCGTAAGGATGTGTTAAATAAGAGTAATACCAAAGAGATAAACCAGGCCATGTATCAAGACTCATGGATAATGTTAAGGTTTTGCAGTATAGCTCTGACTGGTGTGGAGGTCAAATCTACTTGCCTCTGTCTCCTCACTGCTGCGATTAAAGACGTGCACCACCATAGCCAGCTTCTGATCTTTATGTACTTACTAAAGTAAATACTGTACTGCATAGTCACATGATTTTAGGTAATGTGATGAAGCATGATAGCACTTGAGCATCTGTTTCTAAACCAAGTTCTGGCACAGAGTGGTCCCCGGCAAGTCACTTCTTATCACTGAGCTTAATCCTTGTATGTAAGACTAACAAAGTAAACTACATAAATTTTTAGAAGAACAGAATGTGCTGCAGTTTCACCAATTACATCTAAGATTCGTTGTTAATTATAGTTACTTGTAGTTACAAAAAAGTTTAAGTAAATGTTTGTGTCATGTATCATCTTGAGGCTTCCTGGACCAGAGATGAAGAACACACTTATTACAGGACCGCTCTTTTCAGCTGTCTGTTGACGTTAGTGAGAATTTTGGCATACTTATTGAATAATGGATCCTCAGAACTATTTATCATTTTGAATTATAGCCCTGTATACTTTGACTTGAGTTTTTATCATAGCAAGTCAAATGAGCATCCTTAAATAGTGAAACTCATGTCTAGCAGAATGTTTTGTACTCAGATAGTAAGTAGGTAGTCAGCATTTCCTAAATTAAATCTGCAAATTAGTTAAGTGATTAAAAAAACAAAAAACAGGATAACACCTTTCTGGAAATGAACTTCTCAGATTACTGGGATTAGTTCACTTCTGTAAAGATCCCTTTAATTCTTTAGTGGATTTAAACGGTGGAATTGTTAGATAAATAATTGACTTCTATTTTATTTACATATAAATGCATAAAATGCTGCCATGACTGTTATTCTATGACGGTATGAAAGCAAAGAGAACATACTATTTCAGCTGTGGAAAACTTCCCATTTTACACAATATAAAAGAAAATATGAAGGTTTGCAGAACGATAGCAATTTCAGAACAATTTCTGGCCTGTATTTCCTGTTTGTGACTAATGAGCATCATGTGTGTTTATGACTGCAGGAATTCGAAATGAGAAAGCAAGAGAGAGAAGAAGCTCAAAGGCTCTACAAAAAGAAGAAAATGGAAGCTTTTAAAATACTGAGCAAAAAGACTAAAAAGGGCCAGCCGAACCTGAATTTACAGATGGAGTATCTTCTTCAGAAAATACAGGAAAACAGTTAAAGTAGACATTTTGTCCTTAAGGACTAAACTGCGACTGACTCCTTGCATCCTTTTGTATGTATATCGGGAGCCTCCTAACTGCCAAATTTGTTGATATCAAATGGATTGGTGAATTATTTTTCTTTTTATTTTATACAAGAAAAATCTGTATATATATATTCTCCACAAAGAATGGCTTTATCCTGAAGATATTTAAAAACCTCCAGTAGAATTTGTATGAAATAAACTGTTTTGAAATAGGCCTGAGCTTACAGTGAAGCATTTCAATTATGCGAACATGTTTTTATACTGTAATCAGCCATAGTATCTAGGGGGTTGGTGATTGGGAATTGAACCTGTGTCCTCGCACTAGCTTGGCAGATATACTACCAGTGAACTACATTGTAGCCCCTGGGAGTTCTGAGTCAGTGTTTCTGTGCAGCTTACATTTCTCAGGCTGGTCTCACACTTGTGATTCTCTTGCCTCTGTAAGGAGGGCTAGGATTTCAGACCTGCACCACCATGCCTGATAGATTAATTGAACTGATAGGGAAGGAGTGACACTTCTTGGAGTTTTTAGTTACTGATTTTTAGTACATGGTACAGGAAACTGGATTTTCTAGGCTACCTGGAAGTACCTTATAATAGTTTGCACCTCCATAATAAGGTAGACCTGGTAAAGAAATTTGATTTATGAATTAAGTTTCAGCAAAGCATTCTGCTAAGTGGAAGCACTTCTAATGTCTTAAATGATGGTAGAAGCCCAGCATTTTCACAGTAATAATGAAGCTCTCCAGATCTTTGGGAGGGAGTATTGTCACCATGTAATATTGTTGGTACCTTTGTGAGCTGAGAGATCTGTTCTGCCTTCAGTTGCAACAGAGTAGGAAAGCCTTGACATTGTAAGCAAAAAGATTACACAATAATGCAGTAAAGCTGCATGCTTTAGAAACAGTAGCATATACATTCTAAAATTGTGTTAAGGGCCTGGAGAAGTTTTGCGTGCTACAGCCTTGATCTTGTTTTTCTTTTGTTTTGTTTTTAATATATATTTTATTAATTCATATTACATCTCAATTGTTATCCCATCCCTTGTATCCTCCTATTCCTCCCTCCCTCCCAATTTCCCCTTACTCCCCTCCCCTATGACTGTAACTGAGGGGGACCTCCTCCCCTTGTATATGCTCATAGGGTATCAAGTATCTTCTTGGTAGCCTGCTATCCTTCCTCTGAGTGCCACCAGGCCTCCCCATCCAGGGGACATGGTCAAATATGGGGCACCAGAGTTCGTGTGAAAGTCAGTCCCCACTCTCCACTTGACTGTGGAGAATGTCCTGTCCATTGGGTAGATCTGGGTAGGGGTTCGAAGTTTACTGCACATATTGTCCTTGGCTGGTGCCATAGTTTGAGCAGGACCCCTGGGCCTAGATCTGCCCATCATAATGTTCTTGTAGGTTTCTAGGACCCTCTGGATCCTTCTATTTCCCCATTCCCCCTTGCTTCTCTCACCTAGAGTCCCAATAGGAAGTCTTCCCCTCTGTCTCACTTTCCTGGTAAGTCAAGATTTTCATGGGACATGCACCTTGGGCTAGTGTCCAGGTATAAGTGAGTTTATACCATTTGACTCTTTCTGCTTCTGGGTTAACTCACTCATTATGATCATTTCTAGTTCAATCCATTTGCCCACAAATTTCGGGAATTCCTTGTTTTTAATAGCTGAGTAGTATTCCATAGTGTACATGTACCACAGTTTCTTTATCCATTCTTCTACTGAGGGACACTTAGGTTGTTTCCATGTTCTGGCTATTATGAATAAGGCTGCTATGAACATGGTTGAGCAAATTTTCTTGTTGTGTGCTGGTGCATCTTCTGGGTATATTCCAAGGAGTGAAATAGTGGGTCTTGAGGAAGCCCTATTCCCAGTTTTCTGAGATAGCGCCAGATAGATTTCCAAAGTGGTTGTACTAGTTTGCATTCCCGCCAGCAATGAAGGAGTGTTCCTTTCTCTCCACATCCTTGCCAGTATGTGGTGTCGCTTGAGTTTTTGATCTTGGCCATTGATGGGTGTAAGATGGAATCTCAGAGTTGTTTTGATTTCATTTCCCTGATGACTAAGGAGGTTGAGCATTTCTTTAAGTGTTTCTCAGCCATTCAATATTTCTCTGTTGAGAATTCTCTGCTTAATTCCGAGCCCCATTTCTCAATTGGATTATTTGGTTTGGTGGTGTTTAATTTCTTGAGTTCTTTATATATTTTAGAAATTAGACCTTTGTCAGATGTAGGGTTGGTGAAGATCTTTTCCCAGTCTGTAGGCTGTCGCTTTGTTCTCTTGATAGTGTCTCCTGCCTTACAGAAGCTTCTCAGCCTCAAGAGGTCCCCATTTATTAATTGTTGACCTTAAGGCCTGGGCTGTTGGTGTTCTGTTCAAGAAGTTGTCTCCTGTGCCAATGTGTTCCAGGCACTTCCCCACTTTTTCTTCTAACCAGTTTAGTGTTCCTAAACTGGTTTTATGTTGGGGTCTTTGATCCACTTGGACTTGAGTTTTGTATATGGTAACAAATTTAGGTCTAATTGCGTTTTTTTACACGTAGACATCCAGTTAGACCAGCACCATTTTTTTGGAAGATGCTATCCTTTTTCCATTGAATAGATTTGGCTTCTTTGTCAAAAATCAAGTGACCATATGGGTGTGGATTCATTTCTGGGTCTTCGATTCGATTCCACTGATCAACCAGTCGATTGCTGTGCCAGTACCATACTGTTCAATTACTGAGATCAGGTATGGAGATTCCTCTGGAGGATCTTTTATTGTACACGATTGTTTTAGCTATTCTGAGTTTTTTGTTTTTTCATATGAAGTTGAGAATTGAACTTTCAATGTCTTTAAAAATTGTGTAGGTATTTTGATAGGGATTACATTGAAACTGTAAATTGCTTTTGGTAGCATGGCCATTTTTACTATGTTAATTCTCCTGATCCACGAGCAAGGAAGATCTTTCCATCTTCTCATGTCCTCTTCAATGTCTTTCTTCAGAGTTTTGAAATTGTTTTCTAACAAGTCCTTCACTTGCTTGATTAGAGTAACTCCTAAATATTTTATATTGCTTGTGGCTAATGTGAAGGGTATAGTTTTCCTAATTTCTTCCTCTGCATGATTGTCATTTGTATATAGGAAGGCTACTGACTTTTTTCAGTTAACTTTGTATCCAGCCAAATTGCTGAAGTTGTTTATCAGCTGTAGGAGTTCTCTGGTGGAATTTTGAGGGTTACTTATGTACACTATCATATCATCTGCAAATAGGGATAGTTTGACTTCCTCCTTTCCCATTTGGATACCCTTGATCTCCTTTTGTTGTCTTATTGCTCTGGCTAGAACTTCCAGTACTATATTGAAGAGATATGAAGAGGGTGAGCAGCCTTGCCTTGTTTCTTATTTCAGAGGAATTTCCTTGAGTATCTCACCATTTAATATGTTTTGGAGTTTTTTGCATATGATTTTTACAATGTCCTTTAGTCATATTGCCATCTCGGTTTTTGGGAGGTAGCTTCCGGAGTTGGGTGGAGGGAGTCTGGGGATAGATTCACCTGTTTTCTCACGATTTCCCGAGATGGAAGCTCTGATGCTTCACTGGTCTGGATGGCAGGAGGTCAGTCTCGTAGTTTGGGTCTCTCAGAGCCAGTGATCCCCAGCTCCCCTGTACTGTTTGTCCTGTAATTGTCCCGGGTCTCAGAACGCGCTCTTGGTCAGGCCAAAGTGTCCATGGCCTTCTGGGTCCCCTTGTGGTACCAGAGCTCTCCGGGGACTAGGGCAGGTTGGGCGGAGAGGGTCTGATGGCCACTCTACTCCCTGTCTCCTCAAGAATTCCTTAGTCTAGGAGCTCTGATGCTCTGCTGGTCCATGGTTCCGGTAGCGTTTCGGGACCCAGACTGCTCACAGAGTCCAGGTTAGTGTCACGGGTCCCAAACCGCACACACAGTCCAGTTAACATTTAAGGACCCAAACGGGTCTCGGGGCCTAATCCACATGCTTAGTCCAGTTAGTGCTGAGTCCAACCAGCGTCTCGGGCCCAAACTGCACACTAAGCTCACCGAGGTCAGCTAGAGTCTCAGGGCCCAAACTGGGAGCCAAGTTCAGCCAGGTTTTCTGGACCCAAACTGCGTGCTGAGCTCCGCTAGGGTCTCAGGGACTGAACTGCATGCCAACCTCAGCCAGCGTCTCAGGGGCCAACCCTCGCACAGAGTCCAGTTTGGGTCTCTGGGCCCAATCCGCGCACCGCTCTCAGTCAGGGTCCCAGGGCCTACACCCCATGCCGAGTTCAGCTAGAGTCCCAGGACCAGGACCGTGCACCAAGCTCAGCTAGAGTCTCTGGGCCCAAACTGTCCGCCAGGCTGAGCTACGTTCTCAGGAGCGAAACCGTGCACCGAGGTCCAGTTTGGGTGTCAGGACACAAGCCGCGCGCCAAGTAGGGCTTGGGTCACGGGGCCCAAATCCTGCACTGAATCCCCGCTCCCACAGCCATTCCCACTGGTCACCACACCAGTCGCCGCTGCCAGAGGGCTCCCAGCTGCAAACCTCAGCTGCTGCTGAGGCGTTCTTCCTGTGTGCAGGGGGTAAGCAGGTTTTCTGTATTTTGATCCTTTCAAACTGTGGAGTACTCCCACTGTAGTGGGGTGGGGAGCTTGGTGTTCCTGGTTCAGAATTCCGTGCAGTTCCCTGAATCGTTTACAGGAGCTTCTAAACACAGTCCACACTGCTTGCCGCCATCTTGGAGCTCTCCTTCATCTTGTTTTTAAACGTGTAATAACAGACCCTGAGAAAATGCTAAATGTAACTGCATAGAAAAATAATGCTTAGAGGCTTGCAATATGCTATTGCACTTGAACAGCAAAAAAAAAAAAAAAAAAAGAAAAGCCAGAATTGACTAAGGAAGTGTGCACAGTAAATGAGTTCATTGAATTCCTTTACTCACACCTGCATTCTAGATTCTTCATCCTAAAACGTGGAGATCTGATCCTTTTAAGATACGAGCAAAAAACAAGATTAAGTGCGTTTTCCAACATTGATGAGGAGAAGGGGCTATGTTGAGGGCTCTTTTTGGTTTGGTTTGGTTTTGGGGGGTTGGTTTGTTTGCCTGTTTTTGTTTTGTTTGCATCCAGAGATGCTGTAGGGCAGAAAGCAATCAAGGTTGGGTTCAAATCAAAGGTTCAGGCTTGCATGTGGTAGAAAAATGACACAGTTCACCTGAAAACTCTATCTCGAGATTTGAATAGTAGCCACAGCGTCAGCAATGGCTGTTGATTCTTATGCCGTGCTTACCAAAGAAGGTTGGGAAGCTGGTTGTGGAACTGAGGCAAAAATCTAACGTCAGAGGGATGAGTTGTATCAGCCTAGGTCACGTAGAGAGAGAATAATTTTTATGGGTAAAATGCTTAAGAAAAGTCTTCAAGGTTGCAAAAGCTAGAGACAAATAGAACAGATGGAAAATTATGAAGTGAAAAGGAGTTAGGATGTAGTGAAGTATATAAAAACAGTTACTGACCGTGGGGATGTTTCCCCTGTATTCCTAATGGTTCCTCACATGCAGAGCAAATGTCATTGTCTCGGTATTGGCTGACTTGTTCTGCCTTGGGGCAGTCTTGCAACTTTTAAGTTTGAAAGCACACAGGCTGGTTTAAAGTACATATAGTCTCCCTATCCCAACCCACCCTTTTGCATATATGTTTATATGTACATGTACATATGTGTGGGCATGTGTTTGGAGGCTAATGGATGAGTTCGTCAGTCACTCACAACCTTATTTTTTGAGATAGTATTTCTCACTAACCTAGGGTCTTCCTGACTCTGCCTCTCCAGCACCGGGGTTACAGAAAAAGCATTCTGGCCGTTAATGGTAGGGAATTCCCAACTCTCGTCGATCTGCTTGGACAGCACAACAGTCGTTTTAGCGACTGAGCCAACTTCTCTTGCAATGGGTTCTCATGCTGTTTCGCCCAAGCCAGCCTCAACTCCTAGACTCTTAATCTTACACACCCCAAGCTGTTAGAAGTACTAAAGGCCCCGTCAGCATAGTGGACCAGAATATACCTACTGTTGGGTACTGTTCTCACAAATTATCAAAACAAGTTCCTATTGAGAAGGGATAAGAGTGGCATAGACTCAGAACAAGAAGAGGGCCTGTTTTCTGAACAATGTAATGGCTGATAATTCATTCTGTAGGCTGAGGTTACAAGTTAATGGACGAATGCTTGCCTAGCATGTCAAAGTCCTGGGCTAAAGCCCCAATGCTGCAAAACATAATAATTTAAAAGGTATGCTGCATATATCTAGTTTACCAAGAAAATTAAAAAGGATAACCATGAACACACGAAGAAGGCTTACATGACCGGAGACTGACTTCAGGCTTTACGAAACTTAGCGAACATACAGGGAGTTTTGATCTTGACAGCTTATTACAAGTTTATATTGGGTCATAGTTTTAATATGTAAAACGGCAGTAAGATTTTAATTGCTTCATGTTATGCATTCTTCTTTCTTTCTTTCTTTCTTTTTCTTTCTTTTCCTTTTGAAACAGTTTCTACATAGCCTTGGCTGTCCTGGAACTCACTATGTAGACCAGGCTGGCCTTAAACTCAGAGATCTACCTGCCCTTGCCTTCCAAGTTGTGGGATTAAAGGTGTATATCATCACATCCAGCTTTGTGCATTAATCATTAAAGTATGATGATGAGAGTTTGACCTGAATTCAGAGGAGCTTTGTCTACCAGATGTTATTATACAGAGATGGAGTATAATACTGGGTCTTGAAAATAGGATTTGGGGGGCCTCAGATAAGAAGTGAGGTGTGGCATGAATGTGCTGAGCACAGCCTTCAACTAAAGCAATGAATTTCTTCCTTTGTTCTTGCCAAGTTATCCTATATGGGATTATGCTTCAGGGTGTGGCTCGTCCAAAACTGGTGTCCTGGATGGCCATAGCAGAAGGCAGCCAAGGTGAGGTTTGGCAAGCTCTCCTAAGTGTGTTAATATCAAGCAAGCTGCTGGCAGAAGTTGTTGGCCTCAGATACACACTGCTGTGGCATGACCTTGACCTATATTAAATATGCATGTTTGAGCAGCAGAGACTCATCAGAGGCTTCCAAAACTAGACAACAATCTTATTTACTAGGATTTAATGACAGAAAAAGATGATAATTGGGGCTGCTACACATTGTTGATTAATCAGTATATGCTGCTTTTATAACTCCAAGACAGATGTCTATGTACAGTACAGAGCACCAAAAAAAAGTTTAAGGTCTAGCCTGTTCGTACCAGTGGCCATTGACTTGCAGTGCACATAGCAAGAGTTTGACCATCTTAAGTAGGAAAGATCAGGTTAAAGGAACCCAGTCATTAGTACTTTACCATTTCAAATGTGCTTTTCAATGTTGTACCAGCATCTCAAATACACGCTGATGAGAGGAGAGAATTGGTTCATCATGCTGAGTGCACGATGGTAAATTTCACTCCTTGTTAACAGATGCCTTCCAGTTTAGTTTTAAATGTGCAGCCAATGTGAAGACCATGCTGCTAAGAGCCTAAAGCCATCATTGGCTCTCTTGCCACTTTCTCTAGATCTATGACTTCCTACTTCAGAGGTTATGATACATGATAAATTTGGGTTATGGGTGTTAAAAATGTGTACAGGATAACTGCCTTTTAAATGTGGGTATGAGACACGTGTGATTATCTTGGCTGTTTATTAAGTTTTCAGACCTTTTAAAAATCAAGAGCGGCTCTAGACTTAGTGTTGAATTAATTTAGCGTTTGAAAAGCTCAGTGACTCATGTTCATTCTTAAATTAGACAGGCAGGCTACGCCTGCTGAAGTTCTGTCTAAGGATCAGGCACACTTTTGGCCGTGTGCAATGTGAGTGAAACATGAAACTGGAGAGAATTTCAAATTTTTTAATTTTTAAACTTTTAACAATGTAAATTATGAAAGTGAGTCTAAGGTTAGGTTTTATTATGATGATGATGATGATGATGATGATGATGATGATGATGATGTTTTGGTCTTTGAACTTTAACCTACATGTTGGTTTCATATGAAGACTTTACTTTATTCTAGGAGCCTGATTAGGAAAATCATACTGAAATGGAAAGCAAAAATACCTTTGTTTTCCTTTCTGGGATTTCTACATTATTTGAATAACTTCTATTAGGAACAACATTAAATCATTCATAGGGCTGCCAATTTCACTGATGCATGTTATTAAATATGCAAATGTAAACTAGGTGAGTTTGAAATATATATATGTACATGCAGCCTATCTATGGTCTCCGAGCAATTAGCATCACCTTCAAAATATTCATTCAGAAGGGCCTGAACAGATGTCTTACAGACCTTAGAGGCCACAGATGCCAGACCAGACTATTATACCCAGCAGAACTTTGGGTGACAGTATTTTGAGTCAGATGATATTATTTTGATTGTTTAAGATATGCGATTGAGGAATTGTTTTGTATTAGTGGTGTTGAAAACCTATTGTAAGCCTGGGAAATGTATATGGGTGAGAAATGGTTCAGTCTTTTTCGCAGGATCTCCAATGGGTTTTGCACAGACAAGGCACAAGGAACAGGTTAGCAACCTGGGCCTCTCCTTGCTTTAGGCTGTGCATACACCCTCTTCTCCTAATATACTTGGCAGCCTGAGATTTTTCACTTGTGTGCACTATGCACATACACTCCTTGACAATCAATACACCTAGCAACCTTTTGGAAATATTTTGGGGCTGAAATGATGGCTCAGCAGTTAGGAGCACTGGCTGTTCTTCCATGGGTGCAATTCCCAGCACCCACATGGCAGTTCACAACTTCCTTTAATCTAGTTCCAGGGGACACGCTCATAGATATACATGCAGGCAGAACACCAATGCACATAAAATAAAATATAAATAAATAAAACATACTCATCTCAGGAACTTTCTAAGAGTGTACTTCCTAAGCCTTTTCCTCTTTGGTTTTCCTCTTCAAAACTTCAAACTTAAGTGTCTCTTTTGTTTAAGAAGGTACATTGTGAGAAATAACCCAGCAGAAGCTCTCTGTTGACTCTTATAGCATATTTCTTCAGTAAAAAAAGGTATACATACAGGCACAGTGGCATATACCTGTAATCTCAGGACTCAGAAAAGCAGAGGCAGGCAGATTGCTATAAGTTCGAGACCAGCCTGGTCTACAAAGCAAGTCCAGGACAGCCAAGGCTACGTAGAGAAACCCTGTCTTTGAAAAACCAAAGTAGGGGGAGGAGGATGGAAAATCTATGGATCATGTTTGCAAGAGATAGCTACAGTTAAACTGAAGCTTCTTGTTAGTATGGTGTTGGCAGTAGGGCTTGGTGACCTGGGCTTGCAGTCCTAGCTACTCAGGTGGCTCAGGCAGCAAGCTTCAAAACTGAAGGCCTGGCCATGCTATAGAGCAAATTGTATCATCTGTTAACTGTCATTGTTAAGCATTGTTCAAATCTCACTCTCAAAACTGGATTTCCTCTTTATAATGAAAATACACTGAGCAATAACTCAAAAGTTTGGCGCACCGAAGTCAGATTATTAAAGATAGGCATTTGATGAATTTTACTCTTAAAGGTGACAATATCATCGTCTTTTTGTTGTATTCATCGAAAACGAGGTCGTCCAGACAGCTCCATTCTATGGTGTTCAATCCTCCCAGGTGGCTGAATTAATAGCCCTAACTCAAACCTGTATCGGCACAAAAGATAAAAGATGAAAGAGTAGA
Organism: Acomys percivali; assembly: GCA_907169655.1. Lineage (NCBI taxonomy): Eukaryota > Metazoa > Chordata > Mammalia > Rodentia > Muridae > Acomys > Acomys percivali. The sequence continues at coordinate 68,818,827 of OU015756.1, forward strand.
TAGATATGCTGTAAGAGTTGCTCGTCATTTTGATATATGATGAAAACTGAAAGGATTCAAGACTCCTTCATACTTTTTGATTGCCAGCAGAAAAGATCAATAGTTAGAAGTTATTAAACATTCAAGTTTATGAAGATAGAATACTTGAGGTAAAAGAGTAAATGGAAAAGTGGGACCAGGGAGATGGAGGGACAAGGGCTGGGTATGAAGGTTAGAAACTATGAGTGGAAACTCCACAGGGAAGCCTTTTACTTGAAAAGGTAATTTAAAAAGTGAAAATTTAAAAAGAACTCATGTAGACAAAAATCCAAAGTCAGTGCCCCTGTGTCATTGCATGTTAAATGAATAGCATTGTCATTTACAAAATTAACGAGTCGTTTCCTAATTAATATGTAAAACTACAAAACCTTCAGGAGGGTAATAGACCCAGTTTAAGCAGCCTGATTAACATCAAGAAGTTCAACTTCTGGACATAAAATATGCCAAACAGGGATCTGTTTTTCATATTAGTAGGTATTGCCAGTCTTTGAGTCTGATGAAATTATTTTGACTTTCCAAGATATAGTACTGAAGAATTGCTTTGTATTCGTGGTTGTGAGAAACTAACGTAAGCCTGAGAAATGTGTAAAGGTGAGACAAGGTTCTGATTTCTTTGGCAGGATCTCAAATGGGCTTAGCACAAATAAGTCACAAGGAACAGTTCAGCAACTGGGGCTCTCCTTCCTTTGGGGTATGCACGCACCCTCTTATACTAATAATATACTTGGCAGCCTGAGATTCTTATTTGCATGCACTATGCACAGACACTCCTTGCCACGTGATATGCCCAGCAACATTTTGGAGACCTAGGACCCCATCTGATCAGGCTGTGTACCTGTTTTTAACAATGGAGATAAGTTGTGTGCCCTCAGCGAATTCTTTTTCCCATTTTAGCATGTCTCAGTCACTGTTCTCCTACCATGGCCAAGGCAACTCTTACAAAAGAAATCATTGAGTTGGGTGTTCGCTTGCAGTGTCTGAGGGCTAGTCTTTTATCATCATGGCAAGGAGTGTGGCAGCATGCAGACCAACATGGGGGGAGGAGCTGGGAGCTCTACATCGTGATCCACAGGAAGCAGGTGAAGAGAACGAGAGAGGCATTGGGTCTGGCCTGGGCTTTTGAAACCTCAGAGCCCACTCCAGTGACACACCTCCTCCTCCAGGAAGGCCACACCTATTCCAACAAGGCCATAGTGCTTCATCTTTTTTTTATTATTATTAATTTATTCTTGTTACATCTCAATGGTTATCCCATCCCTTGTATCCTCCCATTCTTCCCTCCCTCCCATTTTCCCCTTACTCCCCTCCCCTATGACTGTGACTGAAGGGGACTTCCTCCCCCTTTATATGCTCATAGGGTATCAAGTCTCTTCTTTCCTTAACAACTCAAAGTGGGGACTTGGAATGCCCCTATGTGGGGCATTATCATTCAATCCACCACTAAAGATATTAGGGAACACATTGAAAACCAAGAATTGTGAGCTAATTTGGCCTGAACAGGTGGCGGGTACACAGCCCTAAGGTGAACTGAGTCCTCTATGTCAACTTTTAGGGATAATCTCTGTTACCATCTTAAGCCTATGCACAACTTAACATGTGGATGATTAAACTCAGATATATTGCTGTGGTATATGCCTTAAATCCATCAAAATTGAGAGCCACTACTTGCAATGAAATCTTTCCTACTCTTGAGGCCTGTACTTGCTAATTTTATGTCAACTTGACACAAGCTAGAGTCAACAGAGGAGGGAGCTTCAGTTGAGAAAATGCCTCCATGAAGATCAGGCAGTAGGCAAGGCTAGAGGGCATTTTCTTAGTTAGTAAACAGTGGCAAATGGCCCAGCCCATTGTGGGTGATGTCATCCCTGGGCTAGTGGTCCTGGATTCTATAAGAAAGCAGGCTAAGCAAGCCATGGGAAGCAAGCCAGTAAGCAGCACCCCTCCGTGGCCTATGCATCTGCTCCTGCCTCCAGGTTCCTGTTCTGTTTGAGTACCTGTCTTGACATCCTTTGATGATGAACAGTGATGTGAAATCATACACTGATGAAGACCTTTCCTCCACAACTTTCTTTGGTCACGGTATTTCATCACAATGGTAGAAACCCTAAGACAAACCCTGGCAGCTCCCTTTTAAGGGAGCCCAACAGTATTTGGGGCACTTAAGTGCTCTCATTCAAGGAAACCATTGTTGCTCTCTCTAGTGGTGTATTCTGACTCCTGTTTTGCCTTGGACAAAGGTTCTTTGAACTCGCCAACCTGTGTAAACTTATTTTATGTCCTTCAGAAAGCTGCAAACAGCCAATCTGGTGCGTGACTGCTGATAATATAACTGCCCAGTACTTTTTATTGTTACAATTGATAAGATATGTGACTGTATAGATGGCTGTCCGTTTAATCCTCTCACTGGTATAATACCATGAAATACCATACTCCTGATAAAAGAATGCATTTTATGGCCTCAGAGAAGCTGTTAGATCCTTCCAGTAAACACACACACACACACACACGCGCACACACACACACACACACACACACACACACACACACACACACACCTCCCACACAGTGTCACTCTATTCATAAAGAAAAGAAGAGTAACTGGGACACTAGAAATAATATGGTCCAAGTTTTCATGAATACAGCATCTGACCTGTTTTAAATGTTTCTATTAACATTAGCAACCACACAGTCCCCTAAATGAGCGCTCTAAGTCTTTCATGCCCTTCCATGGGAATGATTCTTTCCTTGCACAAAGAGACCTAAATGCATCAGAGCCCAAGCAACTGTACTTACTTGTAAGTCAGGAGCCAGATCTGAAGAAAAAAAATAATAAAACCAAGCATGACCTTCAGCCCAAGGTCTTTTAGAAGGCAGATTGTATTAGTTTCTAATACACTAGGTGGCTTAGAACTACAGAAATGTATTGTTTTACAGCTGTGGAGTCCAAATCTCTGAAATCTAATATCAAGGTTATCGAAGGGCCCTGCAAGTTCCTCACCTCACGGCAGCATCACTCCGATTTTCACAGGTGTTCTCCCTGTGGACATAGCTCTGCATTCAGATCCTTTTTCTAAAAGCACCTGCTATTGTATTAATATCTATCCTAATACCACCTTTAAAGTATTTTAGGTTTAATTTATGTGTGGGGTTATTTTGCCTTCATTATGTCTGTGCATCATGTGTGGGCACCATTGCCTCCCTTTAATTTAATTAGAAGACCCTAGAGTTAGAAAGGAAATAGATATTTGTGGAAAGACATTTCAACTCATAACATGCATAAACTTGAAAGCACCTTATACATTGCTGGAAGACAATTTCCGTTCCTTCCATAGCCTCTTGTCATCATGCAATCTAACTATGGACCCAAATCAGCAGATTTCCACTCACATGAGATCTTAAACTGAGGTTACATAAAATACCACCTGCAACTTACCCTGCCCAAGAGCAATGAACCAATGACACTGATTGCATCTGCAGTCCCTGACATAGTAAATAAGATTCAGAAAGATTAATTATTTGGTGTTTTTGGCTGAATGTAAGAGTATTGTTTTCTTTCAGCATACTGGAATTCAACCATATTCACTTTGGGGTATATTCAAAGTTCACAGTTCCAGTTAGCCTCTGTCTTTGTAATGGAAAAGAAAGAGGGGGTGGGACTGAAGAGAGGAGATGGAGAGGGATGAGGGAAGAAAGAAAGAAAGGAAGGAAAGATAGACAGACCAAGAATATGGGAACTTTCCTTTCTATACACAGACTGTTTTCATATGGGAGCCAGCTGTAACCCTAGATCTGTACACAATCATCTCCAATGGCCAATTTCTACAGGTTTTGATACTTTCTCTGCAGAAAGCAAATTTGTGTGTCTAAATTTCACTCAGGTCATTGGATACAAGCAGAATGGCTTTCCTTAAGCTCTATTTATGGGTACAAATGTTAACCAAGAATAGGCATCAAAGAATGTTGTTTCAGCAACATTTGAGAAATAGCCATGATATAAATTACACAAAGGGTGTGTAGTGCCAATTCCCTAAGGATTGATTTTGTAATACTACTTCCTCCTTCCTGTATTGGGCTTATGGATCCAGTACTTGCTTGATGTCACCTGCTGAATGATTTGGCCTAGGTTTTGTTGTTTTTGTTGCTGCTGTTCTTATTGTCTTGAGCCCACTTTATGTCAACCTTACAGATTGGGTGGGATCCAGTATAAAAGGAAAAAAATAAAGTAGGCCACATATCAAAAGGTGTCATCATTGGCTAGAAGATTATTTGGTTAAAGAAAATTTTTTTTATTACAGTTGTGTTTACAATAATATGCAATTATGTAATGAGAAAATTGGTATCAGGTTTTATGACTGAACATTTACGTAATGATTCTGTGCTAGAGTTGACAAAATTCCTGAGGGTTAGTCCTGTCCTTTTAGGGTAACAGTAAAGTTCCAGGGAGAAACTGGTAAAGTTTTACCTTCTTGAGTGCATCACCTTCAAAGCAGTTAGGCTAAAATCATGATTAAAGTTGCAGAACTCACAAAGGCAAGCAGTGTAGGTGTTCTGACCGCTATATGACAATGGGTTCTAACCAACATTTCATCTGAGTTTACATTATGTAACTCATAAATCTAGATAGAGATAGATAGTGGATATCAGGGCAAGTCTTGCTTTCCTAATGTAAAACAGATGGTATATGATCTCATGGTTGTACAAGACCCACTACATTTTTTCTCTTTCTAACTCTTTGAATGTGAGCCTTTGATATTTTATTATATAAACATAGTGTGTTTACTATCACAACATCAAGAGAAGAGACATTAATAGAAGACCATGCTTGACTTAAAGATCTTGAGTTTGCTGGAGATTTATATCTAAACAAGCTTTGCAGCAGTGAAGGGAAGTCAAGAGTATATCTTTTTTTACATTTCAATTTTATTGATTTATTCAGATTACAACTCAATTGCTATCCCATCACTTGTAGCCTCCCGTTCCTCCCTATCTCCTGCTTTCACCCTATTCCCCTCCCCTAGGTCTAAGACTGAGGGGGACCTCCTCCCCCACGATATGTTTGTAGGCTCTCAAGTCTCATCTTGGTAGCCTGCTTATTCTTTCTTTGAGTGCCATCAGGCCTCCTCAGCAAGGGGAGGTGGACAAATATGGGGCACATAACTGTGGAGAATGTCCTGTCCATTGGCTAGATTAGAGTAGGGGTTCAATGTTTACTATTGTATTGTCCTTGGTTAGTGCAATAGTTTGAGCACCCATCAAGATGTTCTTCTTTTAGGTTTCTAGGACCCTCTGGGTCCTTCTATTTCCCCCATCTCCTATATTTCTCTTACCTAGAGTCTCAGTAGGATGTCCTCACATCTATAAGAGTATATCTTTGATGCCTTAAGTTCCCTCTTACTATTCTTAGAAAAAGGCCTCAGAAATTCTTTGTAAATTAATTACTGTTAGGTTTTCAAGGTTAATTTTTATACTATCAATTTTAGACTAAATAAGATTTCATTGTTAAAACTTTAGCATTTAACTTGCCTTACATTTTATACTTGTATGTTGAGAAATGTGGTTTGAATTCTTTAGTGCAGATTAATTTACAATTTAGTGTCCATGTTAATGTGGCATATTAAGTTATAAACTTGTACAAAAGTTGTTTGAAGTAAAAAGGGATAAATTACTGTTGATTTATTATGTTTTATGCCAAAACTGTGTTTACCAAGCAAATTTGTATTTTTGAATGATTTATTAATAGCATAATATGAAAACAAATCAGTATCTTGAATCGGAGCATAGAGACTGACACTTTATAGCAAGACATGATTAGTCACTTAAAAATATGTGTGATACAAATAATTATGATTGATATTGATACATTGTTTACATGGTGTCTATTATTCCCATAACTAAAAAGAATTAACTAAATTCTTTACTTTCATAAGAATGGTTTTACATAGGTGGCCTAGTAAGTGGCATATCCACATGAGTCATGTGCAAAAAAATCCCTCTGTTTACACAGAACTTTCAGTTGTATAGAATATAGACTGCTCTATAAATCGTTAATCCAGTATATATAAAAGGTGAGAATTGATCATTGTTCTTGATTGAAATTATTTATCTGCTTGCAATGTTTTACTGCCCCAACTATTGCTGAAATTATGAAACATCACTGAGGATTTGTATGGAGTGTGATAGAAACGCTTGAATGATTATTACCTTCCACATGTCTAATCTTACTACTTGTGGCTTCTGTATTTGGAGTCGTGATTATGAAATTACTGACCACTTTAACAACTATGAAGGTCTTTGAGTTGAAGTTCTGTCTTGGGACATACTGCAGATGACAAATATTCACTGCTGTGAAACTAGGACACACCACTCTCAGGATTAGACACTGAAACAATCAATGATACTTATAGGCCTTTCTAAAAATAGCTCAATTAACTGCACTTCTGCCCATTTATTCCACTTACGACTCATGAAAACTGAATTTTAAATATGATTTCGATTTTAAGAGTGGAAATATGTGATGGAAAAATTCTGCTTAGTTACTGAATCAAGGTCACATGCCATTTTAGTTTTGAGTTAGAAACAGAAACTCAGTTTCCCAGTATCCATCTCAACCTGCTGGATGATGGCTCTAGAAATTGCATCTGTGAAACTTCAATCAAGGCAGATATATTTCAGCCCTTGAAAATCTTTGCTTGCTCTGTAATTTCATACCTCAAGCTGATTATTATATAGTAATTTGCAGCAGGTTTTTGGACTGTCCATGATGACACAGCATTTGCCATCCTATTAGAATAAACAAGACACACACACTCAGATAACTTAATATTTCTTCACTGAGTCATCTGAGTAACCAGTTTGTCTTCCTCTCTAGAGGACAAAATTATCTCTTACCTAGCAACATTAGGAACAGTAATTTTATCTAGCTTTATTTATTTATTTATTTACTTATATTTTTGTTTTTTGAGACAGGGTTTCTCTTATGTTATCTTGGCTGTCCTGGACTCACTTTGTAGACCAGGCTGGCCTCAGATTCACAGCAATCCACTTGCCTCTGCCTCCCGAATGCTAGAATTAAAGACATGTGCCACCATGCGCAGCCTAGCTTTATAATTTTAATGACAGTCAATGAATGTGTCTAATATTCCTCCCTCAAAATGTTGGAGTCATGGAAAAGGAGAAAGGATTGGAGAACCTTTTAGATTTTTGGTACGTATTTACATGGAAATAATTCACATTTTAACTGCTTACAAGTTATGTGATTTTGTATGATTATCTACTTTATCTCTGTGCTGTTTATTTGTCTTTGACATGAAGAAGAAAGTGGTTTGTAAGTTACTTTTAAATATTTTGGATGAGCATGGGGTGTTCAGAATCCAGAACTCTTGGAATTTTAGGAAATTGCTGCAAACTTTTCTTGTTTTATAATAAATTATTATAGGAGTTAGAGAGAGATAGAAGGCATTAATCAGTTCAGGTTAGATTTCTGTCATGTGAGAAAAATAATAAAACCAAATGGGGCTTCAAAACGGTTGGATGGAGACAATAGATCTGGGATAATATGAACATCACATAATATCTTGAATAAGATATAGATTATATAAGGTTCCTAGAAGAGTAGCTGGGTCTTATATGTTATCCAGTATTATAACATTGTGCATCTTGAACTCTTTGAGATGTTATTATTTGCTTTAATAATAATTTTATTTAAAAGGACATAGCATAAATTAGCTATTATACACTAAATATGTCTTGGATGAGTTTGCCTGGTTTACTGACAAAAATCTGTGTCCCAAGGGGGAAAACCTAAATGTAAAAAATATCAAAGGCTTTAAGAGAGAGAAAGAACAGATGTAGCAAATTGAATTATGTGTCTGGATGATTTTGCTAAGTGGATGCTCTACAGTTCTGTTCTATGGAGGAATGTTAATTCAGAACATGGCTGGTCTGGCAAGAGATGACAGCCAAAGATCTTCTAGGTCTGTGTGATCTGGCAGCAATACAAATATGTCTTTAATCCAGGAGACAGAGACGAACAGAATTGAGTTCAAGGCCAACCTGGTATAGAGCAAGTATCAAGTAAGAAAAGCTTAGGTCCAGACATGGACCATGCCTTTAATCCCAAACAAAGGTAAACTTGGGGGTAGAAAGAAGCCCCCAAGTTTGAAAATGATGTCTAACTGAGTGGCATAAAAGGTAACAAATCAGAGAAGATTTGACAGAATAAGATATACCCAACTTTCACAAGAATAGAGAGGAAAGGGAAGCTACTTAAGAGGCAGTTTTTCAGAGAAAGGAGGCAGTCTTACCAGGACAGTAGTAGAGAGATAGGCCGCAGAGAGAGAGAACTCAGGTGAAGATGAAACAAGCCAGAAAACTAGAATAAACCAAAAGATTAGAAGAGATTGCTGAGTTAGTTTGAGGCCAAGCAATTCTGGGCCTAGAGAGAAGCCAGATTAAATAAGTCAACTGGGAGAGGAGTTTGAGCCAGAACAGTTGAGTTGAACCAGCCAGCCCAGAGCTCAGAAAGAAAAAGTAAGGGTGAGCTCATTAAGCAGTAAGTCCCAGAGGCTGAAAACATTCTAGGTCTAGGTTAGATTGTATGGAGACTAGAAGCTTCCAGAACTAGGCCTAGGTTAACAGAAGGAGGCAGTGAGCCTCCAAGACTACAATTGATCCAGGGGAATAAAAGTTACTTTTACACTGTTCCTATCTGTAAATAACCAAAATGATCTGGGGAATATGAAAATTTAATACATCATTACAATCTTCCTAACGTGTAGAGGAAAAGTAATCCAGCAACATGGCTGCTCCGGCAAGGGAGCCCATTGGAAGATCCTCAAGGTCTGTGTTATCTGCCTGGAATGACACACCTTTAATCCCTATGGCTGGAATACAGACACACCCCTAGCACACACCTTTAATCCCAAACAATGAAGGTAAGGTGAGCTTGTACAAGGAAGCAGCCATGTTTGGAAGTGACAACTAATTGAAGGGCAGACAAAGCTGTGGAAACCACAATAGCCCAGGCTTAGGGAAGAAAGGAGCAGAGCTTCAACCCTGGATACTGCGCATGAGGACAGCAGGAATTGGCTCCCTCCCTCCCAATCTGGCACCAAGTCAGCTACCCACTATTAACCCTAGGAAGAATTCACTACTCTGACAGTTATCAGGCCTCACTCCTTTTTTTTTGACCTTATAAGCTTTTTCTTCCTCACAGCCCCTAGCCCCCGAGTATCTTCCAACACCCCTGTCCAGGTCAATTGTACTTGGCTACATAAACCCTGCCCCAGAGACCCTGTCCATCTCTCCAGGGGCATGAATACTCCTTTCCCTCAATAATGAACAGTTCTCAAAGATGTTCCAGGGTGTGTGTTCTTTGCCAGGCTATTCACTGTGCAGACCAAAATCCTGCTTCCATCCACACACCCACTTTAGTTAAGCTTTCCTCCCTCCAGCGCTGTCTAGTGCACAGTGGCCCTGGATATCCCGAGGGGGAGAGGTGGACATGGAGTGGCACAAAGTGACAAGTCAGGTGAAGCGTTGTAACCTGCTTACAGTCTATAAGCCCCTCTGTCGAGACCTACTTTAGTTCCTAGCATAACTGTGGCTCCTCAGTTAACACCAGCTACTGCTTTGAGCATATCAGAAGCTGTTTTACTCCTGAGTCTCCAGTTTGATAATAAGGTAAGACTAAGTTCAAATTCTCAGGCCCTGCGTGCCTGAAACCAGGAAGGTTCAATGCTTGCTGGTTGGAATAAAACAATAGATGATAAATACATGTGCTGCTTGGGTTACAGAGAAATGATGTTCCACTAGAGTTAAGACTGGACCATCTTGCTCTGTTCCTTACTCCCAGAGAGCTGGAAATCCCCCAAGCATTCCCAGACAATCAGCTTAAAATGCTTTGTTAGCCACCTGGGTATATTATTCTAAGAAAAAAGTAAATTATTGTGTTTATCTAATTAAAATGATGTGGTGTTGCCCTCCCCCCTTGAATCCTACCTGATTATCTGGTTGTTACCTGGTTATGGTATTTTTAAATTTTTTAATTATGATTTATTCATATTACATGCGAATTGTTATCCTCTTGCTTGTATCTTCCCATTCCCACCTTCCCTCCATCTTCCACCCTATTCCCCTCCCCTAGACCTCTGAGAGAAGAGGCCCTTCTCCCACACCATATGACCACAGCCTATCAGGTCTAGCCTGCATCCCCTTCATCTGTGTGCCCAAAGGGCCTCCTTACCAAGGGGGAAGTAATCAAATTGGGGGAACTAGAGTTCATTTCAGAGGGAGCCCCCACAATCAGGAAGAATGAGCTGTCCGTTGGCTTTAGGTTCATTGCATTCACTATCCTTGGTTAGTGCAACAGTTTGGGCAGGCCCACCTGCGTCCAGATTGGCCGGCCTTGATGATCTCCTGGTGCAGCTCCTAAACCCTATGGGATCTCTTCCATTTCCCTGCTCTTCCACACCACTCTCAGTACTCTACCAAGATTCCAGCTGAGAGTTCCAGCATCTGTCCCATTCCTCCACCGGGGGAGTCTCTTAGAGGACATCTATGTGAGGCTAATAGCCAGTTATAAGTGAGTATATATCATGTGTGTCTTTCTGGGTCTGGGTTACCTCACTTAGGATGATCATTTCTAGTTCCACCCATTTGCCTGAAAATTTCAAGGGTTCCTTGTAAATAGCTGAGTAGTTTTCCACTGTGTAAGTGAACCACAGTTTCTTTATCCACTCTTTGGCTGAGGGACATCTAAGTTGTTTCCAGATTCTGACTATTATGAATAAAGCTGCAAAATGCCTGCCTTAGGAATGTCCTGGGGTCACAGTCTGGTCTCCAAATTCAGGCTGTGGCCCTGACCTGTCAGGTTTTGTTGAGTGTTCAAATAAACTTCTGTCAATTTGCGTCTGGTGTTCGAGTGGTCAGTGTGTCACTATTCCTGAGCCCTAACAAAAGATTTGACAAAATGAGTCAGAGATAGGATAGGTCAAACTCTCTGGAGACCAGAGAAGAAAGAGAGTCTACTGAAGAGCAGCCCAGGGAGAGAGAGTTGAGCATAGTTCAGTCAGTTCAGTCAGTTCAGTGTAGATCAATCAGTTCAGTGCAGGGGAGTGAGTTGAGCAGTCAGTTGGGAGTGAGTGCAGTGGAGTTCAGTTTGGCACAGTTCAGTTCTTAGAGATCAGGGCAGTTTTTCCAAACTGCTTCTCAATGCCAATGAGAAGCCAAGAGAAGCCAGAGTGACTCAGTCAGCTTGGAGGGGCATTTAAGTCAGAACAGTCAAGCTGAACCAGCCCCCCCCCCCCATTGTTCAGAAAGAGCTAGAAAGGACACTTATTTAGCAGTAAGCCTCTGAGTCAACAGTTACTTCAGGCAAATAAAAGATACATTTACATTAATGCAACATTTGATAACTTTTTTTTTTTAAATTAAAGGTTATCAGCATGTATCCCTGGCTTCTGTTCCCAATACAGAGAAAAGAAAGAACAAAAGGAGGGATGTAATCCTAATGCTTCCACTGTGGTGGTGATTAAAGTGGCCCACAGCTGTGGCAGGCCCCACCCCCCAAGAGCTATCAGTGATCTCTGTAAAAGCCTTGCCCTACCCTGCCAGGGCTGTCAGAGCCCCTCTTTCCTACCCAGGCTGCCAAGACAGAAACAGACAAATTGGTAGCTCTTGTCAAAGCAGCAATGCCTTCCCCGTGGGAGCTCCAGAAGCCCAGGCCCTCTCCCAGACCTCTGTAACTGTCGCAAGGTCATCTTTAGCCCCTCAAGTAAGACCCATCTCAGATAATGCTAATTTGAGGTGAAAAATCTGGACAAAAAAATCCACCAATCACTGAGCAGGAAAAGCCACCAATCCCTGAACTTCCCACAAAGACCCACCAATCCCTGAGCAGGAAAAGCCACCAGTCCCTGAGCCCCCCTAAGTTCAGGATTTTGAAATCACACCAATCTTTGCTTTGGAAATCTCTGCCCTAGAAAGCTCCACACCCTAAGAAATCTTATATAAAGGCTGTGTCTACCCAGTTCCCTGATGCCTTCCTTCTCTGGGGACCTGAAGCAGCCATGCTCTCATTTTTCTCTCTGTTCCTGGATTCATTCCTCCAATAAATCTCTTTTAAGAGATTTACTGCCCTGCCGGGTGTGACTCTCATCAGAAGAAAAAAAAAAAAAAAAAAAAAAAAAAAAAAAAAAAAAAAAAAAAAAAAGAAGACAAAAAGCAAGGACATTAAGAAGAGAAGACACTGAAGAAGGAGAAGCTCTGAGGCTCCTGAGCTCCTGAGCTCAGCTGGGGATACCCTGCCTTGGGAGCTGCAGCAACTCTACTGAGGAGGCCTCCTCTCAGAACTGTGTGCTTCCTCAGCTCGCGTGTATCAGGATACCCTTCCCTTGGGACACTGTCCCACCTTAGAGCTGTGGGGTTCCTGGCCTCCCGAGTCCTAGAATACCTTTCCTCAGAGCTGTCACATTTTCACTGGGGATAGCTTCTTCCCTCAGAACTGTGTGGTTTCTGAGCTCATGAGTCCCAGGATACCTTTCCATCTGAGCAGGAAGGACAACAAAGGAGAAGGAAAGAGAGGGTGTGAGGAAAAACTGGTTAGATTTCTGGAGGGTACCCAGCAAGTATATCTTCTTTTTCTTTATTTTCTTCCACCACTTTACACACACACACACACACACACACACACACATACAAACACTGAGAGACAGTCAGATAGAGGCAGAGAACGGACTTTATTGGCCTGAGATTCCTTCTGAGAGTTACCAACCATTTTCTGATTGGTTAAGTCACACTCCCCAAGATAAATCCTATACCTGGCACCATTATTAGGCCAAATATCTATGGATGGACAGGTTACAGACCCTAGGGCGTACCTACGACTATTAAATTCTTCGGTTCAATGGATATAGTACTGAACCGACGACTCCTAATGGCTGATCATTATACCAATATATCAACACATCTTTCAACTCTCATCAAAGAAGCTTCTATTTTCAGTAGATGATGATTAATACAGGGACTCATAATTGGCCAATGTGCAGAGAATGAGAGGTTATGTAACGCCTACCCCTAAATGGGACATTTATAAAGCACCCCATCTTCCAAAGGCTCAGGGGTGATGGTCAATCATTATGGAGGCAGAGCAAAGAGTGTAAGAGCCAGAGGTGAATTACAAGGGAATAGTGTCCTCTTGACACAGTCAGGCAGCTGCACGTATGACTTTACGGCAGTTGTGACAGCACACTCAAGATCTGGGAAACCTAAGCTAGAGCAAACCACAGCCTGGAGATGGGAGATGCACATGAAATTCCATCCCTAGATTTGACTGTTTATAGCTGCTGGAAGGAGTGACAATTCAGAACGTAGTCCTGAATAAGTCAGTCACACTCCTGGGCAAGACCACATGTTTGGGAATATTTGGGCAGCACAAAAGCAAGCATACAAATTTGGGTGGGTAGGGAAGGGAGTGGATATGGAAGAGTTGGGAGAGGGGTGACTACGATCAAAACATGTGCAAAAAATCTTAAAGAATTAATGCTTTTTTTAAACAGACAAATTAAATATGTATACATCGTACTTAAAAAAGAATCCAACAATATATGCATTCCCTAATTTATGTTGAGGTCTGTAATTTCTAGGCCATAATATAGATTGAAATTGTAGCGTATGGTTTTGGTTTCTAAAATGAGATGAGAACATAAAATTTGCCTTCTCTCAAGTCCCAGCATGAGGCTGCTTAAATTGCAGTTGGGTGTTTACAGCTCTTTCCTCCTAATTCTCTTTGTGGTGTTTTAACTGGCTTGCTACATATTCAAATGCACAACCTTTGGCTTATAGTGTGCTAATGCATTTTCTCAAGCTGAGCATTCATTGCAAAAACAAGACTAACATAGACGTAAATGGCTATGCTATCCCTGTTTTATCTTTTGGTGTAAAGCAAAGGGGAATTAACCTCTTATATTAGAAGAGTTCCTTCATGACTTGCTTCATCCTATTATTGCACCTTCATTTCTTGTGGTCTTTGCACTAATAATCTGTGTTATACTAATTTTTTTTTTAACTTTAAGCGTCAAGCGTTGATGCTGTACTGGGCAGGGACTTTACACCATTCCTTCTCTATTGCACCGTGTTATGTTGGCAATATTGTCCTGAGATGAAAGGATCTTCTTTTTTTTTTTTAATGTGTCAGATAATGATTTATTAATGAATTGTAAGCAGTACACTTTTAAATATTCTTCTGTTCATTTTACGTTAAGTAAGGCTTATTATTTTTTCATATACATTTATTTTATTAGACATGCATAAAACAAACTATATATAGCAGAGAGAACCATGTGACAACCATGAGTTCTATAAATGTTACATTCATAGTGATTTGGCTATTTGTATTTGTCAAGCTTGACGTAAACATCTTTCCTGTCTTGTTGGGTCTAAATTTCTGAATGAAATTCAATATCTATCATATCTCATCCCTATTAAGTTAACTTCTTTATCTTGATCTAAAAAGACCTTATCCCCTAACCAACTAAACTTGATTGTAGAACTAAACTATCTGTTCTTCAACACCCTCAGAGACTTGAGAAGGAATAAGACTTAAATTCCTGAGTGAACCAGCATTGTAGATTAGCAGCTTCCGAAGTGAACAAAGTGACTGAGACAGTTTGCTTCCTGAGCAGTCACCCAACACTCTCTGTAATGTTGGAGCATCATCTTTGTCCTTCTGGCCCAATGTCTCCACCAGACTTATTCACAAGGCAGGAACTATTGAGGACTTGCTTACCCTGTCTTGGCAGAGTTTGGCTTTTAACTCTGCCTGTATCCAAGCTGCTCATTTTAGGCAGAATTCTGTCTGTGGCAAGAATGAGGACATTTTGCCCAGTGGCTGCTTATTTAGGACCCTAACTGCTGGAACTGCAGATAAATGCTGATATGCTACAGTGCCTGGCCCTCAAGTCTAGAAATGCAAAGACAAATCTCGTTTTTACCAGAGTTCTTGGTATTATCTTTAAACTTGAGCTATTTGCTTTCTCATCAAAATCATCACAAGAATCTAATATCTCTGGCCTTTTAGGAAATGCCATTTCCTTGCCTTAAGTATTTTAGCTATTTATTGTGTAACTGTGCAGTTAAGAGGATGCTTGCATGCTACAGTATGCATAGGGAGGTCAGGAGACAACTTTTAGAAATGCAATTCTTCCTTTTACTGTGTGGCTCCTAGGCAATCAAAGTCAGGCTGTCAGGCTTGGTGGCAAATACTCTGACATGCTGCACTATCTCAACAGCACACAGAAGGGACATTCCCTGTCTGTAGTGGAAATAGCATCGTGGAAGTCATATGTTAGGTTCCAGTTCAGTTTGCTATGCACATGTCTTCTGTAATGGTTCCATATGTGGAATGAAACACTTAGTTCTTAACACAGAGCTCTAGCAACTTAAAGCAAAGCTAAGTGAAATGATACAAACACACAAGCAGAAACAAGAATAACTTCCTGTTATCACACTGGTATTTGTCAGCTATATACTGTAAAAGTATTACCATGAATGGTAAGTCTGAATAAATGTACATGTTCCTCAGTTCTGAAAGGAAGAATTGGATCATTTTAAAAAGGATCTACTTGTAAAACTGTAGTCTGCTAAAACATGTTAGTCACAGATTAATAAGAATAGTGAAGGCATCCTTAGCACTCAACAGTATTAACTACAACAAGCCAAACTCAGAAAGACAAATTATTGTATTTTCCTCTCACATGTGCAGTCTAGAAAACACACGCACACACGCACACACACACACACACACACACACACACACACACACACACACACCAACAGTGTGGAGGGAAGAGTATTTAGAAGGAAAAAGGGTACCCATGAAAGGAGGAAACTAGAAAATACAGTGACTATTAGCCAATTATATACTATCTAAGTTGGAAAATGTCATAAAAAGCTACTAAATTTTAATCTCAAGGAATATAGTACATAAAAATCCACAAAACATCAATCATTTAAAATAACAGCAATAGTCTCTCCCCCAGTAACTACATTTATATAGGCCTCATTCATGTGCTTGAGTCTGTTAAACTAATTCTTATTCTTTTGGATCTGCTTTTTTTGAAATGTGTTCCTGAGCTTAAATGGTTCTAGGACATCATACTTGAGTCCTCTGATGCCATCTGAAAGTTGCCCTAGAAACATATATCCAAAGCCTGTAACTCTGAATTTATTTCTAGAAAGACTATCTAGTATAGCCCTTTCAATGAATCTGAGACTGACTTAACTTCTTGCAGTTATTATTATATAGTACAGCCTTTGAACAGAACAAATGAAAAAGAAGTTTCTAGTATCCTCAAGGACTGAGGGCCAGCATTTTATTCATCAGAGCAACCAAATATTAGATTTTTTTTGTGGCCAGGCAAGATCTTATGTTTCCTATCAAGCTGGTCTGGAACTTTCTACATGGCTAAGGATGACTTTAAATTCCTGATTTTCTCACCTCTATCTTTATGTGCTGGGACTACAGGCATGTGCCAATCTACCCAGTTTATGGGATGCTGGGGATCAAATCCAGAACCCGATGCAAGCATGATGCCAGCTGCGCTACATATCCAGGCCCATTCATCTTTCATTTAGGTACATTGTTAAAAAATTAAAAATATTAGAAGGATGAATGGTCACCCTTCAGGTAATAGAACCAGCTTCCCATTCATTGATGCCATGAGTAAAAAATAACCCACTGGATACATGTGAACCAGTTTCATGTGCACAATGTTCAAGATATTCTGTGATCTCTCTTCTTATTATCAAAGTTGAACATCATGTCTATTTCAGTTTCTGTTTTCCCTTTGGGTTTGAATATTGTTAAATTGTTAAAGCAGAAACTGTTGTTGAAACAAGAAGTTTCAACAGCAAAATATTTGGAGAAGGCAAAACAACTTTGAAAAAGAAGGAAACATTTTAGAGAATTTAGCAGTTTGACTTCAAAACCTTCTACTTAGTGGCAGTAATCTAAAAAGGTGTGCTACTGACACACAAATAGACATAAATATAATGGGATTTTATTATGTCCAGAAATAGATTTGTTCATACACATTGATCAATTTTCCAATTTTTGACAAGCTTATTCAGTGTGGAAATCATTACTTTTTCAAAACATGGTAGTGATTTAGTGGGGTATTCATATTTTGCAAGAACTAAACAGAATATAAGATCATTAATCTTTCTTTGTATGAAACATGAAACACCCATAAACTTAAATATAAATCTTTAAACTGTAAAAACCTCTGGAAGAAAACACATAGGATTCTTCAATTAGTTTAGTTTATGAAAGGTTACTTAGATATGCTACAAAAATATGATCTTCAACAATAACCATGGAAATTGGGTGGGTAGGGGCATCTCTGGGATTGGGGTGGCTCCCAAGAGTCTAGGGAGGTGACCCAAGCTGAGACTCCCAGCAGTGGGGGATATGGATCCAAAAGAGGTCACCTCCTGTAGCTAGGGGGCACCAACCCAAGCACAAACCCTTCAAACCACAAGTTTTCCTGCCTACAAGAAGTGCAAGGATAAAGGTGGGGCAGAGATTGAGGGAATGGACAACCAATGACTGGCCCAACTTGAGGCTCAACCCATGGGAGAGAGCCAATCCCTGACACTATTAATGATACTTTGCTATGCTTTCAGACAGGAGCCTAGCACAACTGTCTTCTGAGAGGCTTCATCCAGCAGTTGATGGAAACAGATACAGAGACCCATAACCAAACAATAGGCCAAGTTCAGGCAGTTTTGTGGAAAAGTAGGAGGAAGGATTGAGGGAGCTGGAGGAGTCAGGGACATCACAAGAAGACCTACAGAACAAACTAAACTGTGCCCATGGGGGCTCATAGAGACTGAACCATTAACCAAAGAGCATGCATAGGCTGGACCTTGGCCCCCTACACATATACAGCAGATGTGGAGCTTGTTCTTCGTGTGAGCACCCTAACAATTGGAGCAGGGGTTGTGTCTGACTCTTTTGCCAGCCTTTGGATTCCTTTCCCATAGCTGGATTCCCTTGTCTAGCCTCAGTGGGAGAGGATGCAACTAGTCCTGCTGTGACTTGATGTATCAGGGTGGGTTTGTATCTATGGGGGTGCTCCCTTTCTCTGAGGATAACGGGATGGGGGAGTGAGGGGGGGATGTGAGTGAATAGAAAGAGAGGAGGGAGGAGCTGTGACCAGACTTTAACATGAATAAATAATTAATAAAAAATAATACATTGATTTCATCAATTTATGGCCTTGGCTTCTAAATATTGCAGAAGGCATTATTAAGGAACTGAAACCATCAATGACATACTGAAAGAAAATATTTATAAAACATGTATCTGATAAAGGACTCATATACTCATCTAGAATATAGAAAGAACACACAATTCCATAAGAAAATAGTTTAAAAACAACTGGTGGTGGTGGTGGTGGTGGTGGTACATGCTGGTGAGATATGATGAAAAGACAGTTAATTTGGTATTTTAGTTGGTTTCTGACTTCTTGGGAGTACATGTAGTGACTCCCAAATTCAATAACTGGTATCTAAACCTGCTAGAGAGACAAACCTAATCCTGGGGCTGGGAGGCAGGAGTTCGATATTGCTAAACATCGTTAACTATTCTAAGGTACTCTGCTGAATGCTATTGGAATTGTTAGTTCTAGCTGAGAGTTCATTAAGCCATTATTGTAAACACAATTTTAAAACGGTTTCTGTGGCCGGCTGAATGCTTAGAGTGATGTAGAGTGTGGACAAAGTCCTTAGCGGATGTGTATTATTGACATGGGCCATATGGAGGATTTTGATGCCTCAGACCCATGGGAATGAGAAAGTCTACCCCTCATACCCCACACCCCCACACACCATCCCGATTAGGGAGTCAGGCTCATAGCAATGGTAAAGCCATTCCATAGACTGAGTGTGGATGTTGACAACGTGTGCAGAAAGTACCAGCCACGGCTTTCTCATCCCGCAGCCAGGGACTGCTAGACATCCCTTCACTGAGATAAGGTAACTCTACTCCTTGTTTGGTTTTATGTACAAACACACCATTTTATTCTGGCTGATTTGGTAAGTCTCCATGAGAACCAATGACCCACCTAACCCCAGCTTTTCTGTATGTCTGTCATTTCTTCACTCCTCGTTGGTTGCCCCAGTCTGATAAGTCCTAAAGCTGTGAAGGTCTCCACAGAGTGACCCCTTTGCCAGCATCTAGTAAAACAGGCTCTTTCCTGAGAACTGCCACTGTCACTGCTTTTGACACACTATAATCATTCTGAGGGATACTCCAGAAGCTGGAGAGATCCTCCAGGCTTCTTGTGCTGGTCTTATAAAATAGCACTCAGAGCAAGATAATCCTCAGCAAATGCTATGACCTTGAAAACTCCTTTGCCTTGCACGTAAAGGTATAAAGGCAGCATATCCGCCTTTGCCTAGTAGAAGTTTTGAGACAGATGTAAATCATCCCTTAGAGCTATGCAGGTGGGTCGCAGATGGATTGTAATGGGTGTATACCCTTGCCACACCTTCTCTTTGAATGTCTGACTGACTTTTTTGAGCCAGCTACATGCCAACATTGTTCCCTCATGTGGCGCCATTAGGATAAAAAAAACTCCTCGAAGGTCTTTCCTTTCTCATCCTTATCATTAGAAGAGGAGCATGGAGAGAAGGTATTGGAGGCAGTTGCAGAGTAATGCTAATAGGCAAGTGGTGGCAGGCCATGAAGTTCTGGAGAACAGTGAGGACAGAAAGGATGGGGAGCAGGAGGAGAGAGAAGGCAGCGGACCAAGTCTGGAGGATGACACGCTCTGAAGAGCCAGAGAAGAGAAAGTACAGGCATTAGTCGGTGAAAGAGTTCAATGACTTGTCCAGTTCTTAGTGCTAGGGGCTTTTAATACCCTAAGGCAGTGGTTCTCAACTTTGTGGGTCGTGACCCCTGTTAGGGGAGGTTGTCAAATGACCCTTTCACAAGGGTTGTCTATGACCATCAGAAAACACTGATATTTACATTATGATTCATAGTAGTCTCAAAATCACAGTTATGAGATAGTAATGGAATAATTGAATGGTTGGGGGCGGTCACCACATCATGAAGGACTATATTAAAGGGTCACAGCGCTAGGAAGGTTGAGAACCCTTGCCCTAAGCTAACCACTATAATGACTTCTCTAGAGTTGTACTATGTGTAGGCGTGAACTCTTGAGGGCAGGTTTTGAGAACAGTAACATTGGTAGCCACAGTGGGGGGCTGTGCAGCTGCCGCCGCTGCTGGGAGCCATCACATTTGGACATAGAGGGAGTTGAGCAATGACATAAAGTTATATAACTCACCAAAGCAAATATTCAAGTGGGAAGATCCCTATACATTTAACTCAATAAAGTCATTTTAAGAAATTGTGAAGATCTTTTCCCAGTCTGTAGGCTGTCGCTTTGTTCTCTTGACAGTGTCTCCAGCCTTACAGAAGCTTCTCAGCCTCATGAGGTCCCACATGCTGGAGAGGATGTGGGGAGAGAGGAACACTCCTTCATTGCTGGTGGGAATGCAAACTAGTACAGCCACTTTGGAAATCTATCTGGTGCTATCTCAGAAAACTGGGAATAGGGCTTCCTCAAGACCCAGCTATTCCACTCCTTGGAATATACCCAGAAGATGCACCAGCACACAACAAGAAAATTTGCTCAACCATGTTCATAGCAGCCTTATTCATAATAGCCAGATCATGGAAACAGCCTAAATGTCCCTCAGTAGAAGAATGGATAAAGAAACTGTGGTACATATACACTATGGAATACTACTCAGCTATTAAAAACAAGGAATTCCCGAAATTTGTGGATAAATGGATTGAGCTAGAGATGATCATAATGAGTGAGTTAACCCAGAAGCAGAAAGACTCAAATGGTATATACTCACTTATATCTGCATACTAGCCCAATGGGCATGTCCCACGAAAGCCTTCCCTTACCAGGAAACTGGGACAGAGGGGAGGACATCCTATTGGGACTCTAGATGAGAGAACCATGTGAGAATAGCAATGTAGAAGGATCCAGTGGGTCCTAGAAACCTACAAGTAGAACATTATGATAGGGAGATTTGGGCCAAGGGGTCCCGCTCAAACTAAGGCACTAGCCAAGGAGAATACAGGCGGTAAAATTTAAACCCCTACCCAGATCTAGCCCATGGTCAGAACAGTCTCCACACTTGAGTGGAGAGTGGAATATGACTTTCTCACGTACTCTGGTGCCTCACATTTGACCATGTCCCCTGGAGGGGGAGACCTAGTGGCACTCAGAGGAAGGACAGCAGGTCACTGAGAAGAGACTTGATACCCTATGAGCATATACAGGGGGAGGTAATCCCTCTCAGGAACAGTCATAGAGGAGGGGAATAAGGGGAAAATGGGAGGGAGGGAAGAATGGGAGGATACAAGGGATGGGATAACCATTGAGATGTAACAAGAATAAATTAATAAAATTAAATAAAAAAAAAAAAGAAATTGTGAAATTGGGGTTGAAGGATACAGCCAGGAGCATGTAGCACCAGCATTAAAAAAAAATCTCCATTTTCCTCTATGTACTACTTACTATTCTGGCCTTCCTCCTCAGGTGTTCTGGCTGAGGCTCCAGGCAGACTCCGGGCACCTCTCCAGCACAGGTTTAAGGCATGCCAGTGATTCCAAACCCTCACTGTGCTTCAGGACCACCTGGAGAGCTGTCTAAAAACAGAACCACAGAGGAACCTAGCCCCAGCTCCAAGACGGTGCAGCCAAAGCAAAGTGTTTTGTTTGTTTCTTAGCTGATTCTAGTGTGGAGCCAAGACTGAAGAAAACAAAAAGAGAAAGAAAGGAAAACAAAAACAAAAACATAACACTGCACTGGTTTTTTTTTTCCTGGAATAATTTTGGAAACTATTTTGGGAATCCATCAGTGTTGCCAAGCACCTGTGATCCCAGCCAGCCACAAGGAATCACGTGAAATGCCAGGTGGAGAGATGCTCAGTATAGCTAATCTGTAATCTCTAAGTAGGAGCTGGGCAAGATGACAGAATCCAAAAGTCACTGGGGCCTTCTCCCAAGTCAGGGTGTGCTCAGGGCTCTGTTGTTTTTGTCATGCCTCCCTACCTGCAGCTCGTGGATACACAGTGCTGGGTGATTAACTTTATTTTTCTTGCAGGTAAGAAGAGGTACAAGAAACCGTCCAAGCGATTGTACCACACATGCTCAAAGATGTAACATATGAACATTTCCTATTCACTCTGCAAGCGTCATGTCCTTTATTAAGCTATGATGTCATTAGCATATTAATACTTTTTTGAATGAAAAGTAAATATAAAGCTGAAAATCACTTCCACCCTACCTACCTTCTTGTCAGTTAATATAAAGGTACTAGTCATTTCTGCCACTTCTCTTTTACACACACACATACATACACACACACACACACACACACACACGAGAGAGAGAGAGAGAGAGAGAGAGAGAGAGAGAGAGAGAGAGAGAAAATCATATATAAATGGTATATCATCTATATTTCTTAGTGATTCATTATGATTCATCTGAATGATTCATCATGCAATATATGCTTCTTTATGATGAGTGCATATATATCTAATTAGATATTTCCACCAATAATTGCATAATAGGAGACACTACCAAAATTTAATCATATATTTCTTTGAAATTTGAATTTCTCTAATTTTTGCTACACTGAATTTGTGTTGCTATATGCATATTCTTAGGTAGTGCATCTTTGAAATTTTTATTGGATAAGTTCTTAGTAGAATTACATCACCAAAAATTGTGCATGTGCATGCATGTGTTAATAACTTATAATTGGTGCCAGAACATATTATAAATCTTGCAGCAGCTTGCATGTGATGTTATTGTTTCCAATTTTGGTCAGCACACTCTTCAGCTAACTAGCCTGTCAGTGATTTATAACCTTAATTATATAATCACATTTATATTATTTTCCTTGATTACTAATGAAGCTGAGAAAGCTTTTACACACTTATTGATGGATTGGAAGTTTCTTTCTATCTCTTCTCTCTTCTGCCACATTCTTACTTCCCCTTGAGAAACTTGAATAGTTTAGGCTACCTTTGAACTTGTGGTTTTCCTACCATAGCTTCCTGTGTGCTGGGCTTACAGATGAGCATCACCAGCTGAGCTTAGTTGGTTTTTTTTTTTTTTTTTTTTTTAGGAATTTCTTTAAAATAAATCTTTTTTTTTCCATTGAGTTACTTGTATTTTCTCACCAATTTATTGTCACTCTTTGCATATTCTGGAATTCATAGCTTTATATAGTATATCTCTTGCAGTTTTTGACACTGATTTTTGCCTCTGCCTTTATTGAATGTTCCTCATACAAAAATGCATTTGTAGTAAACTGTGACTGTTGCTTCTTCTGTGTTTTTTTTTTTTTTTACAGAAAAAGTGTTTTACTTTTGACACTATTAAAGAGATGCAATTCTTCAAACAGTTACTAGTCTTTAAATGAATTTTATATTTACAGTTTTAAACTTCTAAGATTTAATCTTGTATGAGGTATGTAAATGAGGTCTCTGATTTCTTCTAAAAATATGAACAATTATCTCATAATAAGTTATTAACAATTGCTTGACTCTTTCCTTCAGTTCATATTATTTTTAATTACTAAAGAATGTTTTGTTCAAGATAAGGTGAAATAGTTATATGAGGTCTTCAAAAATCTCAGAGGCATGCAGAATGTGGCATTTAAAAATGTTTTTTATTATTTTAAAGATTCACTGTCAGTGAGACAGGTTAAATCCTGGCAACACCCAGCCTACCTCAAAGAAGATGATGAGCATCAAAGAACCTCCTTGTGAAGATGGATTCAAATGTGGCAAACAAGATACTGGGCTAAATGTTCTCGTTTCTATCACAGACAGAATTCTGCCTATATCAGGGCAAGTTTGGATGCAGGCAGAGTCGACGGCCAAACTCTGCCAAGACAGGCTAAGCAAGTCCTCAATAGTTCCTGCCTCACAGATATGTCTGTCAGATATATTGAGATAGAAGGCTGAATATGATGCTCCAACATTAAGAGAGTTTTGGGTGACTGTTCAGGCAGTAAACTATCTCTGTCATCTTTTCATTTGGAAAGCTATTAACCTGCACTCCTGGTATACTCAGGTAATCAATTTTATTCTTTCTCAAGTCTCTGATGCGGTTGAAGACCAGAAAGTTTAGTTTTACAATTAATCTTAGTTGTTTAGAGGTTAAGATGTTTTTAGGTCTAAATAGATGTTATAAGTTGATAATGATGAGATATGATAGATATTGATTTACATACATAATTTTAGATGTACTGAGATAGGAAAGATATTTTCTTCAAGGTTGCCAAATACAAATAGTCAAAACACTAAGAATGTAACACTTATATAATTCCTGATTGTGTCATGGTTCTTCTTGCTGAAGGTAGTTTATTGTATATATGTGTAATAATATAAATGTATATGTATAAAACTTAATAAAAATTAAAAAATGATTGTTTCAGGTAAAAAAAATTAAACTAATTTTGAACAACAGCAACAACAACAAAAAAGAATGTTCTGTTTTGGGGGGATCTTTTAGTCTCTCCCTCTGGCTGCTTAAACACTTTCAATTAATTTGATTTCATACTAATATCCTTTCACTTTCTGCACCCTATAACTCTAAGATGTGCTTTAAGCCTGAAAAATATATGAATGTTTAGTTTTTTCTTGAGTTTTAATTATAGCTCCAATAACTGCATAACATTTAAAGTGTTTGCAAGTGTTTCTCATTTTTCCATGCTAAACTACTCCACAAATACATTATGCTTTGTAAAGTTGAACTATCTCCATAACACCAGCAGAGGGCAGACAAGTAACTGTTTTGCTGGTGAAGTATTGAAAATAATATCATTTTACTGATTTATGGAATAAATTTGAAGAATTCAAAATATTTACTCTTTAGGTATTTATATTGATCAAAGTTTCTCCTACATAGCCAAAACTTGCCTAAATATTTTAATGCCTTTCATACATTACTGAATTTAGGGATGAATCTAGACATTTTTAAAGGGAGGAATTTGGGGCATAAATTTAGATCATGCATGCAACAAAAGTAACAGGATATTGAAACAGCATGACATATATGAGATGTGACTCCTACTTGTTTTTCTGAAGATCAAAACCAGGGAAAATTACACATGATTGTAGAATAATAAGTTCATATTATTTCTATCATGCATTTCATAAGATGAATAGTGCTCTAATGCGAGACTCGACATAGAAAACAGCCTTTCATGAATAACATGTATAGATGATTGTAAAGTACATGTTCATATACACACACTGTGGGAAACTTGAAAATACTGTGAACACCACAAGCTAAAATGGGGTTAATTTAATGAAGATTTATAAATGGGTTATTGCTGGGTATTTTGAAAACCTTTGTCATTGCAATGTTGTTTTCGTTTGTGGCCTGCTGCTTTTTGCTATTTATAAATATTAGAATGGTGGAGACTGCTATGAAGTAGGAAACGCTCCATTGAACCTCTCAGAGACAGTAAGTAATTCAATCAAGCAAAGGTCATAGAAACCCTATGGGCTGTTTGTTTGTTATGTGACAGCACAGACAGACTTGTGTTGATGTTTTTAACTCATGAAGTTAAGTTAATGCTCCATCAGGACCACCCCACTGCTCTGAGTTTGCTGTATCCATTTCATGTTTGTTCTAGATTTAGTTCTGCTTTGTTGTCATGATACAGTATCTGCTGTATTACTATGTATACATATTTTAGGATGTAGTACTATCAGGATGTATCAATATGCATTGATACAATTTACAAATGATGATATTAATAAAATTAAATAGGGACAATAAAATAGTTAGAGTGACTTAAAACTTTACTTTGCATCTAAAATTTCTTAAACTAATACATTTTGTAGCATAGAAAAACTTCAAAAATTGAAATAAATACCCAGAAAGTATACTTAAATTATTACCACCGCTGAGATGTCCAAGTTTTCACTTAAAATATTTTACATATATGAGCATTTAATTTTCACTTTGCTAACATAAACAAAGTTAACTGCAGTATTTACAACTTTGTATTTTTGTTTGTAAACACAGCTCCATTTTAAAGCATTTGCTTACCATGTGTCAAGCCCTAGGTTCAATCTCAATGCAGGCCAGTGCACACCCATACACACACACACACACACACACACACACACATACATGGACTTACAAATCATTAAAACTTAATATTCTTATAAAATATGCTCATTTGAAAATAATCTTGTGAAATAAAAGACAGACAGACAGACAGACAGACAGACACACACACACACACACACACACACACACACACACACACACACTGGGGGTCTCAGAGCCTGCTATCAGGAAAATAGGGTGTCTTAGTTAGGGTTTCTATAGCTATGAAGAGACATCATGACCACAGCAACACTTTTAAAAGAAAACAGTTAATTGGGGCTGGCTTACTGTTTCAGAAGTTTAGACCATTATCGTCATGGTGAGAAGCATGGTGCATGTAGGCAGGCATAGTGCTAGAAAAGGAGCTGATCCTCAGGTAGCAGAAGGAGATTATGTGCCACACTGGGTGTAGACTGAGTCCGCCTCCACAGTGACATCTTCCTCCACCAAGGCCACACCTAGTCCACCAAGGCCACACCTCCTAATAGTGCTGCTCCCTATGGGCCAAGCATTCAAAGCCATGAGTCTAAAGGGGCCATTCCTATTCAAACCACAATACATAGGGACCAGAACTTATCCCCAACAATAACAATAATGTAAGTGCTGGGTAGGCATTGCAGCCTACTTGTAATTTTAGAACCCTGGATGCAGAGATGGGCATCCTGAAGCAAACTGGTTTACTAGACTGGCTGAAGCAGTGAGCTCTGAACTACCATAAGACCCTGCTTTAATATTTAAGGTAGACAGTGATAAAGGAAAACATCTGATATCAATATCAGGCTGCCACACACTAGTGCACACACATGCACACAAACTCTCACAGATGCAAAACACACACATGTATACATATATGTTTGTAACTTTGGATATGTGTTTGATTACCCATGTTTTTCTAGAGCTGAGAAATAACCAAAATTAATCAAATAAAAACTGGGTGTATTTTAGCACAAGAACTTACAAATATTTTTGCACATCAAATAAAACTCATCAGACATAAGAGACAGGGTCAAAACTGGTAAGATATATTTATAATGTGTTACAAATTGTAAGTCACAGCATAAAGCTCTCTAGTTCATAAGATAGGCTCTCCCAATTCAGAATCTAAGAATAAAACATATACATTTCACAACACGGGTGCTTATTAACAGAGCAGATAAGAATGATTATTAAAGTGTGAAAAGGTACATTCTCTCTAGAAAATGGAAATTCAAATGGATGAACTTGGCTTTGAGTTGATGAGGGAGGAGGCTGATAATATTAATGTTGAAATTTGAGAAGTAGTTACTGATGTGAGCTTTCTCTTCTTCTGCAGTACCAAAGACTTCACAGAGATCATAGCACAGGCAAGGCCAGTTCTCTAACACTGCCCTCTTTCAGGGCTTTTTAAACAACCTTTGTTTTGAAACCGAATTTCATGAGTTGCATGGGTTGGCCCCAGAGCCTTGAATCTCATCCCTCAGTTTCATGTGTAACTGGGCTTATAAGTCTAGCCCACCCTTGCTGGTTTCATGCTTACTTTCAATATACATAATCGTAGGCACTGAAAGATTTATGAAGACATTTAAAAATATTCACACTGTGTGACCTGCTAATTACATTTCTGAGACTTTGTTGTGAAAACATATTCTTTGGCATTTCACACTGACTTTTCCTTTGTTTGAAAGTTCTTTTTTTGGATAATTATGTGGCTCACTTCACTACTTTGTCATCTATCTTCACCCAGACAAATGCCAAGGATTCAATATGGTATCCCCAAGCAACTTTCTTAAATTGGAACTTCTGTTCTTCTAAACCAATTTCTCTCATTATTATTATTCTGTTCCTTTTTCTTTATTTCATAGCACTTAACATCGTCTAGCATACTTATAATTTATGTATTTATCATGTGAAGGTGATTTTTTTTGTCTTTTTTTTTTTTTAGTGGAGTGCAAACTCAACAAAGATAGTCTTGAAAGCTTTGTCTTGTTTCTTACCCTCTGCTTCCAATTTATCCAGGAGAATCACTGCCTATTTGTTTATACCAAAAAAAAAAAAAAACCAAACAAAACAAAACAAAACAAAAAAAACAAAACAAAACAAAAAAAAACCACACTGAATGACTAAATATCAACGGTCTGCATTTTAGAATCATTTATAACAGCAAAAGTAAAAAAAAAAAAAAAAAAAGGAAATCTTCCTTTGTTATTGAAAAATGCCTAAGTAAACCATAGGGGCTGCATATTGCTTTTTGTGGGGGCTGTTATAATTAACCAAATGTGAGTAGTTTAACAGAAATGTGTTCTCCCACAGGTTTGAAGTCCAGCAGTCTAACTGTGGGATACTGGCAGGCTTCTTCATTCTGAAACCCATCAGCAGTCAGCTCAACACCGCGTAACTTCTGGTGGCTGTTAATCTTGCGTGTAGCTCTGGAATCTTCAGATTACCTCTCTGCATCTTTACACACTTTTCACTTGCATAAGGATGCTTAGTTCTCTATTTGGAGCCACTTCAGTCATTCATTGTGATCTCTTATTGGAGAAAAGACGTTTATTTATATATGCAAAGAATCTTTTCCCAAGTAAGGTCACATTGACAGTTTCCATGGGGCGTGGGGAGGGAGGAGTCAGAACTCAACCCACTAAAAGGCTATTACTGTTTAAGTTTATAGATAATGTTCATGATATGATGCTTTTAACTATGAAAAGGCAATGCTAACTACATTTACTTGTTTGTAGATGTGTGTGTAGGTATGTGTATATATCTGTTCACACACGGAACACATAAGTTTTTTTATTGAAAATAAGTTTATAGAGTATATTCTGATCATGTTTTTCCTTCCTTCTCTCTTCTCCTCCTTGACCCTTGCCACCACCCCATCCGTTTAACTCTATGCCTTCTCTCTCTCTCTCTCTCTTCAGAAAACTAACAGGCAAATAAAAAAAGTGAACAAATAAGAATAAAATAAAGCAAACATGCAGAAAATAAAGAAAAAACATGAGAAACACGTATACCCAGAGGGACATGCATAAATGCACACACATGGAATCCAGAAAAACACAAAACTATAACAGATAAGCAAAAGACATGTAGGATGAAAAAAAGCCAAACCAAATATTATGAGGTCATCCCACAAAGCACCAATGAGTTCATTTTGTGTTGGCTGGTTACTGCTGGGCACTGGGGCTGCCCTCAACTGTGGCTTATATACCCAATGAGATTTTATTGGAGAAAGCTGAGTTTTCCTTTGTGAGTAGTTATCAGTTGGAGAAAGCTTCTGGCTTAGGGATTGAAGCTCATGTCCTGTTCCTCTCTCGACATTAGGGCCCCATCACGTTTGGACCTGTATAGGCCTAGTGCTTGCTACCACAGTCTCGGTGAGTTCATATGCATATCAAATTTTTGTCTCTGGATGCCCTTGTTTCCTTGGTGTATTCCATTCCCAGTGATAATTACAAACTTTTCACCTTCTCTTCCACAAAATATTATAGTTCATAGGGCTAATATACCAAATATTAAAAGTTCTATACTGGAATCCATATCAGAAGAAGTATGTCATTATTTTTCTTTTTTTTTGTTTTATATATAATGAATATTACATCTCAATTGTTATTCCATCCCTTGTATCCTCCCATTCCTCCCTCCCTGTCGCTTTCCCCCTACTCCCCTCCCCTACGACTGTGATTGAGGGGGACCTCTTCCCCCTGTATATACTCACAGGGTATCAAGTCTCAGAATGTGCACTAGTTCAGGCCAAAGTGTCCATAGCCTTCTGGGTCCCCTCGTGGCACCGGAGTTCTCCTGGGACTGATGCAAGTTGGGCAGAGAGGGTCTGAAGGCCACTCTACTCCCTGTCTCCCTGAGATTTCCCTAGTCCCTGAGCTCTGATGCTCCGCTGGTCTGTGGTTCCCAGTAGCGTTTCAGGACCCAGACTTCTCGCAGAGTCCAGGTTAGTGTCACGGGGCCCAGACCACACACACACTGAGTCCAGTTAGTGTCTATGGACCCAACCTGAGCGTTGAGTCCAGTTTGCGTCTCTGGACTCAAATGGGTCTTGGGGCCTAATCCACACACTTCGTCCAGTTAGTGCTGAGCTCGGTCAGGGTCTCGGGCCCAAACCACACACTGAGCTCACATAGGGTCTCAGAGCCCGAACCGCATGCCGAGTCCAATTTGGATCTCAGGACCTGAACCACATGCTGAGTTGAGCTAGGATCATAGAGCCCAAACTGTGTGCTGAGTTCAGCTAGGGTCGCATGGCCCAAACTATGCGCTGAGCTAAGTCAGTGTCTCAGGGCCAGAACTGCGCACTCAGCTCAGCTAGAGTCTCAGCGCCCAAACAGCCTGCCGAGCTCAGGCAGGGTCTCTGGGCCCAAACCTTGCACCGAGCTCTGCCAGGGTCTCGGGGCCCAAATCTTGCAGAGGCCCCTCTCCCTTAGCAATTCCCACAGGTCACCACGCCAATCACCGCTGCTGGAGGGTTCCCAGCTGCCAACCTCAGCTGCCGCCGCTACCACTCTGGTCCGAGAACATCCGCGCTCCTCCTGTGTGCAGGGGTACGCAGGTTTTCTGTATTTTGATCCTTTTGAACTGTGGAGTACTCCTGCTGTAGTGGGGTGGGGAGCTTGGTGTTCCTGGTTAAGAATTCCATGCAATCCCTTGAATCATTTACTGGAGCTTCTAAACACGGTCCATGCTGCTTGCCACCATCTTGGAGTCCCATTCTTTTCTTTAAATTATCTCCATTATCTTCTAAAACCTCTACAAAGACAATAGATTTTAATTTTATACAGCATCATATAGTCTCCCTACAACAAGAAAAATAAAAAATAAGTAGAAATATCCATTATATATTACTTATTGGAAAATATGTTTGAAAATGACACTGTGATTAATTATCTCAGCACTGTCAGGTTTATTCTCATGTAATTTTTATGCCAATCTGCTCTAGGAGATATGGTATCATTTGCCTCTAGGGAATGTTCTGGAGAAGATTAGAGACCTATTTGTTTGGGTAGTTTGAAATCTACCTTTCTGAGAACACAGAAGTCATGCAGAGACTCTGGGACTCCCTGGGGTCTTATGAGTGTCACATTGGGCATACTTCCCATTTTGTGATTCATCAAAGGCATTTTAAGTTCATATCATTATTGGTTGAATTGACTCTTTCACTTGCTGCTTAAATGACATCACTGTAATCCCTTTTCTTATTCTTCCACTTTCTTTTCTCCCAATTAATTTAATAATTATCACCCCCCATCACCTCTTTATGTTTTCTCTTCTTGTCTTAACCAGTGAGCGTGTATCTAAATCTTGGACCTGTAGTTGTTGAGTGTAAGGACAGGAGCTCGCACAAAGTTGTGGCTGGGGGCTTGTAATGACTATGAGGTATCAGTCTCCCTTCTGAACTTGCTTAACAGACAACCTTGTCTGTTTCTTCTGAGCACAGGGCTTCCCGATGGGACCTGGTTGGCACAGGGACTAACTTCATGGAAGCACTGGAACCAATTGTGAATATTTATGTTATAGAGATTCTTGGGTTTTTGAACCCATTTTCTTAAACCCTGTTCACCACACTTCTATACACAAAGAAAACTGCAGAGGAATATTTAGTATATTCTTCGAGGTAGTTGGCTATATCTGTTAGATAATTCTGGCAAGACGGCAGAGCGAGGGAGTAGAAATGAAAAATTAGTGAGAGGTTTCCCTTTTAATATTTTATGTTTGATGATTGAATGTTGTTATAAGCAATTTGTAATGAGTGCTATACATGAAAGAGATCTCCCTGCAGTATACTATCCTTTAAAATTATCTTTATTAACAACTATCAATTCACTTAAACAAGAAATAACTTGCTATGCAAATATTCCCTTTAGTCTTAGAAGTATAGTCTTAGAAGCAGTTTCCTAATTGTTCTGTCCTGCTGTGGACATTGGGGCAGTATTAGGCCTTTTAGCACTAACGTGAACACTTCCATTTTGAAGTTCATTCAAAGGATGATACCTCTAGGAATTCAACAACCCTTTACTTTCAAATCTATTCGGTGTACCTCTAGGGAAATCTGTTGGGTTGTTTTTCAATTAGTTGAGTTCAATTCTCTGAAAGCCTTTTAGCAGCACTTCAGTGATCTCAAGAATCCACTTTTATGAGATCTCACTTAAGTCGGTGAAAAGAAGGTCCCTTCCCCCTCTTGTACTTGATGCTCCATACAACTGTTGATGACAACAGGGATTGTGGGAAATCTAGCCCTACTTCCGAGACTTCAAATATGGCAATGTAGGTCATCTATGAGAAAAACAAGAAAGGCCCTAACAATTTTTTTCACTTGACCTCACTGTTTAGTCCAGATCTTCGCCTTACATAGCATGTTAGTTACGTTTCTCATTGCCTTCATCAAACACCCTTAGAACTGGCTTGAAAGAGATGAAGATATTCCAGAGACACCATGCACCATGTCTCTTTTTCTATCAGACTACTGAAACAATGGGAAGCAGACAAGTGGACATTTCCATGAGAATCCCACATTAGGAGGAGGAAAAGGCTCTGGTCAGGGGGAGAATTGTCTCCTGGAGAGAGATTTTTTCTCACAGATCACTCAGATCACTTTACATGATGAAGCTAACACCAAGTGCTGGATCAGTAATGGGCAATGCCACACCTTGGTCCTGGCTGCTCAGGTGTAAATATCCTTGGCCCTATATTTAAGCTTTAGATTCATTTATCTTACTTTATGTGCATGCATGTTTTGCCTGCATGTATGTATGTGCACCATGTGCATGCCTGACACCTGCAGAGGTAATAATAAAAGGACATCAGTGCCCTGGAACTGGAGTTATAGATGGTTGCAAGACACCAAGTGGATGCTGAGAACTGGACCAGGCTTCTCTGAAAGAGCAGCAAGTCTTCTCAATGACCAAGCCATCAATTTAGCCCCTATATTTAAGCTTTAATCTCACTTTATGGCCTCCACCATAGAAGGGCATTGTGGAGTCTCTGAGTCTCTTTGTCCCTCTTCCCAAAGTATATAAATCTTCTTCTGTTTTTCTCTATTAACTTGGATCTTTTTTGTTTGTTTGTTTTGTGTTTTGTTTTTCTAGACAGGGTTCCTCTGTGTAGCACTGGCTGTCCTGAAACTCACTTTGTAGACCAGGCTGGCCTCAAACTTAGAGAGTTGCCTGCCTGTGCCTCTCAAGTCCTGGGGTTAAAGGCATACACCTCACACCTGGCTTAACTTGGCTCTTTTAATTTGCCTTGTTGAAGAAGGGTGATCAAACTTGGTTTGTGGCATGGGCTATAACTCCCAAGCTCAATAATTCCTTGACCAGGGCAACTTAAGGAAGGGTCTATTTTGGCCCACGATATTAGAGTGTATTCTATCATGGTAGGGAAATCACAGTGGTAGGAGTCTGAGGCAACTGATTACATGTGTTTATAGTCCAGAAGCAGAGGGAGATAAACGCCGTGTTCATCTCTTTTTTTATTTAGGCCTATATCCAAGCCTAAGTGGATGGTGTTTTCCACATGCAGATAGACTCTTATTTTCTCCATGAACTGTTGAAGCAACCTCACAAATATACCTGGAAATATGTTTTCATGGTGATTTTCTTCCTACCAAGTTGACAATCAAGAATAACCATTATAGATAGCACTTAAAAAGTTTAAACAAAAGATTACTTTGGTGGTGTTGTTTGTTTCAAGAGAGAGTGTCTCTGTGTAGCCTTGGCTGTCCTGGACTCACTTTGTAGACCAGACTGGCCTCAAACTCACAGAGATCTGCCTGCCTCTGCCTCCCAAGTGCTGAGATGGCAGGTGTGTGTCACCATCGCCCTGCTGAAGATTAAAATGTAAGCCTGCCTCTGATGATTTTAGGAAGTGAAGGATCACCAAAACAATAGGAAAGTCCGACACAATGCACAATGTCTCAGACACATTTCCAGGCTTCTCTCCAGGCTTCCTTGTTTATTGTTTTTCTGTTAGATTTCAAAGAAGCACCATTGCTGCTGCATAGAATATTGAGATCAATGAACCTTATTATTTCAAACAATGATCTTTGTATTGTTTGATTATTTTTGTACATGTTTTGATCAAGTTTACTCCCAGTTTTCTTCCCTTCATGCTTCTTTTATTCTCCCCACCACCTCCAACGTCATGGCTTTTGTTCCTTTGTTTTGTTCTGCTCTGTTTTTTTCTCCCATAGAATACACTTATTGCTGCCTGAATGTGTCTAGGGTCTAGGTCCGACTACTGGAGCATGAGTAGCCTCTCAGGGCTCACATCCTTAAAGAAAACTAACTGCTAAAGAAAAGCAGCCACCAATTACAAATAGCTCTCTAGCTACAGGTGGGCTTTTATGGCCGCCTTATTCATCCATGCTGGAATTTTGTTATGTATGCCTTGATGATCACAAAGGTCTTGTATGTGCTGTCACAATGCTGTGAGCCTTCCCCCCTGTCTCTGGAAAAACTGTTTCACTGTAGTCAACCACTGCCTCTGGCTCTTACACTCTTTACATCCTTCTTCTATGATGATCCCTGAGCCTGTGGGAAAGAGGTGCTATGTAGATGCTACACTTAAGGCTGAGACTTCACAGTCTTTTATCCTCTGCTCATTGACTAGTTTTGGGTTGCTGTGTTAATTGCCACCTTCTATTAAAGGAAACTTCTCAATGGGAGTTGAGAGATACATGAATCTATGGGTATAAAGATAATAGGACAAAATGAGAAGCTTAATATCATACCCATTTACCAGACTAATAGTAATAGGCATTTCCTAGGTCTTAGGACTGCTGTACCAATACATTTTTAGCCCCAGTAATGGCACCAGATTCATGCTTCTCTTGTAGAATTAAAACTGTTAATAAATGGGAAAAAAGAAATGAATGTTATAAATGAAGGTTATTTTCTTGAAGTAATGAGGGAAGGTTAAAAGAGGTTGTTGGAATCTGATTGCTCACAAGTGGAATTACATTGTATTTATTCCGTAGTATCTGACTTAATGGTTCTTTATAGCACTTATGTCCCATCTTTATTTGTCCACATAAAATATTTTCCCACTAGTTAATAGTATTTACTGAATCAGAGAACTTGTCTTCCATGTCCTCATCTGAATTTTAAATGCTTAAAATAAAGTCTGGCACCCAGGAGACACTCAACTATTTTTAAAGTGAATCAATACCTTCTCATTGCACAGAACTACACACCACAGAAATTCAGTTTGCTAATGTTTATGGCTTGTCTGTTTGTGTGTGTGGACCTACTTGAGCTAGAAAATAGGAATAAGATTATTATATTTTAGCAATATGTAATTACAAAAGGAAAGGCTTAAATTCTGTGTCTGGAAAGATATGTTTTGCTACTGAAAAGTACAAGGTTACAGAAGGATACAAATTATCAAAGCATAATTATATAGCATGCAGTATATACATCTCTTTGGATCATTAAATATGCTCTTTATGTGATTAATACAATATTTTCTTGCTACATATTTTAAAAGGCAGGTTTTAGTATTTACTAATAG
Organism: Acomys percivali; assembly: GCA_907169655.1. Classification (NCBI taxonomy): domain Eukaryota; kingdom Metazoa; phylum Chordata; class Mammalia; order Rodentia; family Muridae; genus Acomys; species Acomys percivali. Next base: position 68,854,585 of record OU015756.1, read on the forward strand.
AAAACAGTTTTGGATAAAATCTCTAATCTATTACAAAATCTTATGTTTAATTAGTATATATAAATATTATTTCATGTTTATTCAAGCATGCATTGAAGTGGTTGGCATATTTTTGGCAGTTCTGGTGAAATTACTTCCTCCTTTGGGAAATGTTGAATCCAAACTAACAATTTTGCTTGTCTGACAGCCTTCATCAATAGTTCTCTGATTTTTTCCTTTTATATGACCTTAGCAATAAGAGCTATTTCTCATAATTGCTATTTTGCAATGAGTTCAAAGACATGTTTCAGTAACCTGAAATACTCTTTCAAGGATTATATTAAGGACTTATTTTTGCATTCTATTTTATTTCAGAGGGGTAAAAGGAATTCCATTCTGAATGTGAAAAATTTATCTTTTGCTTAACTAATTTGAATACTCAAAGATTTATATTTTTGAATTTTCTGTTTAAATGTCTTTATACATATAAAATTATTCTCTCACTGTTAATTTTAAAGTAATATTTTAAACTTTAGAAGCCAGTTGATTGGCTAATTAGCATTTTATGTTTTTAAATGTCTTTACAGGTTTTGCTTGTTTGAGTTTTTGCTTGTTTGTTTGCTTTCATAAGAAAACAATTTAAAACAGAAACTTATCCTATTTTTACTAATATTTTCTTACATTAATGGCACTCAAAATTTTAACTTTTAAGAAACAATTTTATATACTTTCATGCTGCTATTTCCTACATTGTGATACTTATTTAAAGTTCAAAATAATTTTTTAAAAGAGTTATTTTATTTACTATTTGTACAGTATTCTGCCTGCATGTGAGCCTGTATGCCAGAAGAGGGCACCTGATCTCATTACAGATGGTTGTGAGCCACCATGTGGTTGCTGGGAATTGAACTCGGGACCTTTGGAAGAACAGACAGTGCTCTTAACCTCTGAGCCATCTCTCCAGCCCCCATAATTTTTATTTCAATGTGTTATACAAAGGGGAAGTAAAATGAAGTCTACAAGGCTTGTTTGTTTGCTTTTTGGGACAAGGGCTCTTTATAAATTCCTGGATGTTCTGGAACTCACAATGGAGACTAGGCTGGCCTTTAATTCAGAGATCTGCCATCCTCTGCCTTCTGAGTGCTGAGATTAAAGACATGCACTACCCTACCCAGTCTCCAACCCACTGGTTTTAAAAGAAATTAATTTAACATACAGTGTTAGAATCTATATTTCAGTTTATTTAATAAAAAGATAGTAAGGATATACTGTTATTATCTTAATTAAAACTAATAATTATACATAATAGGAAATGAACCCAAAGAGTATAAGGGAAAATGACAATTAAATGGTAGATGTTGAGTTATCCAATGGCATTACAGAGCAGAAAGGGTGTTTCTTACTATAGTCAAGATCAAAAAATATTTTAGGATTCCAGGAAGAATTGGTTCCTTTTCTCTGACTCACCACTTGTGGTGGTTTGAGTAGGAATGCTGTGTCTCAATGCTTCGAACATAGGGAATGGCACTATCAGCAGGTGTGGCCTCGGTGGAGGAAGATGTCACTGTGGAGGTGGGCTTTGAAGTCTCAAGCTACGCTCAGTGTGGCACAAGACACACATCTGGTGTGGCATTCAGTCTCCTTCTGCCACCCTCAGATCAAGATGTAGTACTACTGAGCTTCGTCTCCAGCACTGTGACTGCCCGCATGCTCCATGTGTCTAGCCAGGAGGATAACGGACCAAAGCTTCGAAGCTGTAAACCAGCCCCAACTAAATGTTTTCTTTTACCTGAGTGTTATGGCGTTTCTTCATGGTAATAGAAATTCTAAGACGACATCCCCTAATATCTGTTTCCTTTTCTTTTTTGTTTTTGTTGTTGTTCAAGAATGGCTTATTCTGCTTTTCCATATCTCTGCTTACTTGCAGATGCCGACTTTATACCAACATTGCTCAGTCTATTCTATCCAACTTAAACAAACAAAAACAAACACAAAAAACAAAATAAAAAACCAACAAAAAACCCTTTTTACTAATTTGACTCTGATGCTTTTGTCGTCACCAGTAACGTCACTCACTGACTAGATGCTTTACTTTCCACTTCATATGCATATCATAGAATAGTTCCTTCAAAGCGCACTATGGTTGGGTGAGACCACATGATGCCTTATCCAGGTCAATGAGGTGTGAGCAGGTTGTGATGTGGATCATTTAGATAGCAGTAAGAGATTCTCCAGAGTGTGCTTTCCCTCTGATGTCATGAGCAGTGATGTTATAGCTAATAGCTGCTTCATTAGCTCTGGTTCTGAATCGAAGAAAAGGGAAATTAAGGCCTACATCCATCCCTCCATTGAGCAAGAAATAAAGCCTTATTGTTTAAGTCACTGGGAATGTGGTACTGTTTATCTTAGTGCAGACAAGCCTGTTTCACTAACTTATACGTGGAATTGCATTAGACTCGTGGTATCTTCATTTGGCTGTGATGGTTATGGAAAACCTCTCTTTCGGCCAATGCTTGTCTACCACTTACTCACACTGCTTTCCTGTCTCCAGGGTGGTACCATTTTGTTCAATCATGCTGTGTTGCTGTTAGTATCCTTAGAAGACATACACAAGCGATTAAATGTGTTGGAATAAGCACTGACCCAGGAGTTAGAAGACACATAGTCTTTGCCTTATTTATTGGCCATGTGGCCATATAGCAATTTACAACATTGGTAATAATTACTTTAAAATTTTTACAGTTGCTACTAGACCCTTTGTTTTCTTAATTTTTTTAAAAAGCTACCCCTGAATACAGCTTTGGATAAAAATGATGGTTGTAGCTATTTCACAACAGAATGGGCCATGTCTACATGCTGATTTACTTATGTTGTTCCCTGAATGTCCACTAATAGCAGCTTTACTTCTGGTTTCACTCTGTTATCAACCAAATGAAGTGAGAGATTGTGAGATAGGCTCGGCCTTTGCCTCTTCCCTCTTTGCTAAATTTGATGAGAAATTTGCATGACAGTGTAACGTCTGTTTGTTGCTGATTCTTAGGCTTTCTCTCTGGTTTTGGTGTTGGGATGTACATACCTGTGAGACAGTAATGATATGTATTACTCAGGTTCTCTAGAGGAATAAAACATGTAGACTCTCTTTGTCTCCCTGTCTCTGTCTTTCTCTCTCTGTACAAGTGCACATACATACATATTGATCGATATGTGTGTGTGTGTGTGTGTGTGTGTGTGTGTGTGTGTGTGTATAAAGGGAATTTACTAGAAGGAACTACAGGCTGTGGTCGAGCTCATCCAACAATGGGGAGTTATGTGCAGAAAGTCCAAGAATACAGTAGTTGTTCAGTCCTTGACACTGGATGTCTCATCTGGTATTGGGTATATTCTGGAATCCTGGAGAAGTAAGCTCTAATGCTAGTGAAAGAATGGACTTGCTAGCAGACAAAGAACAAAAGCTTCCTTCTTCCATATGTCCATATATACGTTTTCATCAGAAGGCATTGCTTTGATTTGAGGTGTGTTTACCCAGCTCAAAAGATCTGGATTAAAGACACATCTTCCTCCTCAAAGATCTAGATGGGAAGTGGATCTTCCTACTTTAAAGTAAAAAAAAAAAAAAAAAAAAAAAAAAAAAATGTATCTTACAGGTGTGCACTCCATTTTGTGGATTTAATTAATCCAAGATGCAGACAAGTTGACAATGAAGAATAGCCATCACATGGTGGTTTGAGTTAAGCATCCTGGCACTCCATATTTATTTTACATATTGTTTATTTCTGTATCTGTTTTTCTTTTTAAAATATAGTTTATTAATTTATTCATATTACATCTCAATTGTTATCCCATCCCTTGTATCCTCCCATTCCTCCCTCCCTCCCATTTCCCCCTTACTCCCCTCCCCTATGACTGTGACTGAGGGGGACCTCCTCCCCCTGTATATGCTCATAGGATATCAAGTCTCTTCTTGGTAGCCCGCTATCCTTCCTATGAGTGCCAATAGGCCGCTCTATCCAGGGGACGTGGTCAAATATGAGGCACCAGAGTTCGTGTGAAAGTCAGACCCCACTCTCCACTCAACTGTAAAGAATGTCCTGTCCATTGGGTAGATCTGGGTGGGGGTTTGAAGCTTACTGCATGTATTGTCCTTGGCCATAGTTTGAACAGGCCCCCTGGGCCCAGATCTGCCCATCAGAATGATCTACTTGTAGGTTTCTAGGACCCTCTGGGTCCTTCTATTTCCCCATTCTCCCTTGATTCTGTTTTTCAATACTTGTTCTTGCAACCTTCTCAGTATTATCATAAGTGTCTGGACTATATTGGATGCATTTTATATTTTATTTTTATTTATGTGCTTATGTGCAATTCTGTGTGCATATATGTGAATATACTCATAAAGACTAGAAGAGGGCATTGGATTTCCTTGAACTGGAGTTACAGGTAGTTGTGAAGTGACCAACATGGGTGCTGGGAAACAAATTAAGGTCCTCTGAAGATTTGCAAACATTTAAAAAAACTCAGCCATCTCCTCAGCCCCTTAAATGTATTTTCACATAAAATATTCAGAATATAACTTCTCAAGCTTTGGTAGGGCTCAAAAGAAGCTGAAGGGCTTTAAGAAACAGATTACCTGGCTGTATTCCCAGAATATTTGATTAATTAGGCACAGGGTTAGAAACACTGGAAGTTATTAGATTGCTGATCCAAAGAGCAGAGTTAGAGAATTGATTTACAATATTTTCCATTTCTTATTCAGACTATATATTAAATAATCACTGTCTCCAAATATCTCAAATGATATGGGCTAGACACAATCATTTGCATCTCAAATGGAGAATGTTAATTGTACTTACAGTATAATGCATATTGAGGTTTTTATATAGGTTTAAAAGAAAATTACTTAAAGAAGAAAATAATTTGAAAACTACTAGAATGATTTATGGTGTTTATATATTTTTTTGTTCTCATTGTTTGGAATAAAACATGTTGGGGGTAACATCATATGAACAGTAATATTCCTGCACAGTGACATACATGACTTTTATACCTTATTTAATATCAGTTATGCTTAGTTAGGCAAGAGCTTTGATACCATAGGGGATCAAAAATATTTTAATGGATATTTCAGAAGATCTACTTTTGAAACATTATGCATGTACACTTTACATGCTAGAGTTTATTCTTATTTTATAATGAACCTTAATGTCATTTTTCAATAATGTTCATTTTCTTTTTTACATAAGTTTTTTGTTCCCAAATACATGAGCACATAGAGAATGAGTTGAAATAATTTGGCCATTGATCCAGTATTCTTTATTTATATATTAATACATTTTTAATTGACAGAGCAGTTTTGATTCATGGAAGAATTTATGAAGTACAGAGTTTCTATTTATCCCCTGACCTCTGACTCTACACAGCCATAACATAATTACATGGTCTGTACAGTTTACATTAGCATATCATGCTTTGTGTTGCACATCCTATTGCTTTGAGCCCATGTAACATGACCTGTGGCTACCATCACACCATAAAGGAGAGTTTCACTGTCCTACAATCTTCTATGCCCAATGTACTCAACATTCTTTTGTCCATAACTCCTGAAAACTTCTGATACTTTATTGTCTCTATGTTAATGGTTTCACCAGAAATCCATGTAGTTTGTGTCATACCCAAAAGAAGCTGGGGTCTTTGGCTAATTATGATTCCTATTAGCATATCGAAGTGTCTGTGGCCTTCAGTCCAACTCAATACTTTTGGCTTCTCTCAGCTCTTCTCATCACTGCCCCACCCCAAACTTCTCCAACTCATGGTCTTCCCTTCTAGCTTCTCAATCTTATATAACCCTGACATTTCACCAATAAGCCCTCTTTGCCCTCTTGGTCCCTTCTCCTGACTCTCTCCTCTCTCTGTTCTCTTCCTCTCTTGCTCTCCCACTCACTCTTCCTTGTCTCATGAGCTGGTTGTGTCTGATGGTCATGTTTAATGTACTACATTCTCTCCCTGCTTTAGACTCTCCCAAATGCTGCTAGCTGTACTCTCCTATCTACAATAATCCTCAACCTTACCTTGGTGCAGTCATGTCCACCTTTCAGTCTTGGAATCATGTCTTACTGCCTTTTCAGATTTTGTTTGGCTTTGTGTGCATTTAAGTATTCTCTGTATATTTCCATAGACTGCTAGCTCATTTACTTTTAGTTATGAGTAATATTGCACTTTCTGTCTGTACTACAGATTTTTTATTCATCTACTGGAAGGCATGTTGGTTGCCTCCATGTTTTGGCAGTTGTACATAACGCTGTTGTTAATATTCATATGCATTTTATCATGAGAACATGTTTATATTTGGGGAGATACTAAGAAGTGTGATTTCTGGCTTTGGATGTTAAAAATGTTTATTTGTATGTGACACTCCCAATCTGTTTTCCATAGTGGATAGTGGAAATACCATTTTGTACCCCCCACTAGCAGTTTGAGCTTCAGGAAATAAAAGTTAAATAATATGGAAAACCAAAAACAGCAAGAACAACAAAAACCAAACCAAAAAATAAAGGAGAAAAGAACTTATCCCATTAAAGAATAAAGAAAAATGTATATAAAAGAGTTGACTTTTATAAGAGCCAAGGGAATTAGGTAAAAAACAAAAACCAGAACAAAACAAAACAAAAACAAAAAAGGATTATGTGCTTTTAGTGATAAAAATAAAAAGTTAACAACAAAACATATCAAAATAATATGCAATAAGATAAAATAAAAACAATCACATTAAGTTGGACAAGGCAAACCAACGGGAAGGAAAGAGCCACCACAAGAATCAGAGACCCACTTGTTTACACACTCAGAAATTCCATATTAACACTAAATTGAAAAATATAATCCATGCACAGAGGACCTGGTTCGGACCTCTGTAAGCCTTATGTTTGCTCCTTCAGTCTTTATAAGTTCATATGAGCATTGCTTAGTCAATTTAGAGGGCCCTGTTCTCCAGGTGTCCTCCATTCCCTCTGGCTCTTACACTCTTTCTGACTCCTTTTCCACTGGGTTCCCTGATCTCCGAGGGGATGGAGTTTTGTTTTTATGGCTTAGAAGCCTGTTCTTTTCTGATGAGATTCAGAAAGAGAGTGGATCTGGATAGGAGGGGAGGTGGGAAGGAACTGGGATGAGCAGAAGAAGGGGAAACTGTGATTAGGATATATTGTATGCGCAAAGACTTCATTTTTAATAAAAGGGAAATTCTTTTTTTTTAAGTTAAAAGACAAATTTAAGAAAGAAGGAAGCAAAACGATGCCCCAATCCCTAAACTCTAGCCTATCCACCATGAAGAGGAATACTTCCTCTTGGTTAGAGAGAGAAAATTCAAGTCCAGACTTTAGAGCTAAAATTCAGTATTATGTCTGCCAGCATGTGAAACCAAGAGCTTGAGAAAGCCCCAGGACCATGCCCCAAGGTCAATACCTACATACAGAGCTGCTGAAATTGCATATAGGACAGGGGATAATTGTTTCCATCAGCCACTTATGGAAGATAGCACAGAGTTCTGTCCCAAAGGAATCTCAACAGGTTCATTGCAGTGTTCCAGAATCTGGTAGATATTAAGATTCTGGACACAGGCCAGACATCACCAGAGAAGTCCCTAGGCTGCTTGAGCAGTCAAGGGAGGTTTGGGTACCTGACATACTCAATCCTTTGCAGAGACTGTGCATAATCTTGTGACTGTGAAGAGCAGGGATGGCTCAATTTATAGTAAACTACTCTGACCAAGGGGCTTACTCTACTGCTCACTTCCCAACTTTGGATGGCCCAACTATCCTCAAATCAGACTGATTTGTAGAACTGTCTCAGCACTAGGCACAAATGTGCATCCCAGGTAGCCATGGGTATGTGCCTCCTTTTTTACCCTTGAGACAGAGTAGGCCCTTATGCCTATTAGAGCTGTTAGACTCAGGTAAGATCTGGTTTAGTTTCAGTCTGGGTGGCCATTCATCTGTCTTCAGCAACAGTAGCACGGACTCTAGATGATGGTGGAGTATAAAAACATATTTGTTGGCAACTAGGAGAGAATGTTAAGTGCAAGACCTCATCATAATCTTTTTTTTTTTTTTTTTAAACACTGGAGACTGAACTAAGGGCCTCACACATACTAGGTTAGTACTCTACCACTGTGCTGTACCTCCAGTGTCACTTGTCCTTTCGAAACAGGTGAATATTGCTTTATATTACTAATTGTTGCTTAGCAGTAAGAATGAAGATTAGGACGCATAACTTTAACTTGATTTTATTTGTTATATAAGTGATAATATAAAATAAAGACAGAGCTAAATGTGATGGTGCATGCATTTAATCCCAGCACTCAGGGAAGCAGAGGCAGAGGCAGGGAAATCTCTGTGAGTTCGAGGCCATCCTGGTCTACAAAGTGTGTCTAGGACAGCCAAGGCTACATAGAGAAAACTTGTCTTGAAAAAGGAATAAAAAAAAATCCCTAAAATAAAGACAGTAGTATATGGAAAAATGTTCCTTGGTCTAACATATGATTATTTTTAAAAAAACCAACTTCATCCAAGTTGTGGTTTAATTATAATGAACCATGTGCAGGTATACTTGGTTTTCCTTTGTATCCTAAATACCCCTCTATGCGCCTTGCTATGTAATTATTAAACTTTTCATTTTGTAGCTCCTCTTTTATTGTCATTTTATGACATTTCACTCATGTACATCTATTGGGGGAGTGATGCAGTAAACTCCTTGTAGGTATCATCTAGCCTTCACCCTTATCAACATCTTCCATCAATTTCATTGACATAAGCTTGACCCCCTCCACACTTCCCTAAGTAGTGAGCTTAAATAGTTGACTGTAATCTTAAAAAAAAAAAAAAAAACTTTTTGCAATTCCGCAAGTGACTTTCACTACATATCTGCTTTAGCTTTGGGCAGCATCAATATCATCTTTGAAGGGCATTTCTCATGGACTACAGCTAACAACAGGAAAAAGAAGGCACATAGCGCTGAGATGCCCAAGACATTAAGACCGTCAAAGTTTCACACTGGGTTGGTTATTTTTCACCACTGAGATAAAATACCCAACTAAGATATGTTACTGGAAGAGAGGTTTGCTTTGGTTCATAGTTCCAGAGGTTGAGACCATGATTGGCTGGCTCCATCTCTTTAGGTCTGAAGTGAGCATCCTAGAATGGAGGTCGAAGACTGTGGAGGAGGAAGCTTACCTTATTGTTTCCAGCAAGTAGCAAGAATGAGAGACAGGAAGGGGGCCTGGATAAGACCCCCGTAAAACATGCACCCCTTTTGACTTCTAGGTTGTAGACAATTCTTAGAGTTTCCACCACCCCCCAGGCTGGGACTACTAGCTATAGACCAAGCCTTCAAGACACAAAACTGAAGCTGACATTTCATTTTCAAAATAAGACACACATTATAATATTTTTAACCACTACAGAAGTCTATTAGAATGGGAAATCATTCTAATATTTAAAAGTAGAAAAACTTCAGGAATAATCACCCAATGGTGAGTCGTTTATCCTTTTTAATTGCTTTAGTCCCTGTAGGAAAAAAAAAGCAATTTTAAAAGAAAAACAGCACAAGTCTGAAAAATGATAAATCCAGGGAAGGTGTGATTAAAAAATGTACTTTGTTATCACAAACTTGAAGAGAGGAGCGGTTGACTGCTGAGTTCAATTATGCCACAGAAAAGAAAATCAAAATTAGTAAATCCTTAACAAGTTACTCTGGGAGGATATTAATTTTTGATTAAATAACATGATTACAGAGGGAGAGAGATTAATTCATAGTGAGATATTGGATGGCTTCCAAATAGATTACTTATTTCTAAGAATTAAGGAATAACTTAAAATAGTATAAATGATATTTTAAAGCAGAATTCAAATAGCAAAACCTGGCAGTAATCAATTATCTTTAGTTGATCCTTAAAGTAGTATGTTGCATTGGGTGATAAATTCATACTAGTGAATTCTAAAAACTGTCCTTTTCAGTGCTGCATTTTAAGCAGTGTGCATGCACATGCTCACACCCCTCCACCCTCCCACCCCCGCCCCCACATTGCATTTACATCCAGGAAGAATTAGATGAGTAACACATTGTATTCTGGAAAAGACATAGAAGTCACTACTCCATCCTGAACAATTTGAGAAAGCTCTCTTCCTAGATCCGTAATCAAACAAATGCACAGAGCAAACCACTTGAAACTGGAGAGACAAGACCAGTAAAGAGAATAGCAAGTCACCACGCAGAAGTCACCAGGGGAACTGTGGTAGGGAAACCTTGTTTCTAACTGACACGCTGCTGGAAGTTCAGTGTCATCAGAATGGCTGACAGGACAGCCTGGGTTATACTATCAGACCCTGTCTCAAAAATAAAATCCATGCTTGGAATTTCATGGGCAGTCTCTTCCCATGAGAATCCAGCGAACATGCCCATGAGAATCCAGTGCTGAAAATTATTTCCATCTTAGTTCCTTAGAGGCATGTTGCCGACTTTAGGAAAAACCCATGTTAAGAGCACACTTTTTAACTTTATGACTAGAAGATGTGCTTACTATGTTCAGAATGTAAAGATAACCGCCTAATATCATGATAGAGCCTTTAATAGGTAATGACTGACTTTATAAAAATAGTGCACACATGTATGAATGGTAAAGGAAAGTGTTGGGAGAAGTGTTTATTCTTTGTGGCAGGGTTGGGAATTGTTTTTAACAAGTAAGAACCCCAGGACACAAAATCCAAAAAGGCACCCAATGTCTGGGCTGCTAAATTCATTCTTACTTGCCCCACCCTTTCCTAGGTAATCCAAAGTACAGCCATGATAATGGTCTCTCAGGCAATGCCCACTGGTCCTCTTCTTTTCATACAGTATTCATAAAACACATGGCACTTTGTGTGCTCAACAAATGTCTGAGGCGGTGCTATATGATTATTAGGCTGTTGCCCTCTTTTAACACACCTCAGAGAAAGTCTAGCTTTAGAAAAAAGCCAGGCACAGGTTTGTAAGGCCACACCAACAGTCTTATTCAGAACCCTTAGTATCAGGGAACGGAGACCCTGTGCCAACGCCAAGCAAGGAGCCAGTTCAGAAGCCAAGTTCTCAGCCCAAGTCAAGTTCTAACGACAGAAATTACAGCTAAGATTCTAATTACAATTTCACAAGGAGTCTGAGTGGGCCAGCATGGTGCTACTCTTCAATTGCTGGCCATGGAAACTCTGAAATGATAAACACTTATCATCTAAGCCATTTGTAACAGATGACAGGTGACTAACGTGGCAGCAGCAGTAGCAGCGGCCAGCTTGGGATACTTTATCATATGTGCTGGTAACATAGTTGTGTCTCAGGACAGGAGATGACAGCACAAACTCTGGACCTCATCTGTCACTTTGCACTCTGTGTGTGATGTATATTAGCAGTGTGCCATGGGAGAATTTGGTGAACATATTTGTGCTTTGATTTCTTCACTGAAAAAAAGAAAAAAAAAAGAAAATAGTATGTATATGTCAAGGTTGACAGAAGGATTAAGAAAGCAAACACATATAAAAGTCTATAAAACAAATCTTATATAAAATTTTAATTCTATTGTTCTAGTTATTGTTTGTTTTCTCACGCAGATGCATTTTTTTTTTTTTTAAGATTTAGTGAAGTGCAGTTTTCCTTTGTGTGAACAAATTTCACCAATGCCTTCTATGTAACATCTGAAAAAAGATGTTCATGGCTTCTAAGAAGATGTTTTGTTGGTCTGTGTAAGCATAAACACCCGAGTTTGATTCTCAGTACCCAGGAAATAAGCTGGCTATCGTGGTGCATGCTTGTAATCCCAGTATTGGGGAGATAGAACCATGTGGGCCTAACTGGCCAGCCAATCTAGCCTAGGGAGAAATGCCAAGGCCAAGGGAGAGCTCCTGTCCCAGAAAACAAGACTGACGGTTGCCAAAGAACAACACTCAAAGCTGACCTCTGGCCTCCAAACGCATAAGCACATATGCGCATGTACTCACTCCTCTTGCGCATGAATCTTACACACATGTGTACCCTACCCCCTACACCCCCCCACATCACCATACAAATGTTTTTGTACTTTTGGTGGGGGGCAAGTGAAGTATCTTTCCCTTTGGTTTTAAAAGAGGAAAAAAAAACAACTTTCTGTGTTAGGTAGCTAGGAAAGGCATCCTTTCTCACTAAGCTTTTTATTTTGTTTGTTTGTTTTTTCTTTCTTACCACATCAGAAACACTTCCAGTTTTAATAGCTGGGGTTAAAATTGTGTATGCTTTCTTATAATAAAAAGCTCAACAAGGTTTTATTGTTCAAGTGTTTCATGCCTGCAACATCCGGCTTGCCCATCTTGGTAAATGAGACTTTTCTTTTTGAGTCATATTCTCTCCCACTGTGTGTGACCTACATGCATTCTTTTCTTTGTAAAGGAATGTTCTTACTGCTCTACAGATATATAGTGTAGCTTGAGTTTTAGGTTACCATGGTGATATGACCATATAGAATGACTTCAAGACTATATCTTGCAGAGGTTTTGTGTGAGTATGTGTGTGTGTGTGTGGGGGGGGGGGTTATGCTGTGGGTGGTTGAGGGAGTGAGAGAAGAATTGTCTTTTGCTGATAAGCTTTCCTTAAATTTCACCCTCCCTGCCATTTCTTTTAAATATACTTAAATAAATTTTCTATTGGTTGATGTTTAGGCTGGTTCTTCTTTACACTTTTCTTTTCTGTGACCTTTCCCCAAGCACAGAATCTTTCAAAGCTACTGGCCTCACAGTGCTCCTAACAAGAATAAATGAATGTGTGAATCTCATTCACACAGTGTTTAAAAAAAAATCAAACCGGTATATTTGTATTGTATTGTGGCGGCTCAACTCAGAATTTCTGACTACACAGAGTTACATCAAAGGAAGAATTTTAATAGCTTTGAAAAATGGCACTGGTCTTACAAATCTCAGTAACTGGAAATAGACAATGAGCTCCTTTTTCTAAAATTACAACTATAAAACATGAGTAGCTTTCAAATAATTCCCCAAATGTCCATATTATAACACCCAGATAAGCCCAATTCTGCTCAAAACACTAGACTTTTTCTCTGCCTAAAATATTTTTTCTCTGAGAAAGTCATTTACATTTTTCACTTTGTTGTTCTTGAATAGGCTAAGATTTTTTTTAGGTTCTCTTGCATTTATATCTTTAAAAATGCAATTACATGGCTATGATGGTAGAAGCAAAAATAAATGTTTCTGTAGCTGTCCTGAGAAATACATGCATTTGAATCTTTCAACAGTTATTACTTTTGTGTGATAGCCATTCTTTGGCATCTACCACTGGCCACTTGACACCTACTTTGCTTCCTACCTGTACAATTGTCTCTGTATCTAAATGTACAGTTATTTGATGTTAAGATCATGCCAAGTGTTTTGATCATTTTTTTAGATAGGCTTTAGTTAACAATTTAATAAACACTCACTGATTCAATATACTGCAGCATATGATTTTTTTTGGAAAAGTGATTATTATTCATTTCATTCCCTGCCCTCCTCTGAAATGTTTTGCACTGGGGTTTCTTTGCTCGAGAGGGATGATGTGTTTACGTATTTGATAAATTCTTACAGTGTACATTTATGCTCTTTAACATAGAAGCCTAGATGACAGCATCCCTGATCTCATGAAACTTATTAGCGCAAAACAAGCATCCAAGTATTTAAGCAAATGCTATGCAATTCCAATGAATGTAGAAGTCCATGGTATATAATGTGTAGGGACTCTAGAACTGGCCTGCCTCGGAGGTGCCAAAACATCTGAAATGAGAAGAATAAGAAAAGGGCAGGTTCCGTAAAGGTCAGAAGCAATATCTGCAGGTGACAACTTGAAAATATTTGGTATGAAGCTATAAAGAAGGCCAATGTTGATGGAGCATACAGGGCCATGGAGTGTAGGGACGATCAGTTAATGGCAGAGAGGGTTAAAAGGACTATGGAGCATACAACATCCTTTGTAAATTGTGGCAAGGATATGAACTCTTTTTTCCAGGTATGATGGGAACCAATGTTAAAGCTCAAATGGGACATGAAGCAGTTTACCGTTTGCAGTTTGGATTTTATTTACAGTTTAGAATGCTGTTTTAGGTTAAACAGTGGGAATCTGTTCAGCTGTGCTTGGGGTAGGATTAGGGTAAGAACTTCTATATTTTCGGTGTTCTGTGTGAAATATTTATTTGAAACCCATGGGAAGCCATCAGGTAGGAAGTTGGTGTCTAGTGAATCCTAAACATTTTAAATAATAACTGAAGATTTATATGGATGGACTTTGAAGGAGGTGGCAGAAGTTAAGAGCACTGACTGCTCTTCCAGAGGTCCTGAGTTCAATTCTCAGCAATCACATGGTGGCTCACAGCCATCTATGATGTAACCTGATGCCCTCTTCTGGCCTGAGGTGTACATGTAGCCCACTGTATAAATAGTCAATAAATCTTTAAAAAATAAAAATAAAAAAATCATAAGTATACTTTTGTGTTTTTTTTTGTAGTGGCAGTTTAATTATGCTCTTCCAACCCATTTTATGTCTGGTTCCAGGTTAGAGTTGGCAAAAAGAAGAATCTGGAAGACTTCTCTTTCGGAAGGCTGCCATGATTATCTGGGAGGAGTGACACAAAGGTGCCTGTTGGGACCTACCATGTGCCATTCTCTCCTACCACAGTTCTGGCTCTTGCTGTTGTCCTTTCTGAGCAGTGCCATCTTCAATCCCAAATGAAATGGCTGTGGACGCTGTGGCTTCTAGCTGGGCCTTGCTTCTGGATGGGTCATTCTGGCTGCAGGTCCACCCCAAGTTCCTTGGATGTAGATGATCAGAGATACCAGCTCCTGGTAAGTTTTCCCAACTCCTCTCCTTCCATGGTCCTGTTTTCATAGTTGCTCTATCTGCCTTCTCACACTAAAGGTTGAAGATTTTATTCTGAACCTCCAATGCCTCTTTAATGAATCCAAAGTTTCAGTTACTTCCCTAAGTGTTTCATGTCTAGTCCCTATAAAACATTTTCTTGTTCTACTCTCAACTATTATTTCTTTATTAGTGATTAACTGACTAAATCCTGACATCAGTAGGGGTCTTTCTTTCGTGGCTTGAGTTTCATTCAAGCCTCTAGGTTCCTGCCTTGAATTCCTACCCTGACTTTTCTTCATGATGGACCTGTAAACTGTAAGATGGAAAAATGAATACAAACAAACAAACACACCCCAAACCAAACCAAATTAAATCACCCCCTCCAAAACTCCTAATACAGTTATTGAGAGAGAGGTACAAGATCTCTAAATATAACCATAATTATTTTCAGTTCCTGTACCACACATACACAGACATCAAGAAATGTGTTTTGTTTTCCTGGACAAATGGTGCCAGACAAGAAATACATGGTCCATATTCTTAGAAAAAAATCTTGCTTAAGATGCAATTCCTATAAAAGATCCTTTTATTACTTATTCTCAAAATATCATATTAACTCCTGGTGAAAAAAAGCTTTCAGCCCAGTAGATGCAAATTTAGAAAACAAAGAACACCCATGAGACAGAGCTGCTGTACGGAAAGTCCATTGCTGGACCTTTGTGGTGCTACTACTTTATTTTGGGGATTGCAGTTACCACAATGTAGAAAATACAGGGAAAAAAGTAGTGAAGGAAGACTTCTATGATGAGATCACAGGAGATGGGTTATGAAGAGTATGAAGGTTCTTATCCTGCTATGAATTTGAAAGGCTTTGGGTAGTGAAAACTACAAAACAAATGATAATATCCTTACACCAAAGGAAAAGATCACATGGTTGTTGTACATCGAGGGAAAAGGAGATGAAACCCATTTGCAATCCTTTAACATCACATGGTCACTGTAGTTATCTTTGAGGGGTGGTATTAATTTTTTTAAATTTCATTTTTTAATATCATTAATATCATTTTTATAATGTTTCAGTTTTGTTTAAATGTGAGATAAAATTTAATTTTCCTCAAAATTCCACGCTTTCCTTTTGTATCAAAATGATTATCGCTATAAATATATTTATACTATGTGGTTTAAAGTGATAGGTGGCTACATAAGTGAAATAAATGGAATGTGTCATTCTCATTCATGGCTTCCACAAGTGTGGTCTGGCTTTTTGTATCACCCTCTATTTCTGAATGCCAACATAGGTTTATCAGAATGATAAAGCCAGAAGATGGGAGAAAACTTGGTCTTGGATGACCACACGTAGAGCAATGAGTCTGGTGTGTGAGCGAGAAATAAACTCTGGCATGTTAAATGTATTACATTCAGAAACACATTAATATGCTTTTGTTTAATATAACCTAAATTAAGACAATGAGTACATTCGTTGTTTTTTGCAATGTGAAGGATTAAAAACCGCACACACACACAGAAAGCATATATTTAATGAAGTACTTTCAATAATACTTCAAGTTAAGCCCAAGGTCTTTGGGAAAACTTTCTGCAAATAGGTCAATACATTAATTGGAGCACTTGAACAGCTGAGTGCTTAAAAAATGTCAATAAGACTGGGTTATAGTCTATGGTACTAAATACTAAATACACAAGGATTCTGAATGGGTCCACTCTACTGAGTTACAAGTCGAGAAGTTCCTACTTAAATATATCAAGGACTAGGAAGTAGCATTGGGTTATGCCTTTTCAAATCAGGCTTATTCAATGCAGAGCAATAATACAATGCTAACTTATTATATGACCAACTTCCTGAGCCCATTTTTAGACTCTTAGACAGAGAGAAGGGCTCTTGGTACCATATTAAAAGTAAGTTATGTTTCAGTCACCAGGCATTTTAAATTATATTGCTATGAACTATGTATGATATATTTACAGCCGCATATTATACCTTTAGTTTCTATGCATAGAACTTAAGGACACACTTCTAAGCTTACATGTCCGTTTGCAAATAATTTTAGTATCAGGTACTGTAGACAACCAATTTAAGGCTATATAATACTCTTATTCTGCCTTTAATTTATGTTGTGCATGCCAGGGCCATGAGAGTTTTTTTTTCCAGTCTCTCTTTCATTGCCTTTAGCAAAATGTAGCAAATAAAATTAAGAGAATATATAGAAATATACTATTATTATTAGCGTGTGTGTGTGTGTGTGTGTGTGTGTAAGGTTCAGTTGTTCTTATTGCACTTCTCCTCATGAAGCCTCAAGCTTATCTTGCCTGGGGACATGCACATGCTGGATCTTATTCTAGCCAAGGATTTGCACGTATGTGTTTAGCATGTATGTGTGTGACTGTGAAATCCAGATATCAATATTGAGTGTTATTCTTCATGAATGGCCCACCCTTGTTTTTTGGAGGCAGGTCTCTCACTGGTATGGAACTGACCAAGTAGGTAAGCTTGCTCTTGCTAGTCAGAGAGTCTCAGGGATTCTCCTGTATTTGGCTGTGAAGCATTGGAAATACAGGCACATGACACTAAGAACAGCTTTTGCATGTGTGCTGGGGAAGAAACTCAGGTGCTCATGTTTGCACAACAAGCACTTTACTGACTAAACAGTTTCCCCTGTGCTAATAGTCCATCCTTAGTCTTATCTGGACATTCTTAAAGATACTCAATCTAGTATTGTTCCCTCCTAAATGAATATGAATAAATTAATAAAATTAAATAAAAGAAAAGAAATTTGATATTATGGCATATTTGCTGTACAAGTTCCTTGAACACTTAAGAATTTAAAAAAATACAAGTGATTTCTCCAAGCCCTGATATGAGGGTTTGTGCCTATTCTGATTGCATATTGTTATGTCATATTTGGTTGATATCCCTTGGAGGCTGGCTCTTTTCTGAAGGGAAATGGAGGCGGAGTGGATCTGAGGGAGAAGAAAAGTGTTCCTGGGGAAACTAGGAGGGGTGGAGGGAATAAAAACTACTGCCAGGATTCACTGGATGAGAGAAGAATAAATAAAAAAGGTAGGTTTAAAAAATACCAATAACTTAACAAGGGATTATATATTTATCTAATGAAACACAAACACACTACAAACCTTATACTTCTACTGTGCAGTCACAGGGTCATAGTGACATTGGAGGAGTAATCATGAAACCTTAGAAACTATGAAACAAAGTAAGGCTTGTCCCTTACTAATTATCTCAGGCATTTTTTTTATAGCAATGCAAAATTTGATAGCACAGAGGGCATTTTTACTTTAATGGTTAAAAAAAAAAAATAACTGCCTTCATGCTACTTTATTCGATGGAGGGACACATACAATTATAAAATAAGATCTAATTTGTTCTTTTCATTTGAGTTCTATAGAAGGTATAGACTAAAGCAGGGTTAGTACAAGAGAGGTTATTTGGAAATAAAACTTATGAAATGAAAATAAAGACATGACACGAAGGAGAGGCCAGCCATGCTTTTGGAGCTGACAGAATCTACAAGTTCTTGAAAAGCACTGCTGAGCAAAGAATGCTTTATTAACACATTACTCACCACTGGCTGAAGACCCTTAGACAGCTAGATGGGTCTTGAAAAAAAAATGAGCATCAGAAGGTGTCAGTTAACCACTCCTGTCTTCCTGACAGCAGGTTTTCTTAAGGGAAGATCTGAGAGCACACTGTCTGGTATAAATAAAAGTAAAGTAAGGAAGGAAGTGGTGAGGAAAGTTATATAAGGGGGTTATGACGAAGGCTGTTGTTAAGATGATGCTTTAACAATTAGAATTTAACCTCAAAATATATAGCAATATCACAATAAGAATATTCCAGAAGAGATATTTACGGAGAAAACTGTTAAAATGCAAACAAGCTCCTATGCCTGGGGAAAAAGATTCCAATACTAGAAAGGCGTAAGAAGTGAGATTGAGGAGACAGGGTAGAAACATCAGAACTGTGGCTAAGACATTATTCTGAGTACTATTAATCTCAATGGAAGAGTTTGAACAGGAGGGTATGATAATGAATTTATATATGTAAAATTTTCAAGAGAATTGTTTTTTAAAATTTTATTAATGTATTCATATTACATTTCAATGGTTATACCATCCCTTGTATCCTCCCATTTCTCCCTCTCTCCCATTTTCCCCTTACTTCCCTCCCCTATGACTGTGACTGAGGGGGACCTCCTCCCTCTTTATATGCTCATAGGGTATCAAGTCTCTTCTTGGTAACCTGCTATCCTTCCTCTGAGTGCCGCCAGGCCTCCCATCCAGGGGATGTGATCAAATATGGGGCACCAGAGAGAATTGTGGTTTTTTAAGAGTGTGCTAGTAGTAGGGGGTGAGAAGATGTATAAATCATACAAGCACACACACACACTCATACAAACACACACACACACACACACACACACACACACAGAGAGAGAGAGAGAGAGAGAGAGAGAGAGAGAGAGAGAGAGAGAGAACAAACATCTTCTAGTTGGGTTGAATATGGGACCTCAGGGACTCTTCGACTTGAGCCTCAAGAAATATATGAATGAAATGTTTATTATATATTTTATATTGCTATGATCAAACACTTGTCAGACACAATCTAAGGAAGAGTTTACTTCCACTGGCTTACAGCTTCAGAAGATTCAATTCCTGCACTTGGATAGGACATCATTACAAGTAGAAGCATGCGGCAGAGGCCCTAGTGTCCCTGATAACTTACCTCCTGTAGCTGTGTTATACCTCCTACTTTTCATCAGCTCTCAATAATGCCCTTATCTTAGGAATCCATCATGAGATTTATCTATTCATTCAGCCAGAGATTTCAAGATCTAATCCTTTCTGGAAAATGCACATATATACCTAGAATTATACTTTATTAGCTTTCTAAATATTTTTCATCCAATTAACTTGAAAATCAAAAGCACCATAGAAGAGGGATGGGTCCTGATGGAGAGGTAGAATCTTAGATATACTGAATTTAAGATGTTTATTACATTAGTTGTTCGTGAGACAAAGGTACACACACAGAAGCTGGTAAAGGAAGTAGAGTGGGTATTAATTTCGAGAGACATTTGCTTAGAGATGAAATTTACAGCAGTGTGATTAAATAGGATCATCTAGGGTGGTAAAGTAAATAGAGATGTGTTCCTCTGATTGCACTCAGGACACTAAAATTCAATACTAAATGTTAAGGAGAAGCAGTAGCAAAGACACATGGGAAGAATAGTAAGACAGGCAGGGAGGACACAGAATTTGATATCCCGAAAAACCAAATACTTTTTGAAAAAAAAAAAAGTGGAATTACCAACTGTGTCAAATGGTGGTCAGATGTCATGAAGGGTGAGGTCTGGCAGCTGAGTTTTACAAGTGTTAAATGGAAATCGTGGGAGCTTTGACAGAAATAGTTTCATCAGAGTAGGAGAGATTAAAGCGTCGTTGAAAGCACGTTTAGAAAGAATAGAACTTTAGAAAGCTCTCTCTCTCTCTCTCTCTCTCTCTCTCTCTCTCTCTCTCTCTCTCTCTCCTCTCCTCCCTCCCTCTCTCTTCTTCCCTCTCTCCCTCCCTCCCTCTCTTCCTCTCTTTCTCTCTCTGTCTGTCTTCTGATATAGAGGA
>OU015756.1:68878495-68897501 GCA_907169655.1 Acomys percivali
CCCTGGCCTCAGGTCTCCAGCTTGCCTCAGTGATGCCCTTGCCTTCAGTTCACCTTTTCTCTCCAGGTCCTTAAACCTTCCCTTCCCATTCTCCCCACATCTGACCTCCCCCCACTCATTTCCCTCCCTACATTCTCTCCTATTCAGTTCCCTACCTAATTATTCTTCCACTGTCTATTCTATTTTCCCACCCGAGTGAGATTCAAGAAGAGACTCTCTTGGGCCCTCCTTGTTACTTAGCTTGTTTGGGTCTGGGATTTATAGCAGGGTTATCTTGTACTATATGGCTAAAATCTGCTTATAAGTGAGTACATACCATGTATCTATTTCCAGGTCTGGGTTACCTCATTCATGATTATCCTTTCTAGTCCCATCCATTTGACTGCATATTTCAAGATTTCCTTGTTTTTAGTAGCTGAGTAGTATTCCATTGTGTAAACGTACCATATTTTCTTTATCCATTCTTCTGTTGAGGGACATCCAGGTTGTTTCCAGTTTCTGGATATTATGAATGAAGCTGCTATGAACATAGCTGAGCAAGTGTCTTTGTCGTGTAGTGGAGCATCTTTTGGGTATATGCCCAGAAGTGATATAACTGGGTCTTGAAGTAGTGCTATTTTCATTTTACGGAGAAAGTGAGTTCCAAAGTTGTAGAAGTTTGTATTCCTACTAGCAATGGAGAAATGTTTCCCTTTCTCCATATCTTTGCCAGCATGTCCTATCACTTGAGATTTTTTAAATCTTAGCTACTCTGACAGTATAAGATGTGATCTCTGAGTCATTTTAATTTTCATTTTAATGATGATTAATGATGCTGAGCACTTGCAGCTGGCCATGGTTTTGTTGTTTGTACATGGCCTTTGCTTCTTGTAGGCACATCTTGACATCTTTTTGTGTGTCTGACTTTTTATAAGAACACCAGTGATTTTGGAGTGGGTACACACTAAAGCTATACTTCAACATTTATCACCTCTTTAAGGACAATATCTTCAGTTACAGTCACAGTCTTAGTTTTAGCAAGTCAGGGTTTCACCATGTGAATTTGATGGTAAGCACAATCTAAACCTAGACTCGGTTTACTGAGAAATTGTACATTTCTGGGTGTGTATTATCCTTCATTTCTGTGAATAAAAAACTCTATCTTCTGGGTTACAAGTGAGATTCTGGTGGGGCTTAGTGTAGTAACCTATACTACTATTTTTCTAAGTTATGAAGACTTAATAAATATCTTTTTGGATATTAGCCAAGTTTCTCTACCACTCATATGGTGTGTGAATTCACTACTCACCTAAAAGCAGAGTGCTGCCAGTACTGCAATTTTAATTAAAAATTCTGGGTTTTTTTCTTTTGAGAAAATCATTCAAAATTGAAATGATTCATCAAAAAATAGAAATGTCTTCTATATCTTTTAATATGGATGAAACAATGCTCAGCCAGAATTTTTAAATTTGTAAAAGCAGGTGTTTCTATTGTACTCTTTGGAAAGTAAGCATCCTGTAGAGGTCAGTATGCTAACGGTTTGCTCACTAGCTTTATGCTATGGGAGGTAGAGGGAAATTTAGAAGGTGGAGCCAAGTGAAAGGTTTTCAGATCACTGGGATACCCTGGAAGGGACACAGTGGCATGCTATGCCCTTCTCTTTTCCTCTCTTGCTTTCCAACCATGAGGTCAGTGGAATATTCCACTACACATTCTTACCATGGCTTGCTGCACTCAGTACCAGAGGTCTAAGAGCAGAGTGTTGACAATCCTGGGCTGGCACCCCCCCTCCCAACTTCGAGCCAAATGAAGCTTTCCCACTTATAAATGGATCACCTGAGGTATTTATTGTATTAATGAGAAGCAAAGCCATTCTGGATGGCACATATTCCATCTTGTCACCAACAGTGTCACACGTGGTTTGGTATTAAGTCCCATTTCCATGCATTCTTACACTCTTTATGCACACAGTGGACAGAAAATAATGAGGTTCAACAGCGGTGTGGACTGCCTGCCCAATTTAGTTGCTAACTGTCCACCCACTGTTCTTTTCTTTGTGCCTTATGCCTATGCAGCAGTTTGAATGATCAAATTAAACGATGGACCTAATTAACTCTAAGAACTTTTCAAGCTTCTAGCTGAAAAATCTGCCTCTTATGGATCATTTTATTTCCTCCCAGAAAAGCTGCTTTATTCTTCCAGCTTATTACTGTGTGTGGTAATTTATGCAGTATTTGTCTACACACACGTACACATTCACCTAATCTTATTTTTAACACCTTAATTCATGCGCTCATAGTCTGTGGCTTGAAATTTCCGTCTTTCTCCATATGGTTGCATAGCAACCTCGGCAACCTGTGAACAGCAGAGTAACTTGTTATTGAATGCTTGGTGAGCAGCACCGAGTCTGTAGTCCCCCTGGTAAATGTTTGCCATTTGTGCTCTATGGAAATGTGTTTAACGTGGAAGGATTGGTGTCTGTGGTTAATGGAGGAAAACCAGGATTATCCAACAGCAAAGACACATGTTCAGACAATTTGATAAATTCACGGACTCCATAAGGTCTTTTGACTTTCATCCTTTGTTGAAATGTGAGTTTCAATATTTGGTTTGCATTTCACATCATGGGCATATAGAGGTTAAGTTTTAAAATAATTAGATAGAGTTTCTACTCCATTAGGCAACGTGCTTACTGTAAAAGAAGCCAGGATCCCGGGGTAGAGATATACCCAATACAAACAAATTCTGTTTTTTCATGACAACCAACAAATCTTGCCTGGTTTTTGTATTTTGGTCTCTGATATGCTTGACAGTGCAGAGATGAAAAGCCCCAGTACCCCAAATCCATTCTTCACTGCAAAGACCACTTATTCTTTCAGAATAAATCTTGCTGTGAGAGATGTAACTGGAAAGAACTCATGATGAAGATAATTGTGCGTGTTTTTCCTTTTACTCAAGAAGGTGGCTGTTTGTAGACTTTGTAGTATTGACAACCTCATCTTTCATATTCTTTGTCTGGCTAATGCTCCTTATTAAAATGTATGCACACAGAGACACTTCTTTCTGATGCAACACTCTGGGGAACCTTTTCCTAGCTGTGCTTTTCATTTGATTGCATTGTACCATGCCTTGTAATACCATCGTTGAATGCCTTATTCCTACAGTGATCTTTAAAGCATTTGTTTTCTGTCTGAGATGCCTTTTATTGTCTGCCCAGGGAGCTTCACATTGCTCAAAGGTACTTGTTCCATTCTGAATTAGATTCTGTCCATCAGAAAGTGATATCAGAGCTAACGGACCTGTAATGATGCTCTGAGACCATACTTATGGGTGAGTTCCACATATCAGATTTCACGCACAGACAGAGAGAAAAGGATTAATTTTTTCTTGCTTCTTGATCTGTTGTCTATAATAAACTCTCGACTCATAATCTCATAAAGTAAATTATCTAATGGCAGGGATGCAGAACTATTCTTCACTGAGCATCTAGTACGCATCACTATGCACGCATTATTCTCATTTATCGCATACAACAGTCAAGTAGAATTTTATAACATTTATGGGGTACAATAATCCGGTCTCAAACAAAGTCAAGGAGTAGAAGTAGCAGAGAGGTTGTGCAAATTTATCTGCTTGAGCACTAAGCTCTTTCCTGTCAACCCATTCTGTGGTTCAGAAGGTACTGACTACAGTTTGTCAGGCACTGGGATGAAGAGTCAAGTATTCTGCCAGGTGTTCTGGATAGAGAATTCCAAAGGGGAGGCCTACAGCTCCTCCCCTTCAACCCAGGAAGAGCCAATAAGAGCCTGCTCAGCTTTTCTCCTGCCCCCTCCTGCCAGGGGACACTACAAGTCTTTCTTCTGCCCAAGTGGGGCACAGCCAGCTGGCGGAACACTCAGGTCAGCAGAAGCAAGCTTCTTGTCAGACTTCAGTCCTGTGAGGCTTATGTAACTGTTCTCTTCCTCCTTTATGCCCACCAAGACCATTGTGAGGTTCTATGGGGGAAAAAAAAAAAGAGAGGGTCTTGTTGTGTATTCTTGATTTCTAGTGAAAAGGTTGCTTAAGGTTGTTTTGTCAGTTACTTGTCTTGTTACTGTGAATAAAAACAAGGCAAGGAGTGTAAGGGAATACGCGTTCACTTTGGTGCACACTTCAAAGACACGTTTGCATTTAGGGCATTTACATTTAAGGTGAGAGACTTTGCTGCCTGTGTTTTTGGTTGGTTGGGTTAATGTTCCTGCTTTTCTTTCTCTCCTATTATCGCTGGGAGTTTGCTCGTTCACTGACACATGCTTTCCTTGCTCTCTTTGTTCACCTAGCTGTCTCTTAAAATCCCCCCCCCCCTTTTTAAAAATCTGATTATCTTTCTTCGGTAGTGTATTCCTTATGATGTATTTTGTGATTCTGTCTTTCTGGCTATGAACTGCATTAGTTCATGGGGGTATTTCTTTTTTCCAATGTCTTATTTCTTTCTCAATGTTTATCTTTTAAAATATAACTTTGGTGTGTATCACAACCTTGTTTGGCAGCTCTGGGCTTGGAATATATTGTTTCATACTTTCCTGGTGACTATGGCTGCTTGTGGGATCTTTGCTGTTATTTTGGTATATTTGTAGGTGAATTAGCATTTTTCCCCTCAGAGAGTTCGACACTGTTTCTTTGCAGCTCTGACATTTTGAATATAATAGGTTGTGGAAAAGAAGGGGGGAAATCTTTGTCTAAAGATACCATGTTTTATGTCCTACTTAATAAATAAATAAACAGCAGTCTTAGAGACAGATGAAAAACACTGAGCAAAGGAGATAGATCAGTTTATGCTCATTATTAGTTTAAATAACATTAAGAGGGTTTTTCTTAATGTGACGCCACCACAACAGTGTTGAATAATGGAAAAAATCATTAAAAAATTAGGTGAAAACTAAAAACTAAAACCAGTAAAATGGGTTGGAAAAAAGTGGCTTGGTGCTATTGACAACCTGATGTCCTGAGTTTGATTCCTGAAATTCACCTTGAAGAAGGAGAGGATCACCTCCCACAAGTTATCTTCTGATTTCCATATGTGCACTGTGGAGCATGCACTCTTACCAGAAACTGTATCTTAAGGCAAAAATACAAATAGAAGTTTAGTAGAAAAGAGAGCATTTGGAAGAACAAGAGGCAAAAAGAAAGTGTATGAGAGAAATGATGATGATGGTGGTAATTACGGTGATGATTAATTGTTAGGGTATCTTTATCCTTTGTCCTTCAAATATACTAACTGCTAATTCTAATTCTATGCGTGAGATGGTGTGTGTTTGTGTGTGTGTGTGTGTGTGTGTGTGTGTGTGTGTGTGTGTAGCATTAACTAGACTTGTAGGCTTTCTTTTTCTTTCTTTCTTTTATTTTTTTGTGACAGGTTTTTTCTGTGTAACAGAGCCCAGGACATCTTGAACTTACTTTGTAGATCAGGCTGGCCTCAGACTCACAGAGATCCACCTGCCTCTGCCACCTGAGTGTGCTAGGATTAGAAGCCTGTGTCCCTGCACCCCACTGACTTTCCTATGGTTTATGTTGGTATTACACCTGTACTGACAAGTGACTGGTGTCTGCCAGAGATGTCTATACTGTCATGGCTTCCCTACTTTTCATTACAGAAGTCTTTACTGGCCACAATTAGCATTGACTCCATGAGCTGGGAAAGATTCTTTTACTGTGCTAAGCATAGAGAATATAATCTCTGTGGTGGCTCATGTGCTAGCTCTGTGGTGTTAGCAGTGTGGGAAGAAACTGTAGCAGGAGGTCTGCAGGGATTGTCATCTTCATATGAAGAATGCATCTTCACATCTTAAGATACTGTGAATATTAATCAATCTGTGCAAGAGATGTACTTCAGAAGTCTCAGGCTCTGCTGCAATCGAGTGCAGATAGGCAGATAGGTGACCCCAGAGATGGAACCGTTGTTCATCTCAGGCTCAGAACTTTCAAACGAGAGCTCATCTATGAGCTTCTGGTCATGGTAAGAGTAGCATCTTGTAGCTTACTCTTCTTGGCTTCTTGTGTCTGGCTCTGTGGCTCCATGGCTCTGTGGCTCTGTGGCTCCATGGCTCCATGGCTCTGTGGCTCTGCAAAACTGATATGCAGGTCTCCATCTCTCTATAACATGGTTTTCTTAGTTCTTCAGGCTTCAGAATAAATTAGTTTCAAACACTAAAAACCCTCTAAAATGACACCTAACTTCTGTTCCCAAGTCATATAAAGCAACAGATTGAGATACCCTGAGATACCCTCTAATACTGATCTCACAAATCACAGTAAGCAAGGACTTGTCTTGATGATCAGTCTATTGGTCTCTTTTCTTCAAGGCTGCCTGGTTATCATTGGTTGGGGCTGATGCCAGGTAGCCACAGGGCTGAAGTTGTGCTTGGCTTGCCATCTGTGCAGAGCATTGTCCATTTTTTCTCTGTAATTTATGAGCTGCTAAAGATCTTCATACTTTTGGTTTTGAGTAGAGTCTGTTCTTCCTTATGAGTCTTTTGGTTAATCAAGGCACATGAGAGAGCTTCTAGTCTTCCATCTTGCACAGAAGTTATAGTTATGATTATTGTTCATTTTCATAGTTCCCTGTTTATATGTGTTACTTTCCTCCTTATGTATGTTACTGAGTTGATAGTTTTACTTTGTTTTTTACTTTGTAATTTACTTTATTTACTTGTAATTGTATATTCTGCTCATATTGCCTGTGATCCTTAAAATTTTAGCATATGTATCTAACAATAATATAAAGAAATTATACTTTATGCTTTCTTTCAAAACAATATAATGATTGAACATTTTCTCATTAATAATCCCCATCTTGCTTTCCACATTATTATAATTAGGTGAATTCGTTCTGCCTTGGTTTTATATACCCTTAAGTAGGTCAGTTTTCTTCTTTATAGTCATTACTTTCTTGCTTGTTAATTCTCTCAGTGTTTTCTCTCAATTTACTAATCATCTTTTCAGGGTCATTTAATTTTATATCTAATATTCTTTATTTTCTGATGATCATATTTTTTTGTTTGTTCCCACATCTGCTTGGGTTGTACTTAATTTCATACTCATGGTTCTGATCGCTTCTTTAAATACACAGGCTTTTAATATACTTCATATGTTATATGAGATTGTTAATATTATCTGAAGTCATGAGGGTGTTACCTGCTGTTTGTAACATCTGCTGGTTCTAGCTCTGGGTGGATGGTTTCCTTGCATGCTTTCCAATTTTAGATTGCTCATGTTCAGCGGACCAATTCCATTGACTAAATTTAGGGTGCATTCCCTAGGAATGATTGCTGAATTTAGTTCTACAAGAGTCCTCAAGACTCACCAGCCTGCAGGCATTATCATTTTACATTACTTTCTGAACTTCAGAGATTTGGGCCAAGCAAGAGGTGGGAATTAAAATGCCAACTATGATGAGGATTAAGCCTATGTTCACAAATTCTTGCCAGATATGACTTTCTCTATTGCATAGGCAGAATACCAAGAATAAATTGTGGTCTTTTATTTCTCTTTCCTAGGAAATGGGAGTATGTTGATATTTCAGCATTTTCTATGATTCCTGTTTATAGGAGATGAGAGAGATGGGGAAGGGGTTTGAGACAGTACATATAGTTCTTTTTTAAAAAAATTTTTTTTGTACATATAGTTCTTAACTAGAGCAACTGTACATTCTATCCAGGTAAGCAGGGGACTTGCTTCTCTGGATTTTACTCTACTCTTCACTTTGCTCCATCAAATTTCGTTATTGTCTTGTGATATTCTGTGTATTTTAAACCATTTTTTTTTACATTTCTTCTGTGTGTTTGCAGATTTTAGGATTTAGCTTTCTCTGGTTCTCCATAGTCTAAGAAATACATCTGTAGTCACAGCAATATGTAGAGGGTTAACGAAGCAGCTGACTCCTCCTATGGTGGGTGCTAAGCGAAGCACTGTGATCTGACAGCACATTTCCCACACCGTGTCCATGTAATTCTCTCTAAGTCACAAATCCAATTACAATCTGGCAAAGAGGCTGTAAGTGATTTCTCATGCTCCTGAGCTAAATTCTAACCACCATAGCATGTCTTTACTGACTTTCTTCCCTGCCCTGGCTTCTCTGTCTCTTCATGTGCTGCTCTGTATGTTCTTAAAGTGAATAACTTTAGTTTTGCCAAGCTTGTCACTTTGTTTTCATCTTAGACTTTTTAACATGTTGCTTGTTGTGCTCCGAACAGAGCTGCTCTTTACCTTTCACACTCACCCTAATTTATTTGATGATTATTTTTTTCAGAACATACTTTGAAGTATCAGTTGAGATCCCTCCCCATTCTCAGGCATCCATCTCAACTGTATACTGCTACAGCATCTCATACTTGCTATTTCTCTTACTGTGTCACTATTTCTACTGCTGATTTATTGGGTTTAAAAAAATTTTTAGTTTTCAGATTATATGATACCAGACAGTCATATTATCATCTCACTTATGATCATGTATTTCTTAGTGTAATGTTATGTTGTAGGAAATTCATAAATATCTTTGGAATATTTTAACTTACAATTGCTATGCTTATTATTACTGTCAATTGCTATCACTTATGTGGATAGCACTGCATAGAAGTTATAGGTATTGTGTTAGTATGAGTAAAGTACAACATTGACTTATTATTATTATTTTTATTTTAAGTTTATTTATTTATTTACTCACTTTACATTCTGATCATATCCCATTTTCTTCTTTGTTCCTGGTCCCCCCCTCTTCTTCTTAGTCCCTTCCCCTACTCCTCAGAAAAGGGGAGCCTTTATACCAACTGATCCAGGAAAATCAAGTGGCATCAGGACTGAGTGCATCTTCTTCCTTCGTGGTTTGGTGAGGCAGCCCTGCCAGGGAGAGATGTTCAAAAAACAGGCAATGGAGTCCATGTCAGAGACAGGCCCCACTCCCCTTACTAGAGGTCCCACATGAAGCTGGATGGCCCCATTGGCTACATATGTGTAGGGAACATGCTCCTTGGTTGGTGCTTCAGTTTCTGCAAGCCCCTCCTGGGCCCTGGTTAGTTGGCTTTGTTGGTCTTGTTGAGCTCCTGTCCCCTCCAAATCTTTCTGTCTTTCTACCCATTTCCCCACAAGTTTCCCTATGCTTTGCCCAATGTTTGGCTGTGAGTCTCAGTATCTGTTTCGATGCACTGCTGGGTGATGTCTCTCAGGACAAACTATGCTAGGCTCCTGTCTGCAAGCATAGCAGAGTGTCATTAATAGTGTCAGGGGTTGGCTCTTTCCCATGGGCTGGGTCTCAGGTTGGACCAGGCATTGGTTGAACATTCCATCAATATCTGCTCTATCTTTATCCTTACGTATCTTATAGGCAGGAGAATTTTGGATTAAAGTTTTTGTGGGTGGGTTGGTGTTCTCATCCCTACACTAGGAGTCCTGTCTAGTTAGAGGGTGTCCTTTTTAGTCTTGAAAATATTTTCTGGTTCTTAGAGACAGAAATCTTTCTTCTATTCCTATTATTCTTAAGTTTCATCTTTTCCTGGTGTCCTTGATTTCTTCGATGTTGTGTGTCAGGAATTTTTTTTCATTTTAATAGTTTCTTTGACAGATGTATCAATTTTTTCAGTTGTAACTTCTACACCTGTGATTCTCTCTTTCATCTCTTGTATTCTGTTGGTGATGCCTGCCTCTGTGGCTCCTGTTCTCTTCCCTAAATTTTCCATCGCCAAGATTTTCACAGTTTGTATTTTCTTTATTGATTCTATTTCCATTTTTAGGTCTTGAACCATTTTATTCATTTCCTTCACCTGCCTGATTGGATTTTCCCATAATTCTTCAAGTGGTTTATTAATTTCTCATTTAAATGCCTCTATTTGTTTTAGTGTATTTTTCTGTGTTTCTTGAGAGTTTTATTCGTTTGTTCTTTAAAGGCCTCTATCATCTTCATATGCATAGATTTAATGTTTTTCTTTTTGTGTTTTAGCTGCATTAGGATATCCAGAGCTTGTTGTATCAAGGATGGTTGGGTTCTGTTGGTACAATGCTGCCCTTGTTTTTGTTGATTGTGTTCTTATGATAGCCTTTAGTCATGTGGTTGTCCCTTGCATTGCCTGGTTGTTCCTGAAGCCACCTGGGTTTCTCAGGCCTGTGGAAGGAGCCCTGAGTCATAGGCTAGGGGCTGGATCTCCTTGAATAGCCTACAGGTCTTCTCTGCTGGCTGTGCCTCAGTTGGCCTACAGGCGGGGAATTATGGTGTGGGTGGCATCCTGAGATGCTACAGGTCTCCTCAAGACAGCTAGAAGAGCTGTGAATCGTAGGCTGGATCTGCACATCTCTGGAACCTGGAGTCATCCTCAGGATGGTAGCAATAGCCAGGAGGTCCGAAGGTAGTACCATGTGTGCCTGACAGCTGGATCCTCTCCTCTTTCTGGGGAAACATGAGCAGATGCTGGCATTTTGGAATCAGGAGTGCAGCTGCTTGCTTGCTTTCAGTCACTGCACTCCTGGTACTCATACTCTTCTGTGCACTTCCATCTTGGAACAGGACCCTGTATGCTCCAGTCTCCACAGAGGTATCGGTAGAACTGTGCACTGGAGGTTGGGACTGTGTCTCTGGTATCTGGGTGTTGTCCTATGAGAGGCATACCTGGAACGCAGGAAGGAGGCATGTTCAGGTAGGCAGAAGGCATTGATGCTGGAAGCCTAGGACCCTGTATATCCCTTGGATGTGAGAACCATGCACGGGGTCTTGGAACTGTGTGCCTCTACCTTCTGGGATGCCTCTTCTCATGCAGAAAATGCAGATATTGGCATTTCAGATTCTTCAAACAGGTCACTGGCTTGGACCACAGTCTTTGATCTTCTGTTACTCAGATACCATGAGTGCTGGATGCTGCCATCTTGAAGTCCCCATGAATCCAACATGAGCTTATTTATTAGAGCATTTTAAGAACGGAAAATGTCATGAGTTCTATAAATTCATAGTGGTATGGCTATTTGTATTTTGTCAAGCTTGAAGTAAACATTTTTCCTGTCTTGTTAGGTCTAAATTTCTGAATGAAATTCAATATCTATCCTATCTCATCTCTAACAACTTAACTTCTTTATCTTGATCAGAAAGATCTTATCCCCTAACCAACTAAACTTGATTGTAAAACTATACTATCTGGCCTTCAATGCCCCTCAGAGACTTGAGAAGGAATAAAACATAAATTCTTGAGTGAAGCAGCTTCCAAAATGTACAAATTTACTTAGAAGGTTTACTGCCTGCACAATCACCCAACACTCTCTATAACATTGGAGCCTCACCTTTGGCTTTCTGGCCTAATATCTCTGCCAGACTTATTCTCAGGGCAGGAACTTTTGAGGACTTGCTTACTCTGTCTTGGCAAAGTTTGGTTGTAAACTTTGTCTGCATCTAAGCTGCCCACTTTTTTTCCCAGAATTTTGTTTGTGGCAGGAATGAGAACATTTGCCCAGTGGCTGATTTGCCACATTTGAAGCCAATTTCATAAGGAAGCTCTTTGATGCTCATAATCTTCTTTGAGGTCGGCTTGGTGTTGTCTGGAGTTAACTTGTCTTGTTGTCAAAGAAATTTAGGACTATAAAAACAACTTTAAATCCCATATTCTGGGTGTCTCTGAGGCTTTTGAAGACCTTATTAAACTATTTTACCTCATATATTGATGGAGTCATATTTATCTGTTAGATTTAGGATATATATTCTTGTGCTAAAATCTGACAAGCCAATGTTTGATATCAACAGGGGATAGGGACAGTTACAGAGATTTGAAGCTGGACACTGGACAGAGTCCTGAGAGTATAGGGTGGCCCTTACAGGCAACAGAGGAAGAGGTCATATATAGTACAGGGGACACTAGATAACTTAAGGTCAGATGTTAGGGGAGGAGGACTCCCCTTTCTATGGACTAGGGGAGGGAGGGAAAGGGGATGAGAGAGGGGGTGGGATCGGGAGAGGATAAAGGAAAGGCTACAATTTGGATGTAAAAGAGCTCAAACAGCAGAACAAACAGGTGACTTATATTTCTAATCCTACTACATGGGAATAGCTCTGAGACTGGCAGAGATACAAATGTAAAGGCACAGATAGGCCTCATGTTGGCCAAGGTTCTCTGTGACATAGTATTAGAGGCCACTCTTAGTAAGGCCTGAAGGAAGATTTGTAGACACCTTACGTTGACCCATACAATGAGCAGAAAACTAGTTTTAATTGTTCTGGGCATCCTGCACACCTCAAACAATAATAACGTTAGAACTGTATAATGCTTGTGAGAAATTGTGTTTTCATAAGAGAATAACCAGACACTGAGGCTGGATCAGAACTGACGGTATTCATTCCTATCAGCATGATGGACAGTGACATCCTGCATCCTCCTAGCTCCAGTCCCTATGATTCTGTTGCTGTTACCCATCAGATTAGGACAGCTTCCCAAACAACATTGTAGAATACTTCTGATCCAATTAGAACCATCATTTCAATCTCCTACTAAGCCTGGGATCTCTTAACATTTAGAAACTGGACCACAAATGCAATCACTGGCTTGCTTAACTATTTTCTCTAATCATTTTGGGCCCCATCCAAGGTATTATTCACCCAATTCAGCCTGAAGAAACCTTAAGAGAATGATGCCCCCCATAAAGGAGGGAGGAGTCATATAGGTTTCTGTTTGCTTTCTTGGACTACAAATGCTTATTCTCTTCGGGAGGTGGTCATAAGTCATTATTGGTCTTATACAGAGAAAAAACTAGGTGAAACTCAGGGACGTCTCTCTTTTCCTTTATCTTGCATACTGCATACATAGGTAAGGAGACAGGAGCTGAAATGAAAGAAAGGGAGACATAGGAACATAGAGGGAAGATAGAACAAAAGCTAGATGATTGAACCTACTCTAACTCAAGGCCTTAATTGCCTTAATTGTTACTCATAATGAAGATTATGTCTAAGTCACTGGTATAGAATTTAGTATATTGATACAAAACATTGGAATGTTGGAATTATTTATAATTTTGGAGGTGATCATCCAATGACTAGCAGTTTTCAACACTTCCTACTTACAAACCATGGTGGTTGGTTGTTTGCTGTTGTTTGAGTTTGAAATGTTTGTCACAAGTTTGTGCTCTGAGTTTTTGTTTGCCAGCTTATAGTATTATGTTGGGAGGCACAGGCTAGCAGATAAAAGTTGGTCACCAGGGGAGGGCCTTTGAATGTTAACTCTACCTCTCTACAGGTTACAGCCTGTTCTCTCTCTTCTGGTCCTCTATGGTGTGAAGAGCATCTTGACACATCCCTGCCACTGTGAACTGAGATGCCATGTTATACCTCAGGCCCTCTCATGACCTGTCATAACTTGACCACCCCATCATGGTGGACAAAGCTCATGAGTCAAAGTAAATCTATTTCCTTTTTAGTTGCTTCTGTAAGATTTTATGACCACAGAATAAACACTTCCAAGACAATGATTGTATGTTGACTTATTCCACTTTAAATATAGTTCTTGAGGGTATTTATCAACATATGATGAGTCATTGTTTGATGGTCTGAGATCTTTTAAGAATGATAAGCATAGAAATAAGAGGTAGAATTCAGATTCTTCAGGACATATTCAGCAGCCGTGGCCAAAAGGCTCACAAAATAAGGAACTGCAAAAGTTTTCAAAGTGAATTTAAGTTACAGAATGTGCAGAATATATTAAGCCAACTGGAGTCATTAAAATAACAGATACTCTTCTAGGAAATTTAAGGAAAAACTGGATGAACAGCACATGCTGGCGAGAATGTGGAGAAAGGGGAAGACTCCTTCATTACTAATGGGAGTGCAAATGTGTACAACCACTTTGGAAATCAATCTGGTGCTTTCTTAGAAAACTGGGAATAAGGCTACCTCAAGATCCAGCTATTCCACTCCTTTGGAATATACCCAAAAGATGCTCCACCACACAACAAGGACATATGCTCAACCATGTTCATAGCAGCCTTATTCGCAATAGCCAGAATCTGGAAAGAACCTAGATGTCCCCCAGTTGAATAGTGGATAAAGAAATTGTGCTACATTTACACTATGGAATACTACTCATATATTAAAAATAAGGAAATCTTGAAATTTGCAGGGAAATGGATGGAACTAGAAATGATCATCCTGAGTGAGTTAACACAGACCCAGAAAGATACACATGGTATATACTCACTTATAATTGGATAGTAGCCCAACAGGGATGTCTCATGAAAGTCTTCACTTAGCAGGAGATTGGGATAGATCCTGGGACCTTCTATTGAAACACTAGGTAAGGGAGGTATGGGAGAATGGGGAAATAGAAAGATCCGGAGGGTCCTAGAAACCTAGAAGAAGACCATCAAGGCTGGCAGATCTGGACCCAGGGGGATCTGCTCAAACTACTGTACCAACCAAGGACAATGGACGCAGTAAGCCTAGAACCTCCTATTCAGATTGTGCCAATGGACACCACATTCTCCACAGTTGTGTGGAGAGTGGGGACTGACTCTGACATGAACTCTGGTGCTCCCTATTTGACCACTTCCTCTTTATGAGGAGACCTGGTGGCACTCAGAGGAAGGGTAAGCAGGTTACCAGGATGAGACTTGATAGGCTGTGATCATATGGTGGGGGAGGAGGTCTTTTTCTGTCACAGACCTAGGGGACAGGAATAGGGTGAAAGAGGGAGGGAGGAATGGTAGGTTGCATGTGAGGGGATGACAATTGAGATGTAATCTGAATAAATTACTTAAAAAATAAAAAGTTCAAATGCACTAAAAAATAAAGAAATAAAAAGAAAAACTGGATGAGGTCAGGATGGATGTTTTGCTTTTTGTAGTTTGTTGCTATCATGCTAGTGTTTTAGGACCATTTAAAGTCTCTTAATGTATCTTATATAATGATTAACACAGGGTATAACATTCATTCTGCTAAAAAATTTTGTACAAGTGAGACTGACAAAAATATCTCAGAATAAACAGGGTGAAATGGTCTTTGAACTGGGACTAGGATAGCATTTTAAGTGGTCAGGAACCATAAAGTTTCTTGGTATGGAAAGGCATTTAGGAGCACATGTGTTGTTGGAAAACCTTTAGTGATAATTCTGGTTTCTTAAAAAAGATCAGTTATGTTGGGAATATGTTTTTTGTCTTAATCCCAAGTCGGGAATATGGGATTGCTTCAGACTGTCTATAGCACTAACTATAATTTGTCTTGTGTTCTGACAATGGCATGATTTTGCCAGCTGAAGATAGCTCACCTTTGGAACTCTGGGGACTCTTGATAGGGTATAAATTCAGGAGCCCCAAGAGGGCCCGAGGTGGCTGCTGCTTCCCCTGTTGCTGCCCCTGCTAATGCTGGTCCTGCTGCTGCTTTTGCTGGTTGCTGGATCTCTGGTTGCTGGTTGGAGATATCCTGACAATGAAGATTGGACTTGCCCCGAGGAACCTGATGCCCCTAATCAGCAGGAAACCTTCTAAAGAGAACTATGTTCTCTTTCCCCACCAAACTCCTTCCTCTTCTACCTACTCTTGGAGGTTGGAAGGCATAGGGGTGGAGAGGGTTGGTAGGTAAAAGAACCCAATAAAACAGACAAAAGCCTCACTACAAAAATCCCTAGAAACTGTGGATGTGTTTTATAGGTTGAAGTTTACCAATAGACATTCTCAGACCTAGAGTTCTAATGTATTTTTGTAAAGTCTGTTATTTTGACTGCCTGTCATGAGTTCTGATTTGAAAAAAGCATGTAGAAAAAAAGTGTTGAGAGTATTCAAGGAGATTTCAATTTTTTTGTTTTTTAATTAGTAAATTTAACTTTCCTGATGTTATTTAAATATTTGTTGTTGTATGGTAGTTTTCTCCAACCTGAAGCATTCTACCCCACCCTATCCCCACCTCACTGAGGAGTCTCCAGAGGTAAAAAGAAAGTCACATATCATTCATTTCTTTGTTAAGTGTCACCTCTTTAGACAAATATATTCTAACTAGTTTAATCATAGCATGCTTGAATCTACATCAGTAGTTTTCCTACCTTGAGAAGTTAAATTCTATATTTATTTGTATATGTGGTTGTTATGGCTTCATAAAATGAAACTGTGAAAGTAGGACTTTTAAAAAATCCATCTTTATGTACTCCATTCCCAATGTGTCATCAAATATTTGCTGAGGTAATACATTGATGGTATTTTTTTCATTGATGGTATTTAAAGTTGTATTATCATACATATTTATTTTAGTTGTTTTTTACTGGGAAAAATTACACAAATTGTTTTCCATTGTGGTATCTTTTTATATAAAACTCAGTGGTATCTTTTTAAAGTAATCTTAAAATTATTAGTAATTTAGTAATTAGTAATTACTAATCTTAGTAATTACTTAGTAATTAGTAATCTTAAAACTATCATGATCTTATTTTAAACAAAATTGAGTTGGAGTTTTAAAGGTTTGCTTTTCTAGATTACCAAATTAGAATGAGATATTGTTGAAGGCAAGATGGGGTACTATTGGATACCTTGTCCTTAACAAGGAAAAGTTAGTTAGACTAAAGTGAGATGCTTGTGAGAATTGTACAGCAAAAGATGCCCTTGGAAAAATAGAATAGTTCATATACTTTTCCACCCATGTGACTTTTAAAAGAGTATGCTTTTCCTGGGTTGACAAAGAGATCACTAGGGAAGGCTCTTGCAGATTTTATCCTTAAGACATGTGCTCAAGCCCTAGCATCCACATCCTAGAAGAGGAGAACTGACTCCTTCAAGTTGTCCTAATACCTCTTCAGGTACCTCCTCACATTATAAACAAACAAACAAACAAACAAACAAATTTCCAGCTTATTTCCCTTCTTCCTTTTCCTTCCCTTCCCCAGCCCCATCCTTAACTGTCTTTCCAGTTCTTTCATTCCTTTTCTTTCTTTAACCCTTTTGTTAAGAAACCCCACCGAGTGGAAGAATGGACCAGTTTCATCAAAAGCGAAATAGAAAACAACGCTTAAAAATAGCCCAGTCCTTTCACTGCTGCTATTCTTAGAAAGTTTCTCTTTTTTTTTGTATTTTTAGAATGTCTACAATCTGAGAGGTGTGATGATAAATGGCATCAGGGAAGGAGATATGATAGATGAGCAAGGTTTGTCCAGATCGAACAGTCGGCAGTCTGTAGTTTATTTTACTTTAAATGTATTCTTCTTCAGGAAGACAGGTGACAAAATTGCTGTAAGATTAACTGTGGTTTGAGGGCTGACTTCCTTAGCTTATTTATTCATTTCCTAGTTACATAAATTATGCAACTGTAGCATTTCTTTATCAAGATGTGTGAGAGAGTGATGATGGATTAACGAGATGAGGGAGTCTCAGAAGAGTTAGGAACTGTGTAAGGCTCATATTAAAAACTTGACGTATGAGTTTAGGATATTGCCTTATGCAGATAATAACATTTATCTAGTGCAGTGATTCTCAACTTTCCTAATGCTGAGACCCTTTAATAAAGTTCCTTATGCTGTGGTGACCCCCAAACCATAAGATTATTTCATTGTTACTTCATAACCATAATTGTGCTACAGGTATGAATATCTGATATGAGACTCTTGAGGGTCTCACCAGTGGGTTAGAGATATTTGGATCATGATTAGACATTTCCTATTTTAATGTATTAAAAATATCTCAGAAACTATAAAGATATATAATATATCCTGAATGTTTGTAATTATTGTGTGTTTAGTGAGGCGTGGGATGGGGCTCATGCATGCCATGGCACAATATGGAAGTCAGGACAATTTGTGAGAGGTAGTTTTCTCTTTGAGCCATGTAGGTTTCATAAGTTGAATTTAGGTTTTTAAAATTAGAGGCAAGCACCCTTACCTGATGAGACATCTTGCTGGCCTCTTAGAGTTAAACCAAATAATGAAAGATGGGTCAGAAACAGCCCAGGGGATTATATTAAAAAAAGATGTGGCTTCATTTAATAAATTCTTAAGTTGGGAACCACCAAGAGAGCCTTACTAATTGAGAATTATTACTGTGATTGTATGGATGTAGACAAACCATCTCCATGGTAACTAAACCAGTATATCCTGCCAGGAGTTTGGAGACCAACTGGGGATTGTTATGGTACTGCTAGCCAGGTACAGGTCCCTTTTTGCTTATCAGGACCTGAGAGTTGAGGTATTGCTAAGGGAATTGAGGAAGTTTGAAAGGAACTCAGTGGGAATGCATGCAAAAGTTGCAGTCCTTTATAAACTTAGTACAACTTAATCAGAGGACAAGAAAGTGCACTTAGAGGAAGAACATTTTCTAAACTAGTAGCTCTCAACCTGTGGGAACCTTTAGGGGTCATATATCATATATTCCGCAACCATACATTTACATTATGATTCAGAACACTAGCAAAAATTACAATCATGAAGTAGCAACAAACATAATTTTATGGTTGGGGGGGTCATCACAACCTGAGGAACTGTATTAAAGGCTTGCATCATTAGGAAGGTTGAGAATCATTGCTCTAAAAAAAGGAAACTGGAGCAGAAAGATTGCAATCATATTCTGGATTAAGTATGTGAGGTAAACTTAATACCACTGACCTATTTTAAATTAATACAAATAAGATTGTTATATAAATGACATGGTTTATACATTTCTGTAATTCTAGCAATAGGTACAGGAAAACTATGAGTATGAAGCCTGCCTGGCTTGGGAGTAAGGTCCTGTCTTAAAACAGGATTGGTGTAGTGGAAAATAGTTTTCCCATAATTAATATTTGGTATTTTTTGATTTAGTAATAAGGCTACCATGGAGGTAAAAATGACAACCAGGTGAAACTATACCTTTGTTGGTGAGAAAGGGAAAAATAAAGCATTGTAGTTTAATTACTTGAGCCAACCATGATTCTCTCAGAAGAAAATTCCTACTTTCCTGTCAAATTCTCAATGTTAACAACTGTGAAATAATTCTTACTTCCAACAATGAAAGTGAGTGTTTTTCTTTTAGTGTGTTGTACTAGACATTATCAATTTCAAACTTCTCATTGGAAGGTGAGAAA
>OU015756.1:68897511-68912984 GCA_907169655.1 Acomys percivali
TGTGTCTGTGTTTAGGTATACATATATAGTCATTGTTTAGGTGAAGTGTATCAAAGCTTACCAGAACCTCCATGACACATACAACTGTTTTTTCTTAACCTTCACTGTCCATTAAGAAACTGACCCAAGTGGGTCACCTGGGTCAGAAACAGTGATTGAGCAGAGACAGTGAACCCAAGTAGTTGAGTTGGGCACAGGACCAAGATCTCATTGTTCTCAGCCCTTAGGAGGCCAACAGGGACACATGCACAATTCTCTGCTTGGATATCTTTTCATCTGCTCCCCAGCTGTCTGGCCTACCTGGGTCAGAAACATCCAGAGAACAGAGACAATGAACCCAGAGGAGGTGAGTTGGGCATGGGACTGAAGCCCCATTGTCTATATCTAACCCCCAAACTCACTGACCATAATAGAACACCAAACCTGCTAACACAAGAGAGATCATAATGGTAAGAGGTCTGCATAAGAACACAAACAACTATTCCAAGGGCCATATGACATCACTAGAAACTAGCAGTCCTACCACAACAAGCCCTAGAGATACTATCATACTTGATGTACAAGAGAAAGATTTCAAATCTGAGGTTCTGAAAATGATAGAGGCCTTAAGGAGGAAAATAAATCCCTCAAATTAGAACAGTAATATACAAAGAAAAGTGAAAGAATTGAACTAATGCTTAAGGAAATTAGTGAAAGAAAGGAAATTACAATCAAACAGGAGAAGGAAATGAATAAGAGGATTTAAGACTTAAGAACAGAGGTAGGAGCAATGAAAAAACCACAGTCTGAGACAATCCTGGAAATTGAAAACCTAGAGAAGAGGACAGGAACTACAGACAAGAGCATCACCAGCTGGATACAAGAGATGGAAGAGAGGATATCAGGGCTAGAAGATATGGTTGAAGAAATTGATACAACAGTCAAAGAAAATGTTAAATCTAAAAAGCCTCTGACCAGAACATCCAAGAAATCTGGAACATTATGAAAAGACCAAATCTAATAATAATTGGTATAGAAGAAAAAGAAGACTCTCAACTCCAAGGCCCAGAAAGTATTTTCAACGAAATCATAGAAGAAATCTTCCTTTACCTAAAGAAAGAAATCTCCATAAATATACAAGAAGCCTACAGAACTCCTAATAGATTGGACCAGAAAAAAATCTTCCTGCCACATAATAATCAAAACACTAAATGTACAGAACAAAGAAAGAACATTAAAAGCTACAAGATAAGAGAGCAAACTCACATATAAAGGCAAATCTATCAGCATAACACCTGACTTCTCAACAGAGACTATGAGTCTATTGGCTTGCTGTATATAGCCTTTATTATGTTGAGGTATGTGCCTTGTATCCCTGATCTCTCCAAAACTTTAAACATGAGTGGGTGTTGGATTTTATCAAGTGCTTTCTCTGCATCTAAGGAGATTATAATATGTTTTTTGCTTTCAGTATGTTTATATGATGGATTACATTGATGGGTTTCCATATATTAAACTATCCCTGCATGCCTAGTCATGGTGAATGATATCTTTGATGTGTTCTTGTATTAATTTTGGGAGTATTTTATTGAGTATTTTTGCATCAATGTTCATAGAGAAATTGGTCTGAAATTCTTTCTTTGTTGGGTCTTTGTGAGGTTTAGGTATCAATGTGACTATTGACTCATAGAATGAATTTGGTAATGTTCCATCCATTTCTATCTTTGGAAGGAGCTTGAAGAGTATCGACAGTAGCACATTCTTGAAGGTCTGGTAGAATTCTGCACTGAAACCATCTGGCCCTGGGCTTTTTTTTTGGTTGGGAGACTATCAATGATTGCTTCTATTTCTATATGGGAAATGGGACTATTTAGCTTGTTTATCTGTTCTTCACTCAATTTTGGCAAGTGGAACTGATCAAGAAAATTGTCTATTTTCCTTAGTTTTTCAAATTTTGTGGCATATATGCCTTTGAAGTAGGATCTTATGATTCTTTGTATTTCTTCAGTGTCTGTTGTTATGTCTCCCTTTTCATTTCTGATTTTGTTGATTTGGATACTGTCTCTCTGCCTTTTAGTTAGTTTGGCTAACGATTTGTTTATCTTGTTGATTTTCTCAAAGAACCACCTCTTGGTTTTCTTGATTCTTTGGACTGTTCTCTTTGTTTCTAATTTGTTAATTTCAGCCCTGAGTTTGAATATTTCCAGACGTCTACTCCTCTTGGGTGTTTCTGATTCTTTTTTTCCTAGGGCTTCCAGCTGTGTCATTAAGTTGCATAAGTGGGATGTTTCCAATTTCTTTATAAAGGATGTGGTATGAATTTTCCTTTTAGCACTGCTTTCAATGTATCCCACAAATTTGGGTATTTTGTTCCTTCATTTTCATTGAATTTTAGGAAGTCATTAATTTCTTTCTTTATTTCTTCCCTGACCCAGGTTCATTCAGTAGAGAGTTGTTTAGTTTCCATGTATATGTAGGCTTTTTGTTATTTCTGTTGTTGTTGAATTGCAGCCTAAGAGCATGGTGATCTGATAGGATACAAGTTATTATTTCAATGCCCTTGTATCTGTTGAGGCTTGCTTTGTGACCTACGATGTGATCAATTTTGGAGAAGGTTCCATGGGGTCCAGAGAAGAAGGTATATTCCTTTTTGTTTGGGTGGAATGTTCTATAGATATCTGTTAAATCCATTTGATTCATGGCATTGGTTAATGATTATATTTCTCGGCTTAATTTCGGTTTCAAAGACCTATCCTTCAGTGAGAGTGGGGTGTTGAAGTCTCCCACTATTATTGTGTGGGGATTGATGTGTGGTTTAAACTTCATTAATATATCTTTTACAAATGTGGATGCCCTTGTATTGGGAGCATAGATGTTCAGAATTATGATGTCACCTTGGTTGACTTTACCTTTGATGAATATAAAGTGTCCTTCCTCATCCCTTTTGATTAATTTTGGTTGAAAGTCTATTTTATTGGCTATTAGAATGGCTATACCAGCTTGCTTCTTGTGACCATTTGCTTGGAATATTTTTCCAGCCTTTTACCCTGAGGTAATGTCTATCCTTGTGGCTAAGATGTGTTTCTTGAATGCATAAGAATATTAGATCATGTTTATGCATCCATTCAGTTAGTCTGTGTCTTTTTATTAGAGAATTGAGACCATTGATGTTGAGAGATATTAATGACCAGTGACTGT
Source organism: Acomys percivali (assembly GCA_907169655.1). Lineage (NCBI taxonomy): Eukaryota > Metazoa > Chordata > Mammalia > Rodentia > Muridae > Acomys > Acomys percivali. Next base: position 68,900,689 of record OU015756.1, read on the forward strand.
TAAGAGTCTTAATTTTGATGTTGGTTTCAGCATTTGGGTGGTTGTATTTTTGTGATGATGTAGTTATCTATTTCTTGTGTATTTTGATTGTAGTTTGTCCCTTTGGGGTGGAGTTTTTTTTCTAGTACCATCTGTAAAGCCATATTTGTGGATAGGTACTGTTCAAATTTGTTTTTGTCATGGAATATTTTGTTTTCTTCATCAATGGTTATTGATAGTTTTGCTGGGTAAAGTAGTCTGGCCTGGCATCTATGGTCTCTTAGGGTTTGCAGGATCTCTGTCCAGGCTCTTCTGGCCTTTAGGGTTTCTGCTGAGAAGTCAGGTGTAATTCTGATAGGTTTGCCATTAAATGTTATTTGGCCCTTTTCCCTTGCAGCTTTTAATATTTTTTCTTTGTTCTGTATATTTTGTGTTTTGATTATTATGTGATGGGAAGTTTTTCTTTTCTGGTCTATTCTATTTGGTGTACTGTAGGCCTCTTGTATGTTTATAGGCATCTCTTTTTTAGATTGGGGAAGTTTTGTTGTTCTATGATTTTGTTGAGAATATTTTCTGAGCCTTGGAGTCTGGCATCTACTCTTTCCTCAATGCCTATTATCCTCAGATTTCCTCTTTTCATGGTGCCCTTGATTTCTTGGATATTTTGTGTAAGGATTTTTCCAGATTTAGCATTTTCTTTAATGACTACTTCAAGATCTATGATTGTATCTTCTAGATCTGAGATTTGTTCCTCCATCTCTTGGATTCTGTTAGACAGGCTTGCCTCTGTGTTACTTGCCTTCCTCTCTGAGTCTTCACCTTCCTGTTTTTCTTCTGTCTGTGTGTTTATCATTGAATCCATTTTCATCTTCAGATCTTGAACTGTTTTATTGGTTTCTTTCATCTAATTGTTTGTATATTCCCGAGTTTCTTCTATTGCCTCTTTATAGGCCTTCAGAGCTTGAATAGTTTTGTTGATTTCTTTCATCTGGTTGTATTTTCCTGAAAAATTTCCAGTGCCTCTCTATAGGCCTTTTTTTATGTCATCCACCTGTTTGACTGCATCTTACTGCATTTGATTATGAATTTTATTTGTTTCCTCCATTATCATTTTCATTACTAAGAATTTGAGGTAATTTTCTTGTGTTTGAATTCTCTGGATTGTTTCCTTTGGGATAGCTGGGATCTGGAGACATCATATTGTTTTGTTTTTTTTTTTGTGTGTGTGTATGATTTTACACTGTCCTTTAGTCATCTTGCCATCTCTGTTTTTGGGAGGTAGCTTTCGGAGTTGGGTGGAGGGAGTCTGGGGATAGATTCACCTGTTCTCTTATGATTTCCCTAGGCCAGAATCTCTGATGCTTCACTGGTCAGGATGGCAGGAGGTCAGTTCTATATTTTAGGTCTTTCACAGCCAGTGATCCCTAACTCCCCTGTACTGTGGGTCCTGTAATCATTCTGTGTCTCCAAATCTGAATATTTCTGGGTCAGTCCAAAGTGTCCACAGCCTTCTGGGTTCCCTTGTGGGACTGGAGCTCTCTATGGACTGACATAGGCCAGGTGGAGGGGGTCTGATGGCCACTCTACTCCCTGTCTCCCCAAGATTTCCTTAGTCCTGGAGCTTTGATGCTGGTCTCTGGTTCCCAGTAGCATTTTGGGACCCAGACTGCTCACAGAGTCCAGTTTAGTGTCACAGGGCCCAAACCGCACATATATTGAATCCAGTTAGTGTTTATGGACCTAACCTGAGCATTGAGTCCAGTTTGTGTCTCTGGACCCAAATGGGTCTCTGGGTCCAATCCACATGCTTAGTCCAGTTAGCACTGAGTCCAACAAGGGTCTCGGGCCCAAACTGCACACGGAGCTGGCCAAGTTCAGGTAGAAGCTCAGAGCACCCGGACCATGCACCAAGCTCAGGTCGAGTCTCTGGGCCCAAACTGCCCGCCAAGTTCAACCCGGTTCTGTGGGCCCAAACCACGCAAGGAGTTCAGCTAGAGTCTTAGGGCCGGGACTATGCGCCAAGCTCAGCTAGGGACTCTGGGCCCAAACTGCATGCTGACCTCAGCTAGGGTCTCAGGGGCCGAACTGCAAACTGAGTCTGGTTTAGGTCTCAGGGCACTAGCCACTCACCGAGCCCAGCTTGGTTCACAGGTCCCAAACCACGTGCCTAGTTCAGCTAGGTTCATGGGGCCCAAATATTGCACTGAGTCCCCTCTCCTGCAGCAATTCCCATTGGTCACCACGCCAATCACCTCTGCTGGAGGGTTCCCAGCTGCAAACCTTAGCTGCCGCCACTGCCTCTATGGTCCGAGAACATCTGCACTCCTCCTGTGTTCAGGAGTTCGCAGTTTTTCTGTATTCTGTTCCTTTCAACTGTGGAGTATTCCTGCCGTAGTAGGGTGGGGAGCTTCGTGTTCCTGGTTAAGAATTCCGTGCAATTCCCTGAATCATTTACTGGAGCTTCTAAACACAGTCCATGCTGCCATCTTGGAGTACCCCACTAAGAGGATCTTAAGCACAAGAAATTATGACATCAATGGAAGTGAGTACTATTAATGAGATGTTGACCGAAACTTAAAAAATTAAAATGAGATTTGGATTCTAGGCAGCCAAAAACAAAGTAATAAAAGTTATTAAACTTATTAAGGTAGAAATTTTCTATGACCTTGGTGAGAACTCATATATTGAGTATTAAACCCAAGAACAAGAATATTATGTTATTGAGTATAGCCCATAGTGTGGACATTTGATTCAGAATGCTTTATGTGACATAAGGTAGTATTTTTCTCTGTGTCACACCATCTAACTTTACAGAGTTGCTGCAGGGATTAGACATTTTAATTAAGAGATACATACTGAATTATGTATACTTAATTAGTAAAAAGCACATGCTTAATTAATCCAAAATAATGACTCTACTATTAGTATTGTCAGTATTGTTCACACTTTTAGACTGTGATAATATTGAGTTATGGAAACTGGGTGTAAAGACAAATATAATATGAAAGGTTAAGAAAGTGGAGCCCACAATGATAGCCTTAGGATTTGCATGATTCAGGCTATTTTTGACCAACGAGAAAATAATTACTTAAATATTACTAGTAATTTGTGAATCCTTAAAAAGGGGGAGGAGTGACCAATATAAGGCCAGGTAGGTTCATTCCAAATGAAATCTGTGAAACTGAGCACATTTCTCTTGACACAAAACAAGACTGATAAAGAACTTTATCTCTAGCATTTTGTGCCTTTGATAATAGGCTTTTTCGTGAGATTGTGAAGAAGACAAAGAAGGACAGGCACATGAGTAATTCACTGGAGAAATAATGCATCTGAAACTCAACCCAAGTTGTCCTGATTAATGAGTTTTGAAGCTAGAATTTGTAGGTGTCTGGTTTGGGCTCTAGCTTTGCTTTACTCAATGAAGAAGAAAGATTAAAAATATTAACAAACAGGAAATCCGTAAAATATACTCTCAAAGTATAGTTTATATAGTTGATATTTATAAGTAAGTACAAATTAGAAAATATTTTAACTTAATGGTAGTAAAAAAATGAAATTGGCTTTTCAGAAGTGTTTAGCTAAGACACTAATTAGAAGTCAGTGTCATTAAAGATCTATTTTAAAAAACAGGTCAAAAACTTAATGTCAACTATTTATCTAGTATAGTTAATGAAATAGCACAACATAAGCTAAAAAACAGTATGAAAAATAATATGTTAATTTAAGAAATTGGTCTACTGAGCTAGAAAGCAAGTATAAAAGATAAGGCCTAGAGGCTGTTCCTTTAGAGTAAAAAGAACTGATAAATACCTGTTGAGTATGGTTGCAAAGATGACAAACATGTGTAATTTATTTAAAGCATGAGAAACAGGGCTAACTACAGGAGCTTCCAGCAGTAAATATAATAATAACTAGTATATGCCTGTAAATTTAGAAATGCAATTAGTGTATGCCAATAAAATATTCAGAAAATTCTCAAATTTCAGGAAAAAATGAAAGACTTCCCTGGGGTTTAATACATAGATGCCTAGTACTGTTTGTATCAAATATCATATAAATAAGTTGTGCAAATTATGAGTGACTTTAGTGAAGGTCTAGTTGCACCAATAATCCTCAGCAGACAAAATTTAATGCTGTGTTAGCCAATGATAGAAAATGAAAACTTAGGATATTGACATATATACAATCATAAAGATATCAATATCTGAGAATTTTAATAAAAATAAAGATGTATACTATCTGTTGGATAAAAATTTGACACATTTAATACCCATTAAAATTTGTAAATAAACAATGAAATGTGATAATGATAAATTAGAAAATGATACTATAAAGAAGTCAGTCAATTTTCAGTTTATCATGTAGGACCCAATAATATTACTATAAATCTGTTTTTAAAATTTGAGATGATTCATAATTTTCACAGAAATGCCTAAGTTTTAGGCATTATGGAAGGAAAAAAGCATGTCTGTTGGTAAGAACTGTTTTAGACATATTTAAGATATCTTTTAAATTCAAAAAACTTTATGCTATAGTGGATAGATTCACTGAAACACAGAAAGATCAACCATCCCAAACTAGTGTGTATAGACAGATTTTCCAATGCAGTTAGGTAAGAAAAAAATAGATTTGCTAAAATGATAATAATGTTATCACTAAATCTTAATCAAGAAACTGAGGTTGTGTCTTATTTTCCATACGATGAACAGAAATCATGTGCAGGTAAGTAAACATTAAAATTACAATATCTAATAATAACATCATCATGTCATTAGGATATACAGCATTTATTAAAACATGAAAACTTTTGTCAGAGAAGCTTCTTTTTTTATATATAGTAGAGAATAATGAATAGAGATGCCCACAACTGGCCAACATGCATTGAATAAAAGTCTGTGCAGTGCTTAGGTGTAAATGGGACACACAGATCAAACCTTCTTCCCACAGCTTTAGGGACCATCATGGAAGGTGAGACTGGAAGAATACATGAATCAGAGGTAGCAGAGATCTGCAGTGGTGTAGTATTTGGTAGGCATGACAGGACCATTGCACGCATGAAACCACAGCAGCAACGATTGCTTACACAAGACCCATATTAGGTCAATCAGGCTAAAATTATAGCATGGACTGAGGAATCTCAATCCCGAAATCTCACCAGTAGTGGAAGCTTGTGCTCCGCTAGTCCTTCTATTGAGAATACACCCAAAATACTATAGTCAATGTTTTTATGCTACTTAATATTTAATTGTGCTACTATGTTAATCTTGTTAGTATAGCATTGTACATATAAGCCGAGTTTGGCGATAAACTAAGTGTTCATCATCATACAAATCTCTAACAAAAATGTAGCATCCACAAATCAATCATGCACACATGCACATACACACATATGAATGGGTCCTACTATTTGTGTCAGTGATGATGCACATGTAGACATTATGGTAAGTGTAGAAAGTAAGATATCCAAGCAGTAATTCTTTATGATTTCACTTATAACAATCTTAAAAACAAAACAAAACCAGAAATTGAATTTCAAACTTGTGTATAGCATAAGGACTTAAATTTTCTATTTTCTATTGTTAATGTGAACAGTAGATTTTTGGTGCGCGCGCACACACATACACACACACACACTGTATCTATGTTTTTTTTTATATCCTGGCATATACAGTAAAATAGATTTTTACGTAATTAAAATTAAGCCAATAAAAAGTGAGCAAAGGACTTCATTAGACTTTTCTACAAATGTAATATTCCTAAGATCAAAGACACATGAAAAGAGCATCAGTGCTATGAGAGAATCTAGAAATACAAATCAAGGTAGCAACTAAGACCTCACATGTACTACAGTAAGAAAGGTAATGATAAATATTGATAAGTGTTTAATGAATGTCCAACTTTCATTTCCACTGCCGGAAAGAAGGAAAAAAAACTGGCAGTAACTTAAAACATGGTGGAGGGAACCATATAATTCTGTAGCGCTACTTCAATCTTCTTCTAGACGGGCAATGAAAACAAAACTATACACAGATGCTTGCAGTATCGATTTTGATATGCCAGATATCGAAAATAACTCTTGATCATTAATAATCAAATAAAATTGGCTCGTTCAAACAATGAGATATTATTCAGCAATGCAAAATATAAAATAGTGAGCTATGTTGTAAAACAAATGAATATTGAAATATGGCACAGTAGTGACATGATAGGAAGAAAGCAGCAGCAGCAGCAGCAGCAGCAGCAGCAGCAGCAGCAGCAGCAGCAGCAACAACAACCAATCAAAAATGTCTATGAAGTCATGTGTTACCATTTATATGTGATGCCTAGAGCAGGAGGATTTGTAACTGGAGGAAGCAGGTTAGTGACTTTGTGACTTTCAAAAGCAGGGACCAAGATGTGCAATTGATTATTAAGTAGAAGAGTTTTTGTTTATTTGTTTGGGGTTTTGTTTTTAGTTTTTTTTTTTTTATGACAAAAATGAGGATTGTAATAGTGGCTGAACAACTCTGGATATAGTTAAAACTTTGAACTTTACACTTGAAATGCATGAGTTATGTGTTACGCGGATTGCAATAAAGTTGTTAGAAAGGCAAAATAGAAGGTGCATGAGACATATTAGGTCATTATAAAAGGAAATGAATTACTGCTAACGGAACAGTCTGAATCTATAATGCTTTAAGTCCAGATACTTGAGATGGACTGGAATCAGTGTCATGTTTTAGTGTTAAGTACATGGCTGGCATAGATTGCCTTCCAGTATTCTTTCAACTTGATAGTTCACACTAAGAAAATAAGAGACCTTTTACATTTTATAATTGATACTGTATATAAATAACTCAGCCCTTTGGTGTAAATGAGGGCTAAATACATTAATTAAACAGTTATAAAATATGAAACAATACTATGACATTTGTGAAACTTATCTTGATCAATCGTCTTTTTAAAAAACATACCAACATAAGCTATCAGTAATCACAGGATGGTGACTTAGTTCCATAAAGAGAATATGTATCAGTTGTTTTCCGGTCCAAATGGGAAAAAAAGACTGTTCATTTATCTGTTTCCTTGGAAGATAATTCATTCTTAAATCTCAATGGGAAAATATTTGCTTTTCAGAACTATTTTGGAAAATCATGTCTTCACCACAGCCTTCTGTTGTGACTCTGTGAACTTGCTTATACTCCACATTTATCAGCTCCTACAGCATAGGGCCCAGCGTGTGATGATCGCTCTAAACATGTTTCTTTAAAAGGCTAGACAAGACTAGATGATATCTACTCCTGAGATTAAATAGAAATTTAGGGAAGAAAATGAGTTAATCAGGAGAACTGCTTTGGGCTTTACTTATATTTTATCTCAGAACAGTGCTGTCCTTCTTGCAGCTGTAAGACGTGTCCTCTAGCTATGAGGTGCAGAAGATTGATGGCAAATGGAGGCTTCCAAGTGTACATGAGTATTTCACCTCTCATATGACCCCTGGGACCAGGGATGTATATGCTTAGTGGAGTATCACAAGACAATGTGAAAACGTCTGTATTTATTAAACACATTCCTGTCTCTCTTGAATATACATGGAACCTCACAGGACATTTCAAAGATTAAAGTCATGTTGTAACTGATGGCATCTGTCATTTCACTCTTGATGCTTAAAATACATCCAAGACAAATCCAACATAAAATAGAATTTCAGCTTCATTGCTGACACTAAAAATATAAATGCATGAATAAGTCATTTCTTGGATGGCTGTCTACCTTAAATTTTATTTTCAGATCCCTTCAATGACCTTTGTTCTGGGCTGATGTGGCTGTTATAATCTACGTTTTTGATTTACAGCTTAGGTGAAGATGTGATGAAATTCTAGATCCGCAATGCTTTTATTGATTTTCAACTTGAAACACAGAGAAGTATTTTAAAGTCTAAGATAAAGAAAAATTTTCTATTTTGAAGCATTTGATATATTTCTAGAAGTGAGAACAGGACACACAGTAATCATAGGGTAGCAACAGCCTGCTTCTTTCTGGTTGTTTTATTTTGGCTTTCATTCCTCACTATTTTTGAGTGTTGTAGATAATAATAGAGACAATTGAAATACATTGCATGGTCTCAGCACACATCAAGCCACCAAGATTTATTTATAAATGTGTTGAGGGATTTCTCTCTTGTCAGATCTGGTGGAAAAAAATATCTCTCATCTTTCACAATGAAAACTAAGTTCTGTGAAAGAAGGAACCTTATACTGTCCCCAGTCTGAGGTTCTCAGAATTGCTTAACTTGTATTTTGTCGTACTTTCTTTATTTACAATTTTCCAACTGGTAAATGCACAATAATTATGAATGCCCCATTCTTTATCAGTAAAATGTGATTATATTCCGAATATAGAGAAGATTTTGTCTTAGTCCGTTTTTCTTATTCTAAAAGGAATGTTTAACTTATTTCTTATATGCATCCTTCAGCACTGAAATGTAGCATGTACATCATGTTCATTTTAACTATCTATGTGTTCCACATTATTGCATTGGCATCTTTTGAGGACTTGGACTGTTTTTAGTTGTTGATGCAGGCACCAACCATTTTATAACTCTCTCTTAAGTGTTGAGATAATAGGAGTAAAGTGATACAATTTTGAACATGTATCATACACAAAATTTTGGGCAGTGTCAGTTAGCTCAAATGCAACAATTTAGAGAATGAAATCATTATAGAGGCTTGTTCTGGTGTAGACAACTGGAAACATTTAGGGAGGCTTAGAGGCAGGTAGAGAGAACTGTTTCTCTCTCTCTCTCTCTCCATCTCTCCATCTCTCCCTCCCTCTCTCTCTCTCTCTCTCTCTCTCTCTCTCTCTCTCTCTCTCTCTCCATCTCTCTCTCTCTCCATCTCTCCATCTCTCTCTCTCTCTCTCCATCTCTCTCTCTCCATCTCTCCATCTCTCTCTCTCTCTGTGGTGTGATTCAAGATTTTTGCATTGATTATGTTAAAGGTCATAGATTAAAGGTAAAATGGAAATCTGGGAGTCAGTTTAGTAGAGTCATGTTTAAGTATCATTGGTATGGTTTAAAAATGTAGCAAGAAAAAAAAATGTGATGCCCAGAAATAGTTATAGTAATCATTCAACATTATTAAAAAGATGGAAGAGGAAGAAAAAGAGGAAACTAAGATGATCAAACTAAAAGAATGACGGCAAACCCAGAGCTGTGGTAGAAACTGGTAGCTGGAGATGGGTGTTAAGAATTTTGATTTGAAGAGATAAATAATACAATATGCATCCTGAAATTAACTATTACTTTATAAAGGAGGTACCAATATTGGAGAGAGACAGAGGATAATCAAAAGAAAAGCATCTTAGAAGTTAAAGATTACATTCTTCAAATCCTGGGTTAAACACTTACTTACTTACTTACTTGCTTACTTACTTACATACATAGTAAAGTCTTGGTCAATAGATGGTGGAAGTATTTTGGAAGGGAGTGGAAAGTTGTACGGGTTAGCCGTATTGGAAGAATAAGTCATCAGAAGCATGCTTTTGAAGATATATTACCATTTATAACCCCCCCTTCCTGCCAATCCCTCTGCTTCCTGGCCAACACACGGTAAACAATTTTTAAATGCTGTACCTTCCCACCAAATATTCTGCCACACAATGGACAAAAAGCAATATAGCCAGCTAACTGCAGACTGCAACAATCTCCAAATATCTTTATTTTTTCCTCATGTTGACTTTCTTTGGCTTTTGTGCCATTGATGGGAGGTTATCTAACACAGGAAACCTTATAATAATGAGAGATTATTGGTGCAGTTGGGCATGTCAATTGAGTTGTGAGAAAGTAGAGGGATTGATGCCTGAATGGTTTTTGGTTGTTTCTTAGAAGAGAATAAACTAAATTTGCTACTACACTGTGCATCAGTAAAGGAGCAGAGAGGGTCTTGGAACAGTGGGTTCACTGGAATGCTTAGCTCAAGAAACAAACACGAAACTATCCCCAAGCCCACAAAGTAGATTATCTGAGGAGAGAGAGAGAGATGCAAAAATGTTTTCAAAGTATGGAAATAGATTAGTTAAAAAATAGCTAATAGATAGTAGAGCTGGGTGAGATTGAAAGTTTCTTTCAGGCTTATGATCATATTTTCAGAGACAGATCAGTCCATGTACACATCACTTCAAGCAGCATTCTGCTGATCACTTGCACACTTGGTTAAGACAGTTATCTGGATAATAGGATAAATCAGACTTACCATATGTGAGTCAGTGGAGGGAAAAAGTGGAAACCAAGGAATACAGAACATTTTAAAAATGAGAAATTATCATTATGGTACAGAAAATATAAATTTAGTAAGCAAAGGAAGGAAAAAAAATGAACCAATGGGAAGTGGATTGCAGTGAATAAATTGAAGTTTTTAAAGGATGAGTCATGTCTGTGCATGCAGTCCATGTCCTGTTGGGAATAAGAATATTAATAAAAGGAGCTGCGACTATCAGAGGAAATCAGTTAATGTTGTTAGACAGGAAATGTCGTGGGGCCAGGTGTTGCTTTCTTGAACACAAAAATGTGACATAACTAAAGATAACCTTGTTATCTAAATATCTTTTCCCATGTCCCAAAAGTGTGCAACATTGACAAAGCAGGGAATTCAGATTTTAAAAGACCCAACACAGACTACTTCACAGTAGAGAATGACTCTGCTGTGTGCAACGCTATGGAAGAAGCTCAGTGTGGCTTTGGAGACCGCAATGATAAGTTAGTTATTTGTATTGTTGCTGTGACGAACTACCTAACAAAAGCAAGTAAAGGAAGGGTCTGTTTTTGTTTACAATTCCAGGGATACAGTCTATCCTGGTAGGGAAAGCAAGATGGCAGGAGTGGAGGGGCGGGGAGTGGCGGCAGCGGCGGTGGTGGTGGTGGTGGCGGCGGTGGCAGCGGCGGGAGTGGTGGTGGTGGTGGTGATGATGGTGATGGTGGTGGTGATGGTGGCGGCAAGGCAGGAGGCAGCTGGTCACACTGTATCCGCTGTGAGAAGGCAGATGCATGAATGCTTCTTCACAGGAACCCCTCCCGTTTCTTCTCACCCCACACCACACAATAGTGCTGCCCACATATAGGCAGGGGCGCTTCCTACCTCAGCTAACTTGTCCCAGATACTCCCACACATACATGCTGCAGATTTATTTGCAGGGCGCTTCTAAATCCTGTCAAGTTAACCCTCACAGATGGGGAGGCAAGATCTTGAATGCAACTGAACATTTGCAGTAGGAGTTAGTATGTGATTAATCATATTTTAAGGGCAAAATTACTGAGGAGATGGACTGTTTTGCCATAATTTGAAAAAGAAGGATTAAAAACATCTTCCAAAAAGGCGTTTCTCTCAAACTTCACATTTTCTCAAAAAATAAAGTCGTTTGGAAAAGAGCAGAATACAGAATAACATGACCCGTTATAAAGTTTACAAAGCCAGTGTTTAGAAGTTTGCGAGATCCTCAAAACAAAAATGATGCTCACAAACTAAGTTACATATTTTATTCTCTTTAGCTCTCCTCTCAAAATTACAAGAATGATCTTCTCATCTTCTCATAATATCAAGGTCCAAGATGGATGAAAAAATAATTATCTAATGCACTTTATTATAAAATCAAAATATTTAACACACCACTGACATTTACTTTATATTTGCATATTTTTTTCCAAAAAGCAAACACAAAGTGAGTTCGTGTCTAAATTGACAGATGACGTCTTGTTCAAAGAGTCTGTTTCCATACCCCTAATCATACTCAATGGGGATCTCCTGTGTTATTGTGTTAAAACTTTAGTTGGCTGTGGTGGGTCACTCCTTCAACCGCAGTGTTTTGAAGACAAGCCAGCTTAGGCTGTACAGTGACTTTTCAGGCCACTTTAGGATATATAGTGAGACCCTGTCCCAAATGAACAAGCAAATGACCCACAATGAAACAAATAATGCTGAAATATTTTAAGCATTTCGGTTTTTTTTTCCTTTTGAGGTGAAAATTAGTATTTATAGCCATGCAGGGGATGGGTGGGAGTATGTAACTGAGAACTCATATATGACACCCACTTAAATTTGAATTTTAGATTAATGATTTCTTGCATATGTTCATTGCCGGCAATATTTGAAATGCAAATTTTCATCTGAAATTCAAATTACATTAGGTGTCTATACCTTCATTTGCTAACTCTGACTACTCTATGTGGAAGGAACTGTTAATGTGTCCTCCCTCTGTGATCATGGTGATGCTTCTGATTGCAAAACTAATATGTATCCTAGGATACCCAACTATCAATCCCCAGACTTTATGACCATTTTAGG
>OU015756.1:68913384-68928198 GCA_907169655.1 Acomys percivali
GTGTCCCCTCATGTGGTGGCAGTTCAGCTTCTGAGTCAGCCAGACCTCTGTCAAATTCTCTGTTCAGAATATCAATTTTTGTGTATCCTCAGATGTTCCTGACATTCTGACATTCCTTCTTTTAATGCTATGAATGAGAATTATTATAATGACTTCTATTTTGGGGGTAAGGATTAAGCATGGTAATATACATCAAATTCCTAGTATAGAATGTAACCGGCTGACTACATTGAAGTAAGAACTTGACATAAATTCACTGTGAGACAGAGATAAAAACAATAGTATATTCTCCAACTCAAAAAGATAATCTATATGTGCCTTATACATTGTATTTCTGTATAGCAATCAGATTTTAAAATCACATCTACATGTGTTAGTTGTTGCTTTTGTTTTCTCTCAGATGCAAATCATGGCGCGTGTGTGTGTGTGTGTGTGTGTGTGTGTGTGTGTGTGCGTGTGTGCGTATGTGTGCACATGAGTGTGATCAGTGATTCACTTATGTGGATCTGAATGTATGGATAACCGTACATGCAGCTATATGTAAGAATAAATGAAATTCAGTTAAGTTAGTAGAATCATCCTAGTGAAGCAACATCTGTTGAAAAACATCTTTAGAAAGCTGGGGCTGCATTAACTCTTTTTCTTTTCAAAAATTCTTTTCTCATACAATCTATTCCAACTTCAGTAACATTGTTAATAAGACAATTGTTCTGATTCCTAAAATAGAATTCATTTTTTATTACCTAATTAATAAGGAAAGAAGATCACTTCTTTACTATATAATTTCCTTTTATCCCAAATAAAGATGGGCTTTTATATTATCATTCAAGGCGGTAACTAAATATTGTTTTACTCCTCGTTCTTTGGGGCATTGCTATAGAAATTATTTCAGAACACTGAAATTCAAGATACATGGGGATTAAGTAGAGGGATTACTGATTTCAAGACTCGATATGGTAAAAATCTTCTGGCAGATGTGATTTCTACATAATGTATTGCTCTAATTGGATGTTTTTCTTTCAACTGATTTTATAGCATATTTTTCTCAGAACATAATGAATTCTTACAGGAGAACAAAATCTTCTGTTTTCTTGGTTGAAAACACTTAATTGAAGAGATGAGCTGTTGGATCCTTCAGGTTACTTTGTTGTCATGGAAACAAGTCTTTAAATTAAAAAAAAAATGTGTTGTAGTTTTTGAGTTTTCTTTCATTATTAAAATATTGATTTATCTCCCATAACAGTTTGGAATAGAATGTATTTGTCTTGATGTAGCTTTTAATTCCATGATATTTCTTATAAATACATGGATACATGGAAAGATTCCTACTGGTAGGGAAACAGAAAAAAAAGAAAGGAAGAAAAAAAGAAAGGAAGGAAGGAAAGAAAGGAAAAGAAGCAACAGATATCTGCCTAGATTTGTCTGAAACATCAGAGAAGAATGAAACAAATAAATTTCATTTTCTTCATATTTTCTATACATTATAGGACTATCTGCTGGCTGCTGAACAAAGCACCTTTAAATTTGATATCATTATCTACACTTTTTTTTTTTGCTAATGGCCCTACATAACACAACTTCACAGCATCTTGAAAAAGGCGCCTTGTTGAATTCTCCCCAGGAATTAATTTTGGTGAGATTAAATTTTTGTCAGGTTTCTTTAAGCCCCTTTAAGAAAATTTAGTTTTTTTCCAAATTAATTAAATTATCCACACAGTGGAAATGTTCTGCACAGTGTCTAATATGAACATTAAAATGTACAACCTAACCCTAAATATTTAAATCTCTGAAGATCAAGGAATTATTAAGAATTAGCAATAAGTCAGACTTGGTGTTATGTTCTCTGGGGGCACATTGGTGAATATAGAAGGGCATGCTTTATTAAAGGGCATCTTAATGCTTTGTGAAGATCTGGATTCAATGTGACAGCTTCAACAGCCTGTCAAATTTCCTAAAGATACTGTGACCGATGGAATTCTAATTGCAGCATTGTCCAGTTAGGGGAAAGAGATCGCCATTTGAAAATAAAAATTAAAATGGCAAAGAGTTCCATTGAGATAAAGTTTCTTGGTCTGATTGTCTGGAGGAAAGATTTTAGCAGCTTGAAGTCACCAACTTTTCATATTGGGTTATAATTTGAGTCTCTGCTGATGGAATCAGATACTTTGGCGAGCCCTCTGTGGGACACATCACAAGCCATAATAGGGCTTGTCCTTTGAAATTAGCATCAAGCTGTCTAGTTGTGGTTATAAGGACCCGAGAGCTGAACACCTGTTTCTTTTCTTTTTTTTTTTTTAGGGAACTGTAGCTAGAGATTAGAAAACACAAGAATTCCAAATGCAACCCAGTCCCTAGATCAGTCATAAAATCTCCAAGACAACAGAGAACCAACTGAAAAGAGAGGTCAGCAAACAAAGTACTTGTTGGACAAGCGTTGAGAACCTGAGTTCAAGTCCCAGAACCTTGCAAAACAACAATTTAAAAAAAAAAAAAGCTCAGTTAATCTCCTATACTAAATACCAACAGACCTGAGAAAAGTCAAAAGTTCCAGTTGTAAAGTAACAGGAAGGAGATTATCTGACTTTTAAAGAAATAAAGAGAAATAAGAGAAGTTTCCCCCAAAAGGCCAGTTTCAACTGTACCTTAACAAAGATCTTCAAGTTTATTTTCTCACAGAAATTAGAATCTGACACTACCTGACACTAGTCATCATTCTTGTTCTGTTATGCTATCTCTCTGCCTTTGTTTTGTAAGTAACTGAAAACTAATCACCTACCTTTTGTTTTTGCTTCTGGTACCTTAAATTCTTTATCTATCAAACCAATGTCTTTTTGCACAGATTGTGAGATAATTTCCTTGACTATATAAAACTGAGTATTCTCTAAACCTAAAATAAAGGTAATTAAAATGGTTAAATTCCAAAAACATTAAAAAATACAAATAATGAATTAAATAGGAAGGAGTAGGAAAGACAATTAAAGGCTCCATTAAAATATTTGTGGTTATTTTCCTTAACCACAGGGTATCAATTGCAGATAGCTTCTTGGTTAGGGGAGAGAGCCTGTGTTCACTGGGAGCACCCAGGGAAGGGGAAAACTTAATCACAGTATATTATCTGTAAAAATTTGCTTTCAATATAAACAAATTCTGTAGTATGTTGGTTGGTAGATATTCATAACTTTGAATTATAGTAGCACCATGGGACAAGTATTTGAACATCAATATATGTTAGACTTTTCTCAGAGACTTTTAGAACCCTTTATAAAGTGGGTTCTCAAATGTAACTGGAGGAAACACAATTGCTGTTGGTGAAGAGCTGTTAGAAAGCAGGCATAGAGTTCTTTGGTGAAGAACTCTCAAGGTCCATTCAGAATCTTATTTCCATATGTGTTTATAATTAGTGTCTAAACTGCCTGGCCAAATTTTCATGGATCTGTCACACTTCTGCATATTTTATGAGCAGTTGCATTAATTATCTTTGTTCTAGACTATCTTTTCAAGAATGTATGTGTAGTGAGCAGCATAGCGAGGCTGAGATACTGTCTTCCTCTGGAGCAAAGGGCAGGTTTGTTATGATAATGTCTCCCTCTGGGGAAGTGTCAGGTAGATTCACTACCCATTATGAAAAATTCATTGTCTCTAAGATGAAGGTTGCTCTTTTTTATTGTAATCCATGAGATGTGCCTGCATTAACAGGTTTTCCATATTCACCTGTGTGAGAACTAGGACTCAGAGAGTTGTCTCAAATGCTACTATAATTTTTGACATTGGTATGCTAGGCAGGAAAGTAGTTTTAGAGCAATATGTATGATAAATGAGGCACAAGAGGTAAATCATGACAGGTATAAAGTTTTTTCTTATTAATATTATTTCATGACTTGAGCTCCAGTGCATATTTGTTGGCACTAGCCTGGGAGGAGCACAGAAAATGAACACTCACGGGGGATTCTTATGGACAAAGAAGGCAAATCACATTGTTCGGGTTAAAATTTAGGAAGATTGGCAGTCTGTAAACAAGTGGCTGGAAAAGTTATATTTTGATTGAAGTTTGTGTTACAAAGCATAGTAAACAGGCTATCATCAGCAAAAGAGGATAGAAGGGAGCAGAAATTAAAAGTTTGAAAGTAAGAAAATGCCACTGGAGCATGGGAGAGTGGTAGGCTAAGGTATCAAGCAATATTTGAAAAGGTACGCTTTGTAGAACATTCTCCAATAAGGAAGCATACAACCTTGATAGAGCCTTGGTGGTGTCTCAGAGAGGAGAGAAACAGAACATGCACAGATCATTTTTGCATGTGTTCACTGAAGTTAAACAAGATGGGTCATGAAAGGCTGGAAGCCTCAAGTTTTTCTAAATCAATGATGCAATAGCTTAGGATTGGTGGACAGAGAAAACAAGGTGATAAGGACAGTCGGTAAATAAAATACAGTAGTTGGTAATGTTGATATTGTTTCAGGAGAACATTCTATCGTTTTCTAGAACATTGATCTGTGGGAAATTTTAGGGGTAAGCAGGAGTTGTTGGTTTCGAACTTACTGGTTTCTTGATGAAATTTCCTAAAACCAACAACCAAGATACACTAGTGTAGATGATGGTTTGGGTTCCCCACCACTGCTTGAACAGTTCTTCTCCTTGAACTCAGAGACAGAATGTCTTGCTACTTGGAAAGTCATGATTGCAGAACAAGCTGATAAGGAGAATCATTCCTTCTGCAACACAGAGGTTTACTGTCCCTGTGTGATGATCATTTTGATGGGGAGTCATTCAGTGCAGCAGTGGTTACACAACAGCATTTAAATACCCACAGATTGCATATCTGAGCCACGGCACTCAGACAAATGCTAAAAGAGCAAATATGAACAGTGTGACATCTGTTCCTAAACCTTTATCAATCCACCAGAGCCTAAGTTAAGCAAAGAGAATAAGGCTTATACCTCATTTGAAGGACTTGCAGATGTGAGATATGAAGGAATTAGTAAATTAATTATTTTCATGAGTTCACCCCTTGCTTGTCAAATCTTCTATTTTAATTGAAAATAGATCCTTCTCTTATACAGTACACCCCAAATATATTTTCCCTTCTGTTCACTTCTCACAGCTTCCCCTCCTCCAATCTACCCTCTCCTCAAGATCCATTGCTTTCCTTCAGAAAAGAGCACGCCTCTAAGAGATAACCAAACAGGACAAAACAAGATCCAAGAAGACAAGGCGAAAGCCCTCATATCACGGCAACCAAATAGGAGGAAAAAGAGTCCCAGGAGCAAGCAAAAGCGTCTAAGACACACCCACATCCACTGTTAGGATTCCTACAGAACCACCAAGCTAACAACGATAACATAGAAAAAGTGGACTTGGTTCAGACCCTTGCGGGGCCCCATGCTTTCTGCTTTAGTCTCTCTGAGCCCATATGAATCCTGAGAGTTGATTCAGTGGGCCATGTACTCCTGGTGGCCTCCATCTCCATGACTTCTAGAATCTTTCCTATTCCTCTTCCACACAGGATCCCGAATCTCCACGTGAAGGGACAGATGGAGACCGATAACTAGACTCTCTCCACACAATGTCTGGCTGTGGCTCTCTGCATCTGTTCCCATATACTTCTGGAGAAAGCCTCTATAATGATGACTTGATAATGCACTGATCTATGAGAATAGCAGAATATCATTAGGAATCACTTCATTGATTATCTTTTTGTTGTTGTTGCTGTTTCTTTGTTTTGTTTTTGGCTAACTGTATTGGGTTCTACTTTAGGTTTCTGGGCTAGCCGGTCTTTGTTTCCTAGTCATCTAGGCAGGATAGGGCCTGGTAAATGCTGGTAAAATTCTCCACCATTGTAGCTAAATACTGACTTAATATAAAATTCGTTCTGTCTTTATTACTGTGCAAAATTTTGTATGGCATTTTTGTTAGATTCCGCTTGAAGGTCTTTAAAACTACCCAAAGACCATTTTGAACATTCCACAAAGCACTTTGCATATAGAATTTTTCTTTTGTTTTGTTTTGTTTTGTTTTTTGTTTAAGACAAGGTTTCTCTATATAGCCTTAGCTGTGCTAGAACTCACTCACTAGACCAGGATGACTGTTAACTCACAGAGATCCCCCTGCCTCTGGCATCTGAAGTGCTGGGATTAAAGGCATGCATCACTACCACCTGACTTTGCATATAGATTTATATCAACAGCCCTTTGACAGTGATAATGGGGTATATATCTCTAATAACCTATCTCTCTCCCCCACCTCGAGTAATAGTTAGATACAAATGTGATATTGTGAAACTCATGGTATATCAAATTCATGGTATGACTGTCTTTCAAAAAATGTAGATGGAGAACATGTCAATTGTGAAAGATATGTAACATATGTCACCCATCATAGGGGCCATGTCATCTATTATATCTCTGACCACATGGAAATAGAAAACTTATATATGATTAAAAAAAAACAAGGATGTCATCTGCCTCAAACAATATCATTCTTGTAGTGGTAGAAATCATAATCAGACTCTAAAATGTTCTTTAAAAATAATTTATTCAGATTACATCTAAATTGTTATCCCCTCACTTGTATCTTCCCTTTTCCCCCTCCTCCCTCTTTCACCCTGTTCCCCTCTCCTAGGCCTGTGACAGAAGGGGACCTCCTCCCCCACCATATGATCACAGCCTATCAGGTCTCATCCTGGTAGCCTGCTAACACTTCCTCTGAGTGCCACCAGGCCTCCCCACCAAGGGGGAGGTAGTCAAATAGGGGGCACCAGAATTCATGTCAGAGTCAGTCCCCACTCTCCACACAACTGTGAAGAATGTGTTGTCCATTGGCTAGATATGAATAAGGGGTTCTTGGTTTACTGCATGCATTGTCCTTGGTTAGTACAGTAGTTTGAGCAGACCCCCTGGGTCCAGACCCACCAGCCTAAAATATTATTTTAAATTAATTTTTCTCTTTTATCTTAACTGTTTTTAAATTTATACTAAAAAAGTAAGAAACTACTTATTTCTGTATTGGATCAATTAGCTGAAGTTTCAGACAGTTAATGATGACAATTTCATATAAACATAGTTCAGAGTTAGAAATAGACAATTAATGAGCTCACGTTCATATTGATTTGATAATTATTTTGCAGAATAAAAGTCAGTCTTTTAGAAGCTTTTTTAAAAGTTGTTATATTTTAGATCAGTGAACTTTCCTAGGTTTTAGCTGCAATTTGCTGAAAATCAATGAATAATCTTCAATCAATTATTCAACAAATGGAGTGCTGTATCCATCTCTGGAAGGATTTGGAAATTTTCAACTATTGAAAACACATTGGTCAAATTGAAGATCCAGAAATAAACTCAAAACACCTATAGACACTTGATTTTTGAAAAAGAAGCCAACATCATACAATGGAAAAAGATTGTATCTTTAACAAATCTGGCACTGTCTCAGACACCTGGAAATAGTGCTACCTAAAGACCCGGCTACACCACTCCTGGGCATATATCCTATAGGTGATCCACCATAGAACAAATATATTTGCTTAACTATGTTCATAGCAGCCTTATTCATAATAACCAGAATCTGGAAACAACCTAGATGTCCCTCAACTGAAGAATGGATAAAGAACTGTGGTACATTTACACAATGGAACACTACTCAGGTGCCCAAACCAAGGAAATCTTGAAATTTGTAGGCAAATAGGTAGAACTAGAAACAATCATCTTGGGTGAGTTAATCCAGACCCAGGTATATACCCACTTATAAATTGATATTAGCCCAACATAGATGTCCTTTGAGAGACTCCACCCAGCAAGGGATTGGGGCTGATACTAGGACTCTGTAGTTAGACTCTGGGCAAAATGATGCAAGGTATGTGGAAGAGTTGGGGGATGGAAGGATAGGCTTGGGAGGGGCATGGGGGAGAGGGCATGCGTGGGAGTAGGGTTTGTAAGGAGCTCCTCAGGGAGACTATCAAGGCTGGGGTAGCTGGACCCAGGGGGACCTGGATAAACTGATGTACCAACCAAGGACATTGCAAGCAGAGAGCCTAGAGCCTCTGTTCATATGTGGCTAATGGGCAGCTCATTCTCCACATGCGGAATGGGGGGGGGGCAGTGGAGGTCTGCTTCTGACAGGAACTCTGGTGCATACGATTTGACCACTGTCCCTTGGCGGAGAGGCCCTGTGGGAACAAGGAGGAAGGCGATGCAGGCTATCCTGATGAAACCTGATAGGCTGAGATCAGAAGGTGGGGAAGAAGGGCCCCACCTGATTTAGGGGAGGGAATAGAGCAGAAAAGGGAGGGAGGGTGGGAACAGAAAGATAAGACGGAGGAGATTACAACCGGGATGTAATGTGAATAAGTGAATATAACTATAATAATCATAATAATCATAATCATAATAAAACAAGTTGGTATCTAGAGAAAACTAGAAGTTTAGTAATATAAAGACCAAAGAATAAATGAGCATGCTAAATGGTAGGCGCACAAGCAGTATAGAGGATTTGGATTGAAGCCTTAGACTTGCTTTTGGAACAAGCTGATTTTCAAGGACAGGTTTTTATTGCTTAATTTGGACTAGTGTCAAAATAGACTGCAACTTGAGGAAGACTATAATTCTGCAATGTCTGAATTTGAAAAAACATTGAAATAAAAAATTCAAGTGGCTTACTTGATATGTTTCCCATGTAACATATTTGTTAACTTCTCTGTAGGTAAAAAAGATTATATGAAGAATACTTGGTGAGATGTTTACTTGTTTAACTGTAAAGTCCTAAGTATAAAGATAATCTATATGTAGCATAATTTGCTTTGAGTTTTCTAAACTCAACGTACATCGCAACGTACAAAGCAGAATCTTTCCTTAAAAAAGTATAATCACAGAAAAAAATGGTTCTTAATAAAAAAGCAACAGTTTTAGATGTGTGCACAATAGTTTTACTTTTAAAGAAGGCTTCTGTTAATTTCATGACAAAAATGAATAGCAAAAATGAAATGTTAATTTTTTAGAAAAATGGTAGGGGCAAGTTTTAGAACACATGTACTTAAAAAAATTTTAAAAATCCATTGATCAAACAGGTCCCAGAGATGGACTCCCAGGCATGGTGCTCAGATCTTTGAGTTCACCATTCTTCCTTTTGTTGTGTTTGGTTCATTGGGTTGAAGGTGTTTTCTCTTAGACTTCCTCATCTTCAACTTGGGTGGTTATGTTTTTACCTCTCTTTAGTTTTGGGAATTCTTGGACACAAATGTGATATATTCTTCTCCAGCAATCTTTGGGGTAATTGGTACTTGATTGACCATAAATTTGATCAATATGTGGGTTACTAGGAGTGGCTTTGAACAAGTGATTTAAACTTTTTGCACTTCTTACTCCCACTGTCCCTGATTCCTGCATTGCATATCTATATTTTTCTTTCTTTATTACCCAAAGTCTAGATACTCTTCTAGCATATTTTGCTACAGGCTGCAAAAAAATAGTTTTTATTATTAGTTCTTTATCATTAGCTTCGTGGTAGATTAGATTACTAATAAGCAGTATTACTGAGCACTTTCTACATGTCAAATAACTTCGTGTGGACTTTGCATTTAATAGTTTGTAACAATAACTTAAAACATGTGTGCGCTTTGTTACTCTTGCTGCTTGTGTTACTTTACTGACTTCTTTCTACAACTGTGACACAAATGAAAATGTTATTGACTGCTGAAAGAATTCCCTTGTGCAGAAATAGTTGTGGCATATCGGTATTTGAGCCCAGATAGATCATTGTCTCGCTGTTCCTCTTTCTATAGTTTATTAAGGTAAATAACAGCCAGGGTAAGATGGAAGAAGGAATTAACAGAGGTCTAATAAGGCAGAAGCAGTAATCCCAGTGGAAGGGATGATAATCTTTTTTTTTTTTTTCTGTAAGTAGAAACTGTCCAGTTTATACCATTTAGAGGAAAACCTGAAGATACCAATACACAGAGTGACAGTGAAGTCTAAAGATTTAGTGTATGAAATATATGGAGGTTTGGGAAACATAATGTTTTTTGCAAAAGAAACCATCAAGCAATAATATGTATTTTGAAAGTTAAAATTAGAAAACTAGGGATAGATCTGATCCCTGAGGAATAGGACTAAGAGAAAGAAGGAAAGAGCTATATACCATTCACATCTGAGGTATTAATGAAGGCTTTCCTTGCTGAAGATCCCAATCATCTGGGGTGAAGTCTGAACATAAAAGGACTATGTAAGAGGACTCATACAGATGGTTTTTAACTTCCTTGAAGGGAAATCATGAACCATCTACCACTACTAACTATGCTCAATATTTGTTGATACAGCCAGCAATTTCTACATTATTGTTGCTGATTGCATACTTATTACAATCAGTTGGATAAGGCACTGATTGTGACAATTATGACAATACTAAGAAATTTTTATCAGATGCTCAAAATAATCACATTCAAATGCCAAATGTAAGTAATACTTTGCTAATGTTCAAGAATAGAAAATTCCAAGAAAACAGTAGTAAATGTTTCTAATAGATAATTGCATGCTTGTGGGTATGTTAGAAAACAGATTTATGTAGCTGCATATTCATTGAGCAGTATTTTGAATAGCTTAAACTGAAATTGTATAATAATCATATGAAAACTTCATTTATGGTCATATAAAACAAGATGCTATTTTGTGAAATATATTAAGTGTTTCTTTTAAATACATTTTAAAATGTGTTTTAGCTATGTATAATAAATGGTACAAGGGTGAATAAAGGATTCGCAAAACAAACAAGCAAAGAAATATCTTCCCTTATGTTCTACTAGACAAAAGGTTTTAATCTTAAAAAAAAAACCCTCGATGTTTGTCTGTAGAAGCTTGAAATCTTGGCAGCAACAGCTGTGCTGCACCACAGACTAACCTAGGCATTTTGTTATTTGGATAAGATTAAGAGAAAGGAATTACTGAAGTCTGTGCGTTTAAAACTCTTTGAGAGATTTTACTTTGAGAAGACAACATTTTCAATGTCTTTATTGATCAATACTTACAAACGTAAATCACACAGCATTTGATGAAAACAAAAAGTTTCTGCATACAGATCTGTCCTCTTTCCTGCCTTCCTTTTTCTGATGTTTTGCTCCTAAAAAGGAAAGATGAGTCAGGTATCAATGCTGCCATCATTAATCCCTGTGTAGAACTTTTCTTAAAGCTGGTCCTTGGGAGGTTTTGAATGCAATATAATAAAATTTTAATCACTGACTTTAAGTCACAAACTTTTACAATCTAAGACAAATTATATACAAAGTATTAGTGTTAAAATGTCATGCTGTATATGTTATGTAAGATGTAGTAAGATGAATGACCAATATTAGGCTATAAATACTTTTATTACATAATAAATACTTTAATTAGCTTACAAACGCATACCTTGCACTTGAAAAGGCATGGATCACATTAACAGTTTAAGAACTGTTGCTATATTTTAAAACCGTTACTCTTTTTATTTAGTTTAACGTGTGTGTGTGTGTGTGTGTGTGTGTGTGTTTTATCTGCATGCATGTGTATATTTCATGCTATCTGGTATCCCTGGAGGTCAGAGGAGAGTATCAGGACCCCCATCCCCCACCCCTGGGGCTGGAGTTACAGATGGTTCTGAGTTGCCATGTGCGTTCTGGAAACAAAATCCTGGTCCATTGGAAGAACACAAAGTACTCTTAACCACTAAGCATCTCTTCAGCATCCAAGAACATAGTTTCTTATACAGGAACATTTTCTGCAGGTAAAGTGAGCTGATATAAAAATTTCTGTCCTTCTAATTAAAAGTATTTTTGATGGGACTAGAAAGATGGCTCAATGGTACAGATTATTGGCTACTCTTCTGACTTGGGTTTGATTTCAAGAACCTACATGGTAGCTCACAACTGTTTGTAACTCAAGTGCCAGGAGATTTAATATTTTCGTTTGGCTTCCATGGTTACTAACCACATGTACATTCAGATAAAACACTCATACACATAAAATAAAAATAAGACAAATTTAAAAATTGAGATGTTATTTGTTAAAAAGTCCATAATTTTGTCCTATTAAGTCACACATTATGTTCAAATGACACTCAGGTGTTGAACAGTATTTGTAATAATTTTCTGAGAATTTCAAACAATGTATTTTGAACATATTCATCCTTACCCCCAACTTTTTCTATTAGTACTTCCCCATCTCTTCTCATCCAAATTACTCTTTTTCTTTCCCCATTAGGTTCAGTTTTTGCTGCCCAGCTAGTCTTGAGAGTTGGGGCTGCCCTGGTGTAGTGTGGTCGGTGTATCAGGGATCACTTCATTAAAGAAAATGACTCTCCACTCCCAGAAACTATCAAATGCCAATACCTCCTTACCTAGTGGTGGAATTTTGTTCTTTTTCCTGTGTTTGGATTTTGTCTGGCTGGAACTTGCGCAGATCTTGTGCATGCTGCCACACTCACTCACTGTAAGTTCATATGTGCAACTGCCCTGTTGTATCAAGGAATAGCATCTTTATTTGATGCCATTCACTACTTCTGGCTCTTAAACTCTTTTTACCCTTCTCTTCTGCAAAGATCCATGAGTCTAGAGAGTAGAGGTGTGATGTGCATGTTCCATTTAGGCACGAGAATTCTACAGTCTTTTATTGTCTGTACACTGACCAGTTGAGGATCTTTTTGTTAATAGCCATCAACTGCAAGGAGGAGTTTATATGGTGAGGGTTAAGCGATGTTCTGTTCTATAAGCATCACAACTAGTCATTAGAATCAACATATACCGCGTCTATTTAGCAGAATCATTTTATTAGGTATCCCTGTAAGGCAGATTAGTTATGTAGCCACAGAATCTTGGTCGCTTTAACAGTGCCAGTTATCAACCAGACAGTGGTAGCTCACACCTTTAATCCCAGCACTTGGGAGGCGAGGCAGGTGGATCGCTGTGAGATGGAGGCCAGCCTGGTCTACAGAGTGAGTCTAGGACAACCAGGGCACTGTTACACAGAGAACCCCTCTCTTTCGAAAACAAAACCTAAGCCAAAATAAATCAGAACGAAAACCCCCAACCAACTATCTGAAAGCAAAACAAGACAAACAAACAAACAAAAACAGAAAACAGTGATGTGCATAGATTGGTGTTAACCAAGAGCTCTCTAATTGGACTTAAGATTGACTCAATAACAGGAAAGTCATACCGTGCACTGAAAACCTAGACAACTAACGACCCAGGCCTAGTGAAGCAATGGATCTAGAAAGAGTACCTAACTGCCACTATACTAAATCAGTGTACTTCTGACCACATTCTATATGTTTCAACTTATATCCACACATAAGTATAGTTCCAACCTCCTTTTCAAGGGGATATCTTTATGCAACAGAGTAGACTATTGCCCTACACATATAACCACAGTCAACTAAGGAATACTGAGAGTGGAAGAAATTGCCTTCCCCAGGGAAGAAACACACCACTTGGCAGTCCTATACCAAGTAGTCATCTCTGAAAACATATACACGCAAGTAACAATATGTGACAAGGTTTGGAGAGAGGAAGGAAAAAGAGGAAAATGATTTAATTATATTGTAACCCCAATAAATATATACATAAATAAAATGTGAAATGGTGTCAGATATGAATAGGTGATTTCTATCATGACATTCATGCTGGTATTGCAGCAATGGGCATGTATTATCAGGGCAGTTGCTATATATTGCAGGATTCACAGCTGGGTTAGCTAGAGGATTACTTTTCTCTTCTAGTAGCACAATTAGCATCTTCCTGCACTACGAAAGCTAGCTTCCAGGTAATAGCAGCTTGCTTTCTCCATGTTCTGTGATCCGCATATGTGGTGGCTACAACAATAGGGTCTTCTTGTCAAGTTGTAGAAAGTATTAGCAATAGACTGGAACATTAGGGACCTTATTTTTCACATAGCTCAAAAAGATGTAACCTATTCCTGGTGCTGGGATTTGTATCTGCTAGAAAGATGTTGGGGTGTTGTCTCCTTCTTGTAAGGTAACTACACTAAACCTCTTTTTATATATGTATATATTTTAAGAATGCTTCTATAGCCATAGGCTTTTGTCTGGCCTTTTCAAAGGCCTTTAATGTTAATTATCCCTCCTTATAATCCTTCTGAGATACTTTTTTTTTTAACCTACTAGATTGCAGAGACCAACATCTCAGTGATATAGAAAATTGTCAAGTATGCACTTGGTGGAACTTCTCTCCTATATATCTTGGAATGCACTATATACAGATTGGCACAACTGGTTGGATATATTTATGGCAATGGACTGGCACTTAGGAATGTTTTTGTCATAGGTGACAAGAAACTTGCCTATGAGTGACCTGAACAAGTAAGACTTGTTTTTCCCACACTTCAAAAAACATTCAACTGCTATCTTATTTCAGTGGGTCCATGATATTCAGCAACAGCTTGTCTGTGATTCCATCTGGCTGCTTCTCATGCATATCACACAATGGGACCCGTTGCCTGTTTTGATTCAAGGCATTTCATCTCCATCAAAAGCAGAACAAATGGGAAAGAGCAAAGAGTTACACAAGCTTTGAGAGCAAAGGGCTCTAGAGACATTTCCCCCAAATACTTCCATTTGTGCAGCCTCATGCATAGAATGAATGACCACCTATAAAACAATATTTATTAATAATTGTTCAATATAATTGATTTATAGTAGTTAGTCTTGGAAAGAAGTCAGATATAAGTGAGAATGTGGAGGCAGTTTGGGCCTGATATTTATACTCTTCTAAGTATTTTATTAAGTATATGTATCAAAAATGTTATGTGTTTTTAATGTGCTTTGCTTTTGCATACTCCAGT
>OU015756.1:68944231-68954705 GCA_907169655.1 Acomys percivali
GAATGGTTATTGAACTCAATGAAAAGCCACAGGCTTGTGTAATAGAGTGTGTTTAGAATGATATGGTGTTGCACACATTCCCTGTGAGTGGATGAAATCATCTCTCCAAGTGGGAAAAGTCTGAAGCTGCTGTGTGGTTCTCTCTTCAGCAGCTGTTGCTATGTAACGTGCATTGCTCCACTGGGAAACCCTCAGAACACTGCATATTCATTTCAGCTGTGTAGCACCAGAAAAAAAAGCATGCTTCTGACAGAAATGTGTTGAGGGATAACCCAAAATCTATTCCTCCTTGTTTCTACAATATTAAATTTGAATTTCCTAAAATGTACACAATTTCGTCATAAAAATTAAAATGAACTTTAAGTAACTGTTGCTTGTTACATTCATTTGTTAGCATTAATTCACTTGAATACAAGATTTTTCTTCTATTTCATTTAACAATGAAAAAAAGGAGAGATACATAAAAATAATTACCACCATTTGAAGAACTGCTAACCAAAAATGGAATGGTTATTTATCGGCAGAGTTTCTGAAAGAGTGTTACAAATTGTGTTTAATTTCTATGTATAAATTAATCATCTCATTACTCTAGGTATGAACTCAAAGCAATAAAATATATTATCCCAATTTTCTGCAATAGGACACTAAAGTAGAAAGGTTATTAAATGCTGTAGGCGGTTCTCAAAAATCAATGTCTTCGCAGGGGGAAAATATCACCTTGTACTTTATCTCTTGAAAATGAAATAAAGCCTCTTATTCTTATTAGATTTACTTTTTTCCTGCTTGGGGCTCCTAGTGCTTGGTCTTAGATGTTCTTCATTGAGTGAATTTCCTGTGATATCCCGTGGTTGGAGCTGTGGCAATGTAAACCCAGTGGTTTCTACTGTCATGCACAGTGCTTGCTCCACTGAGTCACTACCAAGCAAAACGAAAGCAGCTATTTCAATGAAGACAGAGTAAGGACTTCTTCATTTTTGCCTTGGTCTTTATTTGGCACAC
Source organism: Acomys percivali (assembly GCA_907169655.1). NCBI lineage: Eukaryota > Metazoa > Chordata > Mammalia > Rodentia > Muridae > Acomys > Acomys percivali. The sequence continues at coordinate 68,945,231 of OU015756.1, forward strand.
CATCTGAAGGCAGCTTCCTAATGTCCACCCAATGACCAGCTCGGCCTTGCTTCTTTATTGCCATTCGTTCTCCTCACACTGACCCCTAGTTTATTTGGGTTGTGATGATGTCTAGGTTGCAGGCCATAGTGAGGCTTTTGTTTCATCACTGAGGCTTTCCCCTTGGTGCCTGGTCTCAAAGTTGGCTTTATTCTCGCAAAGCAATTGGGAACTTCATTATTCATGTAGATGTTGCCCATGGATATTGAGAGGCTGCTACATTCTATGTGGGCTCGCTTGGCTCCTTCAGGATTATTACCTATTTTGCGTGCTGCTGTGTGCATCTATCAGACAATAGGCTAAAGTTATTTGTGGCAATACATTTGTTATAATTTTATATGGCTTTTTTTTTGTAATAGTGTTTTCGCCCCTACCCTAGATATCATTTACTATACACATGTTTAACTTTAACGTTGAACCACAATACATAGCTTTGGGTAAATGTTCCTTCTTGGCTTAACACTCTGAAAACATATGTCATGAGACGAATGGTTTGTTTTCTTATCAGGATTTGACAAACCAGCAATTCTAATCCTGCTCACGTTTTTATAAGCAAGAAGAAAATGTGTGAAGGCTGAAAATGAAGTGAGGACAATTTTTATTATGTTTCCATCCATTAAGTAAACAATCCCCAATCACCCTTTAGTGTGCGGTGGGCTGAGTCCGGGCTAGCAAAGGCAGCTACGGAGAGTGAGACTGGTTCATAAAGGAAAGCTACCAAGGGATTTTCATGGCCATGCTAATCAGTTCGTTTAGTCCTCAAGAGATGGCTGTTTCATCCAGGAAAATGACTGTGAGAAGAATAGAGAGGGTCAGGAAGAAAGAGAGCCAAATATTAACGAGACTAACGAGAAAAAACAAAGGGTTAGAGGAAAGCGGTTAGATTTGAAAGTGACAGCACAACCTGAAGTAGAGACAGCCCTGTGTTCTTTAAAACCTGTCAGGGAGAAAAATTGTCGTCTGTCCCTGTAATTCCCAAGCGCGAGCAATGCCTTACCGAACACCGAAAGCCTCACTGTTTTGAAAGTTTGAGACCCAAATTCTCCAGGATCTAAAACTTTGTGAATTTGTATGTGGACAGCAAGAAGTTCCATTTTCTGGAACATTCCTATTTTGGGCTTTTCAGGTTAGAACTGCTCAATTTGTGCTGAAATGGTTGGCTTCAGCCCTGGTCCTGTGCCAAGTCCTGGGTTTAGTTAGAGCTTTACTTGGTTGAAGGTTGCTATTGTTAGGGTCCTTCAGGAAACCGATTTGTGGTTTTTGTTTGTTTGCTTTATTAATATCTTGTTTTTATTTCAAAAGCCATTTTGTCTTTTTTTATGTTAAATGTCTACTGTTCTGACATAGGTATGTTGATGCATTTTACTAAAAATCCTTAAGGATTTTTTCTTTGTCTTCAGTGAGTACTGAATCCTTTTAATTAAGAGACCCCAGTTCTGCAGTTTTGGAGGAATTTATAAAACTTTAAGTTTTTTTTTTTAAATAATTTTCCATTGTTTAATTCCTACGTTCCATTTGTAAGACGTCAAATCACCCCTGATCCCTTCATTTTTTTAAGCTTTTCCTTATCTACGGTACTAGAAAAGAAAAAGAAATAAAATAAAAATAAGAAAGAAATGCCTGGTAAGATGGCTTCTCCAGTAAACACACTTGTAGAACAAGCCCGACCATTTGAGTTTCATCGGCAGACCTCATGGCGAAAACGCTGGATGAGCCAGCTCCTGTCTGCAATGCCAAGCCTTTCCCTCTTATTTTCCCTCTGATAATCATTCTACTTTTTAAACCATTGCTGATACACGCACTTGAGGACATGCATGGGATTATTTACTTTATACAAGTTTGTGTCCTTATATTTAGGTTTATTATACAATCTCTTTTCTATTCTCTTTCAGAGTGTTTCTTCTTCCTGTTTTCCAACTTTCTCTCTCTCTCTCTCTCTCTCTCTCTCTCTCTCTCTCTCTCTCTCTCTCTCTCTCTCTCCATGGCTCTGTGTATGTGTATGAGTGTGTGCACACATGCACGCACATGAGCATGAATGAGTACTCACATTTGCATACACACAGGCCACAATTCATACATAGAGGTTCAAAGACAATTTTCTGAAAGTCATTTCTCTACTTCCACTTCTGTTTTGAGACAGAGTCTTGGTATTCCTGCCACGAGGCTGCTCACACCAGCTTCCAGCTGATTCTCTCCTCTTCTGCTGTTTGGATGCTAAAGATCATGGTGCTGCTCCCTAATTCCCAAGGTGTACTGTGGTTGGGGTTGCAGACAAGAGCTGCCTCATGTGTTCTGTAGATGAAACGCAAATGGTCGGGGCTTGTTCTATGCGTGTGTTTACTGGAGGAGCCATCTCACTGGGCTTTTCTTTCATATTTTTATTTTGTTTCTTTTTCTTTTATGTTATTATCAATGAGGTGTGCATAATAACTTTGAGACAAAGAAGGAAAAGGATTTTGAGTAATTTGACATTATTTTCTTGTATATATAGCTATTCAACTACTTGGAAGAGTTCTGTCTAGAACCAAGATGCAATACATTATCTTCTTCTTGAGTTGGAAATGCACTGTCCCATTTCACCCTGTTTTCAGAGAGCATCCTTATGGCCATAGGCATATCATTCTGCCACTTGTTGGATTTCAAAAGATGCTATAATCATATACACTGTCTATCCTCTGTAGGTTAAGGGTCAGCAATTTGCCTCTCACAAACATGCTTACATGCAAGAATTCTTCATGAGGGAAAGATAAGCTAAAGATGGGCCTGATATTTTCTTTTGAAAACACTGGAAAACAAAAGCCTGCAATTTGGGCATAGGCCAAACAATGCATTGACATTTGAGGATTATGAAGGTATAGGTCAGCTAGATCAAGAATGTTTTGCATGTGGTCCTATTTTACAGTTAAGGGTTTTTTGTTGCTTTTTATTTTTTTTTAAGTTATGTGGCAAGGACAGCGCCTGTAGAGTCATTGACAGGAAGCAACATGCAGTTCCTGTGGCTTTGACAGTGAGAAACAAACATCACAAACACTGCTACACTGTATTAGGGAGAAAGGAAAAAACCATAAAATGCCCCAGGCTTGCTAGGGGCAGAGTTAAGCACTCTAAGGGTTCCAAGCTGTGGCTGTGGCTGTGACGTTGGCAATGATGCATGGGTTCTTAAGATCACAGAAGAGCAGGTTTGTGTATGCAGGCAACTACTGTGCGTCTTTGTGTCTGTCATTGTAATTAGTTTTGTTTTCACTGCAGAGTGAGGTGGCTTTATTTGTGGAGATGATAATTAAGTAGGTTGATCTTCCATCCAAAATTAGCTTAGAGGAAATGAGTTGTATTTCGTTGTTAGTGTCTAGTACATCACAGTCCCAGATGCTGACCCTTTCGGCATGACCTGCTGTATTTTCAAGGATCTGAGGCACCACACACATCTCTGTACATTATTTGTACACATTTTCTTTCTTTCATTCTTCCTTTTTCAGGTTGCTATGAGCTCTGTGCTGAGAGATGATTACTGACTGTCACATAGACTTAAGACAAGATCTGGAGAGAATATTTTTTTTTTATTGTGGTGTTCAACAATGTAATGGTGACATTGGCTTTTGTCAGCCTTAACCACTAGAAAAATAAACCAACCCTGCAGTTGACGTCCATTTACACAACTCATCAAAAGCATTTTAAGTATTTGGATCTTCATGTGCTTCACTGTAACTTGAAAAATTACCTAGCCACATGGGGCACAGGACAATGTTATTTGTACTCTTTGGTTTCTGGCCCAGAGTTGTGATATTCTGTATCATATTTGGAGAAAGCCTGCCATGCTATAATTCTGCTTGGCATGTACATAAATCATGGCTGACAATGGATCACTAGTCTACAATCATTTTTCTTTTCTTTAAGGAAATTAAATTAAATATGATCACATCATAAAGAATCTTGAAGAAATAATATCAGAAGGAAGTCTAAGATTTATCTTCATTTCACCTCTTTCCATTTTCTTCTTTTTCATGACATATTACTATTTTCTGTCTAACTTTGATTATTCTTAACTTTGCCAATAGTTTAAAGTATTATCTCATTAGTTTCCCATCATCCCTTGTTGATCTATTGTAATATATTCCCCAGTTCTCTCCTTGTATATAGTGTACCAATTTTAACCTATACTCCATGGATATCAACTTGTATTGCTATAAAATAGTTTTCAATATTTGGTATTTATTGCTTATATATATGTATACATATATATGTATGTGTGTGTTTGCCTATTTGTGTGTATGCTGTTGCATGTGTGTGGCTGTGCCTACACATATAAGTGTAAAGTAAACCTAGGTATTGTTTCCCAAGACAACATTGAGTTTTGAGACAGAGTTTCTCATTGAGATCAAGATCCCAGCAGTTAGGTTAGTCTGGCCAGTGAGGCCCTAGGGATGCTTTTGTCTCTACCTCCACATCTATGACATCGATAGTATATGCTAACAACTTGGCATTTTTACATGTCTCTAGGTATCAAATAGTTTATCATATGTGTGATGACTTTCTGCACTGAGTTCTCAGCCTCCATAGCTCATGTTTACAATTTTATGCAGAATAGAGTCCATGTATCTTTCTGATAGTCTGTTTTTTCCCCTTTCCTCCCTATGTTTCAATTACTTGTGTCTTCCAAAAATATTACAAAATATTATCCTTTAAATATAAACTTTGATTCATATATTAATAACCAATTCACATATATTTCCAGAATTAGAAGGGATAATCTTCACGTAAGAATTTCTCCCTCCTCTAGCACATACCACAGGACACCCTGTTTTATGTGCTTATTGGTAAAGTTAGAGAGGCTAGCTTTCCGGTGTCTTATTGGATAGTGAATCGTTAGAGAGATGGAGCATAGCTGATATACCTCTTGTAGCACTATCATGCCTAAAGGGATATTTTAAATAGGCTTTTTTTTTTTTTTTTTTTTTTTTTTTTTGGTAACCACTGGGTAAAATTTATTGTCTGGATTTGGATCACCTTTATCCTTTAAGTTTTTCATAACATGTTGTCTGAAAGTACTGCGGCATTTCTCATCACCCTTTTTGAATTTTCACAGAGGAAGCTCTGTAAAGCAAGGTGCAAATTCACTTGTGATAAATTGGGCAGTCAGCAGGACTTACTCAGAGATATCATAATCTATAGATTTAAAATAATATATGCTCAATCAGACAACAATAGCTATTGAACTCATAAGCAAATCAAGTAAAATATTTGAAAAGATGCCAGAGTTGTGATGATGAGTAATCAAATTCCTTTGCTCAATAGCCCATAATATAGCTGATGAGAAAAGGAATTCAGTTTAATGAAAATGTATTGAGTGGGTGGATTAGAGGTCTCTGTTCACTAAATATCCTATAACTCATGAGTGGACAGAAGAGAGAGACACAAAGAAACGGCAAGAACACAGCACCTACCTGCTATGATAGGAAAAATCCACAGGGGGCTTTGAAGCCTGAAGAAGTTTGATTACTCAGACCACTGTGAAGCAATAACAAGGGCCTTCTATATAGGCTTGTAAACTTGTGAATAATTTAAACACTATGCTGTGTGAGGGGGAATTCACGTACAGTAGGATGTATTTCAAAGAGGCAAGGTAGAATTGAAGCTAGGACTTAAAAAATGAATATTACTCAAAAGCAGAAAGGGAGATGGCAACTCCCAATGAGAATGGAAAGGACAGATGCATGAGCACCTCTGTTGTTTGAGCTAGTTTCTAAATGAGATTGAAAGATGATAAGCAGGCTACCAAGATTAGTCCTGATAGGCTGTGACCATTTGGTGGGGGAGGAGGTCCCCTTCTGTCACAGACATAGGGGAGAGAAATAGGGTGAAAGAGGGAGGGAGGGAGGAATGGGAGGATACAAGTGAAGGGATATCAACTGAGATATAATCTGAATAAATTAATAAAAAATCAATAATTAATAAAAAGAAAGATGCTTTGAACATATTACTATATTTTTTGTGTGAAAATACATTTGTTTCTCTGTTGTATGTATTACTGAGAATGGAACAATTGATATTTGCAGATAATGTCATATTTGTTTCATTTTTTAATATTCAAATTTACATATACAAATTTAAACTTGGTAAGTATTCTACAGTTCCATTCCATAAATGGTATAGTACAATATAGCTGAATATAATAATCATGAAAAATAAGTATCTTAGGATGAATAATATTTTATTATAATAAAAATAATAATCAATATTCAGTAGAAAAATCACTGAGGTAATTTTTTTTGTGATGCCCTAAAGAATGACTTTTCCACACCAGATGTTCATGCCTTACTCCCCACAGCAGATTAGTTTTCTTTTATATACAAATTCTTTAAGTACCTTGACTATGTGGTGAAGTTATGTATCTTGAGATGGGAAGATTATTTATCTTGGCTCATTGATTAGGGAGAGATTGATGCATCATATCATTGCTTGAAAGGAGGAAAAGGAAGGGTTTAAACAGAGGAGAAGAAGACGATGTGACCATGGAGGCTGAGATGAAGTGATACAGTCATAATTCCAAGACTGCAAGCAAATACTAGAATCTGATTTTGAATATACGACCTTTAGATGTGTCTGAAAAGAAAAGTTTATAATTTAAGCAGCAAGTTTGTGATTTTTTTTTACAATAGTCATAAAAAACACTCAGAGATGCTAAGAAGCAGGAGCTGATGAGCAGGGATAACAAGCTCTAAAAACAATACTGATGACCAGCCAACAGCCTACGTTTTTCTTACATTTAAAGTCCCAATTTCCCTATAATGTGCCATATAATGCATATTTGTGTTGATTTAAGCTGTCACAAAACATAGTGAAGGGTAGATTTCCATGAGATTACCTAGAGACAGAGCAGATAGGGAGACAGCTGATTTCTGCTGTGATGTGTTAAAAACATGGGTCAAGTATGCGTGAGAGCCATAAAAATTATGGAATAGGATATCTTTTCACTACAGAAACACCACTAATGAAGAATTAATGAAAACGCTTTTCTGTGCATGCATCAGTCCATGGATTAGTGAGTGAATGAATAATCAGATGTCTCCTTATAACACCAGTCCTTAAATTACTTCAGATCACCCCTGTAGTCAACAAATTACTTCAGATCACATGGGAATCTTCCATCCTTCTCTCCCTCCCATCATTACCCCTCGTGTTTCTTCCTCTTCTTTTCCCTCTTTTCCTCATTTTTTTCCGGATCCTCTTCCTATGTTGCTGAGAAGCACACCAAGGGTCCTTTGGGGGTAATCAAGTGCTCTTTGGTAATGGGCATGCTAATTTCTGAGACCAGCCCTTTTCCTCAAGCACAGCTCTACTGTAGAACTGCACACTGGTGTCCATCTGCTGGCATTCTTCCTAAAGAGTACAACACTACAGAAAATCCTTTGAATCCATACAAATCTTTGAATATTTTTATCTATTTATTTGTTTCTTTGTTCATTTTACCTCCCAATTGTAGCCCCCTCCACCTCTCCTCCCAGTACCCGCTTCCCTCCTTTTCTCTCGACTCCCTACTCCTCAGAAAAGCGGAGAACACCCCCCCCAACCTACCTCAACACATCAAGTCTCATCAGGACTGAGCACATCCTCTTCCCCTATGCCCTGGCAAACAGCCCTGAAAAGTGGTTGAAAAGGAGCCAGAAAAGTCCATGTCAGAGACAGCCTCTTCTCCCTTCAAGTCTTGAATATTTTTAATATCAGTTGAGAACTTTTAATCTGGAAACAGAAAATAGGACGTAAGAAGTTGCCTATCCTACCTATAAAATTAAATTATTTCCATTTATGGGTATCTATTTATCATGTCTACATACATAATTGCCACATTGTGTTTGTGGGTCTATGTAAGCACAGTTAAATAATTGTTATATAATTATAAGCTCCATATATAATACTGTATTTTAAAACCAAGATTCACTATGGATAACTATGACTTTTAATTCTCTATGAGAAACTTAATGATGTTTTACCAGTATTACCCCATTTTTCCCTCCTGTTCTTGACAATTTCAATTATACACTTGATAGCTACATTTCTAAATATATACATACACAATTTTATACATCAGTGGTATCTAAACAAAGATATATTTTAAAAAATAGTGGTTTCTTGTTTTCTATAAAGAAACTGGAAGTCACACTACTGTGCTTCTCAGAAAGTGACTTTTTCTTTTGCAAACTGTCTGCTTTACTGTTCTGTTGCTGTGAGAAGAGACCACAACCAAGGTAAATTTTAAAAGAGAGCATTTAATTGGGGCTTATAGTTTTAGAGGGTGAGTCCATGACCACCCTTGTTTTTTTTTATTTAGTTAATTTATTCAGGTTACATCTCCATTGTTATCCCATCCCTTGTGTCCTCCTGATCTTCCATCTGCGTTCATGCAATTCTCCTCCCCAAGTCTGTGACCACGGGGGACCGCCTCCTCCTGTATATGATTATAGGCTATCAAGTCTCATCTTGGTAGCCTGCTTATCCTTTCTCTCAATGCCACCAGGCCTCCCCACCAAGGAGAAGCGATGACCACCATTGTTTTAGAGAGTAATTTCTTAAGTTTTGTCCTTTATGGTCCATGGCTTTGAATAAAAAAAGTTTTTATTTCACTATCTTTAATGTATACCAGAAGAGAGCGTGGGAAATTATATAGGTTTTAGTGAATTATTAAGAATAAAAGTGCTGGGCATAGTGGCACACGCCTTTAATCCCAGCAGTTGGGAGGCAGAGGCAGGTGGATCACTGTGAATTTGAGGGCAGCCTAGTCTACAATATGAGTCTAGGACAGCCATGACTACACAGAGAAGTCTTGTCTCGAAAAACAACAACAAAAAAATTAATATTCACTTTGAAAAATTAGAAGATATCTTAAAGAAAATACTTCAAACTGACAAGGATAAAGACAGTAAGGGCATAGAAAGCAATATATATATATTGCCTATATATATATATAGGCAGCACTAGTTAAAGTTAATATCGATACGAGAAAACATCATTGCCAAAAGCAGTTTAAGGAGGAAAGGGTTTACTATGCTTTTATATCATAGATTATCATTGAAGGAAGTCAGGAAAGACACTCAAGTAGGGCAAGAATCTGGTAGCAAAAGCAGATGCAGAGCTTAGGGAGGGGTGCTACTTACTGGCTTGCTCCTCATGGCTTACTTTCCAGGTCTTATAAAACTCAGGACCTTTTTTTTTTTTTAATTTTTTTTTTAAATTTTTTTTATTTTTTATTAATTTATTCTTGTTACATCTCTACGGTTATCCCATCCCTTGTATCCTCCCATTCTCCCCTCCCTCGCATTTTCCCCTTATTCCCCGCCCCTATGACTGTTCCTGAGAGGGATTACCTCCCTCTGTATATGCTCATAGGGTATCAAGTCTCTTCTCAGTGACCTGCTGTCCTTCCTCTGAGTGCCACTAGGTC
>OU015756.1:68955105-69009866 GCA_907169655.1 Acomys percivali
GCATTTTCTCAATTGAGAAAATTCATCCTCCGATGAATTTAGCTCATGTCAAGTTGCTAGAAACCAGACAACACAGAGAGATGGTCTCTAGTTGTTCTTCAAATGGTAAATTTCATTTAAATGGAGAGAAAGGAAGAGAAAAAGAGAGAGATTAACTTTGCTTTAAAATTATTGCTGATAGCTTATTAAAAAAATATTGCACTAGGCATCTAGTTAAACTCTAACTGACAGACAAAGAGGGAGAGAGATGATGGGATGTGGGTAGGTTTTCAGTGGATATTAAACTACAGTCAGATAGGACCAGAAAAACCCCACTGTTTATTTTAAGGAGGGTGATTATAGATAGTAATCTGTTGAATATTTCAAGAAGATAGAAAAAAAATATTGAATTTTTTTATCATAAGGGAGTGACAAGTATTTGAAAAGGTGTATTTGTACAGCTTTTGTATTTTATTTAGTAGTTAAAATAAAATTAATTGTCAAAAATATTACCTCAGAGGTAGGTAGATGGCCTAGTCAGTAAATCTCTTGCTGCAGCAGAGTGAGGACCTAAGTTCAGACCTCTAGAGCTTATCTAAAAGCTGGTTAAAACCACTCACTTACATACACCTTCATACACATACACACGTGTGTGTAACAACAATAACAACGTCAACAATAATAATGAAGCTAATCCACTTAAGTGTGGGTGGAAACGGGAGAGGGTCTAGAGAGAACAGCTGGGAATAATGGAAGTAGGAAGTAGGAAGGGGAAATAATGTAGTTCTAGTTTTAATCGAATATATATATATATATTATATTGAACACATTCAATTAAAATAATATATATTTAAAAGTTAGGTATTGTGGCATTTACCTGTAATCCCAGTACTAGAGAGGCAGAAATTAAAAATCCATAGAACTTGCTGCAAAGGCAGTCTGACAGAATTGGCAAGTTCTTCGTTCAATGAGAAAGTGTCTCACCAACTAAGATGAAGAATGATTGAAGAAGACACATGGTGATGACGTCTGGCCTCCACACACATGTATTACTCTACCCCCCCCCACACACACACAGACGTACACTCAAACATGCACACACACATACACTGCTCTCATTACAGCGTACCACTAACAGACATATTTCCTCTTTACTTCCTCTCACACATCCATGCACAACGTTATTTTATGCATTGTACTTCTGCACGGGGCACATGGCTGTACAGGCTACACTGTTGCATGTGGCTTCTGTTTTTCCCTTTTTGAGAACGTCTTTGTTTTATAGTTATATGTCAGATGTACCTGTACTTATATGTGTATTTTGAAAAGTCAATGCAATGCAATGTTTCTCTGGGGGCCAAAGGCTTTAGACCAAATATACAAAATAAAATACTATAGCTATATAATATTAAATATGAGGACTTGAGGGATAGCTCAGTGGATAAAGCCAGATGCTCCAGAAGCCACCTAAAAGCTGAGCAGGCATGGTGGTTGCTCACAGTTCCATTACCAAGAAGCAGATGATGGGATTCCTCTGCCTAGCTGGACTTGATGTATAGGTGAATTCTACATTCAATGCAAATTGACTGAAATTTATAGTAGAGACCCAGGGAATAAGATATGTCATCTCAACCTAGGACCTCCATATGTACACAGGTGCACAAACCTACACACATTATGCCCATACACATGGGAAAACACCCAAATGTACACTACACTGTCCACAATGTGAACCATACTCTAGTTGTTCATAACACTTTCTTCCTTCTTTCAAATATTAAAATATTTTCTTACCTCTGGCATTTAATATTCTGATAAGCTGTGCCATTACCTATAAAAATGGATGTGATAAGGATATGATTTATTCATCCTTGTGGGTCTTGAAAAACATCTTGTCCTTAACTATGTAACAGCTGAATAGGGATCTTGTAAGATTGTCTCAGGATTTTGAGAAATAGGGAAGGGATATTTAAAAACTGGTCCCTACTGTATTGCTTTTCTGAGACACACGTGTTTTCTTTCAGAATAAGCGCGCACCCCTCTGGGCATCTTCAGCATCACCAGAGGTTTTCCCTTGGTGTTTTGGCTTTCTATTGCTGCTACAACAAATTACCACAAATGTGGCTTGGACAACATCCTTATTTGGCTAAAATTAAGACATCAAGAAGGCAGAGTACCATTTTGGAGGCTCTGGAGGAAAAATTAGTTCCTTACCCTTTCCAGCAAATAGAGGTCACTCACATTCCTTGTATTAAAGCCTTGTGCTTCCACCTTTGTGTTTGTCACATCTTGCTATAACTGACTGTCATCTTTGGCTCTTTCTCCTACTTTTAAGAAAATATATGAACAAATGAAGCCCACCTACAGGTAATTTATCTATTTTACATTATTATTATTATTATTATTATTATTATTATTATTATTATTATTATTATTATTATTAGTGTGATATGTGTGTTGGCATATACATATCATGGTGCATGGGCCTGGAAAGATGGCTCAGAGTTTAAAAGCACTGGCTGATCTTCCAAAGGTCCTGAGTTCAATTTCCAGCAACCACAGGATGGCTCATATATCATGGTGCATGCATACAGGTCGGAGGGATACTTGTGGAAATTAGTTTGTTTCTTACCATGTAGGGCCCAGGGATTTAAATTAGGTCATTGGTGGCAAGTGGCCATCCATCTCCCCAGTTCTAGGTTTTCAATTGTAAGCTAAATGTATTAGCCAAAATTATCCCCATTGGAAGACTCAGAGTCTCTTTGCTCATATATTCACATGTTCCCCAAGTGAAAACACAGATGCCGTCAAAGGAATCATCATTCTGCTCAGCACAACTGGCTCTTTTAGCCATGCATTTGTCTTGTCCTCTCTGAGGAGATGAAGCCATTGGAAGCGGGGATCTCCTTCCCTCAACCCCTCATCTCTGTGCTTTCAGTGAGTGGCTACTGAGTAACACAAGGTGCTATTTTATAAAGAAAGCAAAAGATGTAAATATGGAAAGAGCAGTATGAGACTTCCAGTGGAGGGGTAGTTGAAGGCTAACAACTTCTATGGTTCTACACTCTCTTCTAAGTTTGAATTTACAAAACAGATGGATGTGAACTAATTGTCACAAGCTCTGGAAAGTATGTTGCAATACATCATTTTAGAAAAAAAAATCAATATATGCTTAGCTTACTATTATGTAGCGACTAAATAGGTAATCCAGAAGAAGCAATTTTGTAACCTTTAAAGAGAAGAGAAAGTAACTGTGGAAATAGATTTTATAGTTAAACATTACTAGCCATGTCTTTTAGGTTCCTTCCCCTTGTCATCATGCCAGATTCAACAATGTTACTGTTGTAGATCACGGGGAAAAGACATAATTTCTAGCTGTTTATGTGAGGACTTCACAATTCATAAACTGGGGAAAACAAAATGCTAACACCAGCTTTCAGAACAATTGTTTTCTGAGTTTGTCAAATGTATTACTGCATTTCCCACACCAACACATATTATGTACGCCACACACTTTTAGCATTGTTTTTCATTAAAAAAGAAAGTGTCAGCCATATTTGCAATTCAAGATAGATTTAATTAAGTTCTCCCCCTATTTGAGCTATTCTATTTGCTTAGTCAGGGAAGCAGAAAGATGGTAAAGACTAGGTTTGTCTTACAAACTATGGAAAATATGCCCGATACATTATTTTAGAGAGAAAAATCAATATATGCTTAGCTTATTATTATATACCTACTAAATAGGCAGCAGAAAAGAAGCAATTTATTAGCCTTTAAAGGGGGGGAGAGAAAGTAATTGAGGAAATAGATTTTTATATATAAATTTACTAGCCACGACTTTTAGAAAAAAAGACTACCTATGGAAAAGGATCAACTGCTAGAGGAGCTAGCTGTTGAGAGGTAGTAGTAGAATAACGCGAAGGAGGAAAGTCAGTTCTGACTCTTGCAGACAGAAACAATCTTACCTCATGTAAATGCCTCAGCCTTGGCTGCTGGCTCAATATCCTTACTGTGTAATATTGCATGGTAGGATCACTCAGTGATTCACCTTCTCCAAGAAAGGAATTTAACAGCTAAATCCTATATTTTTTTTTCCTTAAAACATTCATTTTAAGTTAAAATACACTGACACCAAATGATCATGTTTACACAGAGTCACTTACTCCAAATGCCAAATTAAAGTTCAATATGCTTACCTTATTAAAATTTTTCTTCAGATTTAAAAGAACTGCAAATCCTTCCATTCCTATGACGCTTGCAATAACATCTTTTTAGGAGAAACAGTGCAATTTCTCTGAACTTCCTAGTATAAAAAGATAGGAATAAAGAGAAACATAGTGAAAATCAGGACCGGAGCCACATGGCAGTTGTTATAGTTTGCATATGGAGAGGCGGCCAAATGCTCGAGTGTTGAAGACTTTGGTCCTTGAGTGATGGATCTAGTCATTGAAAATTATTTGATGATGGAGAAACTAACTTCACTTTTGAGTTAACCCATTGCTAGGCTATAGTGTCTACTAATAAGTGGAGCCTGGTTGGAGGAAGCAGGCTTGCGTTTAAAGGGACTATCCTGTTGTGGTGTCTTGCTGTCTCTCTGTTTCTCAGCATTCTGAGACGAGTAGCTTTGTTTTACAATGGTCTTGCCCCCATAAGCCTTGATTTTTACCTCAGACCATAAAACATGGAGTAAGGTACCAGGAGCTGGAAACTTTAAGACCCAGAGGGAATATATAGCTTTCTTTCTTTCTTTCATTTGTTTCACTCAGTTATTTGTTTCAGTGATGAAAAGTTTCAGTTTCCACGGATCTCAAGGTAAAGGAAGTTGTGTTGGCAAAATTTTCTAGGTTGGTTGTTTCATTTCTTGGCACACCTTCATGAAAGGGAAAAGAGAATAAAACATGTTTTTAATAAACACGTGGACATCAACAGTTCCTCTTCGGGTTTACAAGACAATTTACAAGTATGCACACACTGTAAGAGATGTATTCAAGAGGGTTCTGAAAAGCAGCATGAGGAGCCAGCACAGTTGGTTTTGCTCAATTCCAGATCTCATCCGAAACATTCAGAAATGCACTTGCCGTTCACAGTTTTCACACATGGCAACTCTTAGTCATAAATTCGAATTACTTGGTACCATCTCTGCAGTGGTGTGCTTCAATGTTTAACAACACTCTCACCAATAAATGAACTAATAAGCACCCTTGTCTTCTGAGTTGGCTAGTCTCTGTACTTCTGCTGTGGCAAACTTCAGAAGTCTAGGTGACGTCATTTATTGTTAATCACCCCAACTAGATGATGGTATCTGCATAGTTTTGAACATCTTGTCCTGGAGCTGGCCCAGCTGATGGTAAACGGGGCCAGGGTTTGCCAAATTCCAAACAGGCTGCACATTCATGAGTCAAGCAAATACCATTGTTTTAAATTGTCCAAACTTGGGGGTGGGTATATAATGCAGCTTAGGTAGATGGAACACACTGCTAAGTCCAATTGTTGTCATTCCTCACTCACTTAAAACTCCAGAGTTTGGCACAGAGTTTTTCAAATGATATTCAATTAATATTTTCTGATATAATAGCAAGGAAAAGAAGAAAAGCATTTTGACACTTATTTTCTTTTATTGAAAATAGATTTTTTTCATACAATATATTTTGATTATGGTTTCCCCCTTTCTACTCCTCCAAGCTCCTCCCTAACTCTCTCCACTCTAGATCCCCCTTCTTTTTGACTCTCATTATAAACCAGATTTAGTCCCCAGCCTCATCCCAGCTCTGCTGAAGAACACCTGTGGCAGCCTCGCCTGCTCCTCTCTCCTAAGGATCCCACAGAACTTCTCTTCTAACTGCTGTCCTGTACCTCCTTGCTCTGTCCCAGTCTCCAACCTCCGCAGGAACCTACTACTAACGCAAGGGCTGTGTCCTTCCAGGGAAACAAGTAAGCTGAAGGCAGCTCCACATCTTTCCTGCCTCTCTAGCTCTAGTCCCCACAGTCTCATACCTGGCTCTGTAGCAGTAAATCTGCGGCGTCCCCATAACCTCTCTGTCCTCACTGCCAACAGATCAGGAAGATCTCAAATCTTCTTTCTCCCAACTCACCCCAGAATCCCAGTCCCCAACACCAGCAGGCATTCCTTGTGAACAGGCTCAGCCAGCCAGGCAAATAGCTCCCACTCCCCAACTCCTGCTGGAACTTTCTGTTTACCCACATACAATTCCAGACAGGAAAGCAAGTAGGCTACCTGTAAATCTTTCCTTCTCCTTTTATTCCTTTAGATCCAAATCCCAAGCACTATAGTGGACTCTCTAGAGTGACCTTCTTTTACTGTCTCCTAACATTCCAAAGATACAAAATTAGCAGATTCTGATTGTACACTGTGCTCTTCACCTTCCCATGAAGCTCTTTACATCCCTAATCTATGTCATTCCTAAGTGTCAGCTCCCAGTATCCAGAAACACATTTTACCTGGAACCTCCAGGGGCCACAACTATCAGTCCCAAAGAAAATTTCCTATAAGGAAGCACATAGCCTTCAAACTCTCCAAAAACCCAGAGAAAACAGAAACCAAGGAACAAAACACCCACCCAACAAAGACACATCCAGATATCAGGACATATCCCAATCTCTGATGCCTAGATGCTAGTGTAAAAACACAGACATTAAGATCCAGGGCAATATGTCTCCACTAATGCCCAGCTATTTTACCATAGCAGACCCTGAATATTCCACAGAGCTGAAACACACACACACACACACACACACACACACACACACACACACACACTTTATTTTTTATTTTTATTAATTTATTCTTGTTACATCTCAATGGTTATCCCATCCCTTGTATCCTCCCATTCCTCCCTCCCTCCCATTTTCCCCTTACTCCCCTCCCCTATGACTGTGCCTGAGGGGGACTTCCTCCCCCTTTATATGCTCATAGGGTATCAAGTCTCTTCTTGGTATCTTGCTATCCTTCCTCTGAGGGCCACCAGGTCTCCCCCTCCAGGGGACATGGTCAAATATGAGGCACCAGAGTACGACACACACACTTTAAACTGCCTACATTATGATAATAGAAGTCCTTAAAAGGGGAAATTAATAAATCCTCAAAGATATGTAGGAATACACAAATAAAGAGTTGGAGAAAATGAATAAACTCCTTTGAGAAATCCAGGAAAGCACAAAAAGTAAAAGGAAATAAATAAAGCTGTTCAAGAACTGAACATGGAAATAGAAGCAATTAAAAAAACACAGATACCCACACACACAAATTGAGAGAAATCTGGAAATGGAAAATTTAAGAATTTGTACAGAAACTACAGAGGTAAGCCGCACCAACAGAATACAAGAGATGGAAGAGAGCATCTCAGGGATAAAAGTATTAGAGAAGAAATGGATACATTCAGCAAACAAAACAACAACAACAAAATAAAACGTGTTAAATTTAAAAATTCTTGAAAAAAAATCCAGGAAATCTGGGACACTATGAAAAGACCAAGTCTAATATAATAGAAATAGAGGAAGGAGAAGAAAATATTTTCAACAAAATAATAGAGCAAAATTGTGCTAACCTAAAGGACATGCCTATGAAGGTACAAGAAGCATACAGAACATCAAATAGATTAGACCAGAAAATAAAGTTGATTCACCACATAACAATCAAAACACTAAACACACAGAATGACAAAAGAATATTAAAAGCTGCAAGGAGAAAAGACCAAGTAGCATCTAGTGGAAGGCCTATTATGATTATACCTGGCTTCTCATTGGAGACTCTAAAAGCAAGAAGAGCCTGGACAGACTCTAAGAGACCATAGATGCCAGCCAAGACTAGTATACCCAGAAAAACTTTGAAACACCATGGATAAAGCAAATCTTTTCCATGATAAAGACAAATTGAAGCAGCATCTACAAATTCAGCCCTAGAAAAGGTGCTAGAAGGAAAACTTCAACCTAAGGAAGTTAACTACAACCATGAAAATACAGAGAGTAAGTAATCTCAGACAAGCAAAATCATAAGAAGAGAAACACACACACACATACACACACACACACACACACACACACACACACACACACACACACACACCACTCCACCACCACCACCAAAATAACAGTAATCCAGGATCATTGGTCATGGATATTTCTCAGTATCAATTATGTCAATTCACCAGAAAAAAGACACAGACTGGAAGAATGGATGTGAAAACAGGACTCACCCTTCTGCTGTGTACAAGAAACACACCGCAATATTAAGGATACACCTCAGGATAAGTGTTGGAAAAAAATAGTCCAAGGAAATGGACCTAAGAAGCAAGCTGGTGTAGCATTTTAATATCTAATAAAATAGACTTCAAACCAAAACTAATCAAAGGAGATAGGGAAGGATCCTACATACCCATCAAAGGAAAAAAAATCCATCAAGAAGACATTTCAACTTTTAGCATTTATGCACCTAAGTTTGTGAAACAAACACTGTTACAGGTTAAATAACATACTGACCCTCACATACTAATAGTGGGAGACCTCATTGTGCCATTCTCCCCAATGGACAGTTCATCCAAACAGAAAAATGCTGGCGCTAACAGACGTAAATGAAATGGACCTAACAGATACTTACAGAAAATTCCACCCAAACACAAAAGAATATACATTCTTCTTTGCACCTCATGGTATGCTCAGCAAAATTCGCCAAAATTAACAGCAGAAAGATAGTTTTCTTGTTCCCATGGCTAGCTGACCCATGGGTATAGATGTGGGCTGTGATAGAGTGAATAGTTGGAGGGAAAAGAGTGGGAGAAGAGAATTTGTGTGATCCTAGAGAAAGGAGGTTGGTGGAACCACAGCAGGTGATATGTTACAGTGTTGGGTATAAAAGTAACTTTTATTTACCAGATGTAATTGTCATCTCGGAGGCTTACTGCTAAATAAGCTCATCCTTCCTATCTCTTTCTGAACTTTGAGTGGCTAGGTCATCTAAGCTGTTCTTGCTTAAAATTCTTTCCAAGCTAATTGACTAATTTGGCTTCTCTTGGCTTCTTTTGTATTGGTCGACTTCTGAACTGCACCAAACTGCATGACCTCAACTGAACTAGACCGGCCTGTGACTAACTGCCTATACTGTAAGCTCAACTCATCTGTACTGTCTTCTCTCCTGAACTCTTTACCCACTGTATTGTCTTTTCCAGTCTCTCTCTCTGCTCTACCGTACTCTCCTGACTCAAATCTACTGTACTGTGCTTAAGTAGCTTCTCTTTCCTGTCAGTTCTCATGAGCGCTGGGCGTCTCCTATCTCTGACTCGTTCTCCCAAATCTTTCTTTGATTTGTCACTTTGTCTGAGCCTCAATTAGACATCACTTTCAAAGAAGGGTGCTTCCTTCTACAAACTAACTTTACCTTCATTGTTTGGAAGTAAGGTGTGTACTAAGAGAGTGTCTATATTGCAGACAGAGGGGCAAAAGGTTTGTGGCATGTCTGCATTCCAGCCAGATCACACAGTCTTTGGATATGAACCCTTGCCAGAGCAGCCATGTTTCTGGATTAAAATTCCTCTACAGCCAGGAGTAAAATTGAGCTTTTAGATTTAGAAGGGGAGCAAATTGTGCCATTAAAAAAAATCCTAGGTAAAAATAATCTTTAAAAAAATTTTTTTTTATTCTTGTTACATCTCAATGGTTATCCCATCCCTTGTATCCTCCCATTCTTTCCTCCCTCCCATTTTCCCCTTATTCCCCTCCCCTATGACTGTTCCTGAGGGGGATTACCTCCCCCTGTATATGCTCATAGGGTATCAAGTCTCTTCTCATACCAGCCTTATTCATAATAGCCAGATCATGGAAACAGCCTAAGTGTCCCTCAGTAGAAGAATGGATAAAGAAACTGTGGTACATATACACTATGGAATACTACTCAGCTATTAAAAACAAGGAATTCCCGAAATTTGTGGATAAATGGATTGAGCTAGAAATGATTATAATGAGTGAGTTAACCCAGAAGCAGAAAGACTCAAATGGTATATACTCACTTTTATCTGCATACTAGCCCAAGGGGCATGTCCCACGAAAGCCTTCACTTACCAGGAAACTGGGACAGAGGGGAGGACATCCTATTGGGACTCTAGATGAGAGAAGCATGGGAGAATATCAAAGTATAAGGATCCAGAGGGTCCTAGAAACTTACAAGTAGAACATTATGATAGGCAGATTTGGGCCCAGGGGTCCCACTCAAACTAAGGCACCACCAAGGACAATACAAACAGTAAACTTTAAACCCCTACCCAGGTCTAGCCAATGGTCAGAACATTCTCCACATTTGAGTGAAGAGTGGGATATGACTTTCTCACGTACTCTGGTGCCTCACATTTGACCATGTCCCCTGGAGGGGGAGACCTGGTGGCACTCAGAGGTAAAAATAATCTTACAGCATTATTTAAGCATTCCAAGAAAACTTAACTGAAAATACTGAACACTGGTAGTCAACAGTAGGAACTATATAGAATAAAGCACAAAGGAAGAAATAGCTACAAAGAACTGTCTCTGAGTCAACTTCCTTAATAATTATATCATTATATCTTTGGGGGACTGTCTCTTGCAGCAGCATCCCTGAGAAACTGTCTCATGCAGCATCCCTGGGAGACTTGTCTCCTGTGTATGGAGTGCATTTTCCCAACAGAAATTCCATAATGTTTCATTTTATGTTATAAGCCCAGTGAGTGTTGATGGTCTTTACTGGTTTCTTCATATCTTTGTTTTCTTTTTATTACCGTATTAGTGCATATGCGTTGTAAAAAAGTAATAAACTTTATATGCAAATATGTTTACTGCAATGTTATCTATGATAAAAACCCTAATTATTCAATGAAAGCGGATAGGTTAGTAAATTATTGTACATCAGGGTGAGAGAATACCATGAACTGTTAAAACTACAAAGTAATAGCATGAAAAGTGTCACCTTGGAAAAGTAGACATAGAACAATATGAGTGCCGGTGACCAGGTAATTCCACGTGTTTGGTAAATAAAGAACGTGGTAAAAAAGATGTTAAATCTAACAAATGGAATCACGGGACCTCCTCTTCTTTTGCACAGCTTTGTATAATCTTTATTTTTAAAGGAAATATGGAAACATTCTTATATAGGTTAAATAAGATATGGAAGGACACATTACCAGTAAATTGTAGAAATATAAACATTCAATTCTGTCCAACTCCAAGAGAATTAAGCCTTATAAACCCTACTGTCATATGAATGATAAGATAAATAATAAGCAAATTATTTACGAATAATTTTGATTTACATTTTAAAAAAGTATTTTAAGACTCATTTAATATTATTAAATTATGTATTATTTTATTAGACATTACATAAGTGTTGTTACAAGTTTCTCTGTAACAAAGAAAATATCTATGAACAAATGCTTTATTTCTGGTCACATGTAATAAATTTATTCCTTGGAGCCAAAAAGCAATAAAATATTGGTAAATGAAGCAGCTCCTGGTCTTGTCTCACTGAACTTAGTATCTCTTGAGAACATTCACAGTATTCAAATAAATGACTGATAAGTGAGCAGCTAAAAATACAGCACATGTTTTGACTTTCCATCTGTGTATGGTTTTCTCCATGGGGTAAGTTTCTTTCAGGCAGCTTGTTGAATTTGATCATCCGGTTCTGCGTCTTTCAATTGGAGAATTAAAACCACTTTCATTCAGGGTTATTATTTAGAGGGATATGATAGGTCTTATCTTTTGTTTGTTTGGTTTTAGACAAGGTTTCTCTGTGTAGCTTTGGCTGTCCTGGACTCGCTTTGTAGATCAAGCCGGCATCGCACTCAGAGTGATCTACCTGCCTCTGCCTCCAGAGTGCTGGGATTAAGGGGGTGCACCACCGTTCACAGCTTGTGTGTTTTTTCTACCATTGAATATTTTAATTTTTCTTCCTTTTCCTTCTGCTGTTCTGGTGAGATTTATTATTTCCTCTGCTCTTGTGGTAGTTTTTATGTTCCTCTTCTGCATGCGTGAATCCTGCAGCTGTGGTGGGCAGTTGTGGATTAGTGGTCCTAATCTTACTTTGTAGGTATGTTGGGGGTATTTTTTTTCCCTTTGAGTCTGAAAGTACGAAGGCAAACTTTGTTAGGTATAGTGATTTACTTTCGGAGGTTTATTCTTATTTGTTTGTTTTCTTTTTATATTTTTTTAGATTTCAAATGTTTATTTTTTAATTAATAATTTATCTATTCACTCTACGTTTCAATTGTAGACTCCTCTGCCCTCCCCTCCCAGCTCCACCCTCCTTCTCTCCTCCCCCTGTCTCCAGTCCTCTACTCCTCATAAAAGGGGAGCCCCGTGCCACAGCACACCCCAGCACGTCTTTTTTTTTAATTAATTAATTTTTGTATTAATTTATTCTTGTTACATCTCTATGGTTATCCCATCCCTTGTATCCTCCCATTCTCCCCTCCCTCCCATTTTCCCCTTATTCCTCTCCCCTATGACTGTTCCTCAGAGGGATTACATCCCCCTATATATGCTCATAGGGTATCAAGTCTCTTCTAGGTGACCTGCTGTCCTTCCTCTGAGTGCCACTAGGTCTCCCCCTCCAGGGTCCCGCTCAAACTAAGGCACTAGCCAAGGACAATACAGGCGGTAAAATTTAAACCCTTACCCTGATCTAGCCCATGGACAGGACAGTCTCCACACTTGAGTAGAGAGAGGGATTTGACTTTCTCATGTACTCTGATGCCTCACATTTGACTATGTCCCCAGCACATCTTTGAAGCCCTGAAACAACATTCCAAGGCCTTCGGCTGTTAGCATTTCTGTGGAGAAATATGCTGTCCTTGTGACCGGTTTGTATTTGTGATTGGATTGGCACTTGTTTCTTGCAGTTCAGGCTGGCCTCAAACTCACCGCCCAGCCCAGGCTTTGATCTTCCTGAATGAACTTTGCAAGTGCTAGGGAGTAAGTTTATACTGCCACACCTGACTTTCTTTCTTTCTTTTTTAATATATTTTATTAATTTATTCATATTACATCTCAATTGTTATCCCATCCCTTGTATCCTCCCATTCCTCCCTCCCTCCCATTTTCCCCTTACTCCCCTCCCCTATGACTGTGACTGAGGGGGACCTCCTCCCCCTGTGTATGCTCATAGGGTATCAAGTCTCTTCTTGGTAGCCTTGGTTATCCTTCCTCTGAGTGCCACCAGGTCTCCCTCTCCAGGGGACGTGGTCAAATATGAGGCACCAGAGTACGTATGAAAGTCATACCCCACTCTCCACTCAAGTGTGGAGACTGTTCTGACCATTGGCTAGGTCTGGGTAGGGGTTTGAAGTTTACTGCATGTATTGAACTTGGCTGGTGTTTTTAAAAATTACTTATACATTACAACTGCACAGAACTAAGTTAAACTCATGGTAATACTGCTTAAAAGTATGAGCCCCTGGACAAATTATTTAATTCCGATTACTTGAATTCTGCTCCATAAAATCAAAATGAAAGAATTAAAAATTGAAAACAACTCAATGAACATTCTGTCTTCTGTGAGAACAGCAAGCATTCTTAATCAGAGCAATCTCTCCTGCCCTTGACATAGTTTTCAATTTGCATTTACCTTATATGTCACTATTATAAATTATATTTCAACTTCTTAGTTCATTTTCATACCTCGATTTGTCTCATACCAACTCATAAAATTTCTATATGCATTTTGGTTGAGACCATGTGCTATTATTATAGCCTATGTCTTTTCTTCATAATAATTTCCTCCCTTTTAAACACCTTTTTATATTCCTGTTTAAAAGTCATTCTCACATGTTTTTATCTCCTGAAGGAACACTCTAGTAGAATTAATTGTTTTAAATCTGATATAGGGATGATCAAATACTACCTTTAATATAGGTATTCCA
Organism: Acomys percivali; assembly: GCA_907169655.1. Taxonomy (NCBI): domain Eukaryota; kingdom Metazoa; phylum Chordata; class Mammalia; order Rodentia; family Muridae; genus Acomys; species Acomys percivali. The sequence continues at coordinate 68,968,980 of OU015756.1, forward strand.
AAGAATGGTGTTCTATGAATTTGAAAGCTTTAAATTGATTTTTTTTTAAAGAAGAGTTTTGGGTTTCTCAGGGAAGTAGGGGAAAAGTACAGGGAACTCCTAATATGATTTAACCACACACATGCACAACCTCCTCCCTTAGAGTGGCTAGTCTACCGCAGTAAGTGAGTCTCCTCTGTATGTCACCACCACTCTCTGGAGACTTTACATCAAGGGCTAAATATGAGATCTGGAGGTTCTGTGAGTGTATTTCACTTTTCATGTTGGTATAAGTGGTTTTTACTTTGAAGTTTGTCTCTCTTTTTTTTTTCTTTCAAGACAGGGTTTCTCTGTGTATCCTTGGCTGTCCTGGACTCACTTTGTAGACCAGGCTGGCCTCGAACTCACAGAGATCTGCCTGCCTCTGCCTCCCAGAGGGGGGCTGGGATTACAGGCGTGCGCCACCATGTCTTGATTAAAGCATATCTCTTGAAGTTTGTTGATGTTACCCAGAAATAGAATCACTTTTTCAGTGATGCTGTATCCAGTGTTTTCCTATATTTACTTTGTCATGTAAACTATTTCTCATTTGTTTCTTACAGAATTTCTAATAGCAAAATCATATTTTATACAAGTTGCTAGGGCTCTTTTGGTTTAACTTTATACATTGCATTTATATGTTCATAACTTAGAACAACTTGAATAGAAATTACCACTCTTTATATTTCCAAAATTATTTTCTGAGGTGTTATTTCAAAAAAGCTATGCTGGGAAGGGTGGAGGATACAAAGCTGGCACCTTTGTCATCCAGAAATTTAGTTGAATTAGTCTGTTTTCCTTTTTTTCTCCTGAGACACGGTTTTTTTTCTTTTCTTTTTTTATTTATTTTTATTTATTTATTTATATTTTTTTTATTAACTTATTCTTGTTACATCTCTATGGTTATCCCATCCCTTGTATCCTCCCATTCTCCCCTCCCTCCTATTTTCCCCTTATTCCCCTCCCCTTTGACTGTTCCTGAGAGGGATTACCTCCCCCTGTATATGCTCATAGGGTATCAAGAGACAGGGTTTCTTTATGTAGCCCTGGCTTGGAACTAGCTTTGTAGAGCAGGCTGTCTTCGAACTCACAGAGATCTACCTGCCTTTGCCTCCTGAGTGTTGGGGTTAAAGGTGTGTGCCACCATCGCCCCAGAGTTCTTTCCTTTTAATGTGGCCTTAAGTTTAACTATGAGAATCACTGTTCATTGATATCCTGTCCATTACAAATTTCTACTCACTAAGCTACCAAAACAAATAGTGCACCCTATTCAAAATAAAATAAAATCCTTAACAGCCATAAAACAAAAATCAACTGGCTCCTTTGCAGTTCTTGGGAAAAACTAACTGTCCTCTGCAAGACAAATGTTTCCAGGAGTGGGCAAACCGTTTTGCAAGCCAGGCCTCCTTTAAAGTCTAGCATTGGTTTATTCTCGGTTTGGTTTTCTGATGCTCACACCTTGGCTCTAGTCAACCACCTTTCTCTTTTGTAGTTCCCCCTGAACCCACCAGCTCACCTAAGTAAGGCTCTAACCTACAGTACTTGAGTGAAGTCATAGCAATGGACCAAGCTTGTAAAGACTAGATCTGCCATCCCAGCTTTCATTTGGAATGGACTGTGATTATTGTCAATGTCTTTGTGTAAGTGGGTCATAAATCATCTCCCTTAACTTGTCTTCCTGTGTTACCTTACTTTCCATGTTCTGAAAGAAAAGAAATTTCACACAGTGCAGTATGAGGGGAAATAGCCTATTTTCAAGTAATGTCTTTTTCCCCAGAAAGTTAAGTGTTACCATTTCTTGAAGGGGAATTTTAAGACAACTCATTAGAATGCTGAATGGTGGGCTTAACAGTTATTTATAATGGAGTGGTGTGCTGTAGCTTCCTTGAGTCCTTTTTGAAGGCTCTGTTAGTAGAATTCTTATTAGGAGTATGCTTTCTATGAGACTTTAATAGTAGTTCTATTTTTATCTGGAAAGAAATGATCCTTATAATGCTAATTTTCTCATTTAATGGGAATTCTTTCTCGGTATAACTAGAAAATTTCTAACTTGGATTGGAAGTCGCTTGCTTTAGTCTATGTGCAAAAGTGCCCTCAACATGATATGTGAGAAAAGAAAATTGAGTATGATTTAATTTGAGGCTTTCTTTGGAAATTGAAGAAATCTATTCCTGTTTTGCTTCCATGCCTCATTTTGCACATAGTCTGCAAAACCAAGGTTTTAAAATTAGGCAAAAGGTATTGTGGAACTGGGCAGGAAAGACAACAGATTTTAAGTCTCTGTGAGAACACAAAGGAACTTGTGTCACTGGTTTAATATGCTGTTTGCTACAAGCCCACACTGTGCAAGGCACTAGTCTAATAACTACAGAATCTAGTGCAAGTTACAAATGAACTTCCAGCATAAGTCAAGTCAAATTTATATTTATGGAAAAGCAATGAACAAAAGAGAATTTTATACACACACACACACACACACACACACACACACACACACGTGCTAATGACAAGTACAGTAAAAAGAAAAAAACCCCACTGGGAAAGAAGATAGAGGTGAATGGTATTTTAGAAAGAATTCTATCCTATATCTAAGATATCTACGATAGATGTATGTATATATATATATGACTATTATAAGGAAATCCTTTATTTAAAATAGAATTAATCAGCATATATTTATATGTAGTAAACTGTATAATTTTACCTATTTGTATCTCTGATTATGTGATTCTGTAGTTTTTCCCTCATTCCTACACTTGTATATTTTTCTTCTTTCTCATTTCTAAGCACTTAAGTAATCTGTCTGTTTTGTTAGTAATATGAAAACAGAATAAAAACTATAACTTTGATTTTAATTTGGTCTTTGTAAAGGCTAGTTTTATGTCAACTTGACACAAGCTATAATCATCTGAAAGGAGGGATCCTTAACTGAGAAAATGCTCCTACAAGATCTGGCTATAGGATATTTTTTAAATTAGTGGTTGATGGGGGAGAGCCCAGGCCATTGTAGATGATACCATCCCTGGGCTGGTGGTCCTGTTTTCTATAAGAGAGCAAAGCGAGCAAGTCATCATGAGCAATTCAGCAAGCAGCACCCATCCCTGGCCTCTGCATCAGCTTCTGTCTTCAGGTTCCTGCCTAGATTGAGTTTCTATCCTGACTTCTGCTGGTGTACTTTTCACCAACAATTTTTATTTCGGCTTCCTTATGTTTCTTTCTCCCTTTTCCACTCTAAGACCTTCCAACACCCCAATACTGCATAGGGGAGAAAGAAAGTTAATGGGGAGAGGGGGTGGAGTTTTCTTTAGCTGCTCCCTGCTGTGTAGGACCATCAGGTTCTTTGGGGGCAGGTCCAATCCTACTTTCAGTTTATCTCCGACTTCTTCTCACACTGCACCAAGAGCAAACAAGAGCTGCAGGGGGAAGCACCAGCAGCCTTCTTCTTTCTCTGAGCCCCCAGGCACTCTTTGGAGCTGGCTTTTATCCCCACTGACGAAGACCACATCTCCTCTGCACAAGGTAGTTCACAGCTGACAAACATCACACACTCTCTTAGGAGACAATTATCAGCTGTGGACAAATTGGGGCAGTCCCCATATCCCATACATGGGATTAAAACAAAAACATGTTTACATATAAATCAAAACTTCTGCAGCAGACTTCCTTTAGTGGTAGACCATGATGTGAAGGTATAATAAACCCTTTACTCCCAAAGCTGTTTTTTGGCCATAGTATTTAATCACAGTAATAATAACCCTAACCAGGGCTTCCTATATGTTTTTTTGTTTTCTGTGCCCTTAACATCAGTCCTTATCCTTGTCATCTTGAAGAATTTTCTTTAAAAAAATTCTTCTATTTTTTCAAGATGAATATTGAATTTTTATTAATGATTCATTAAAACCTATATATTTTCCTGAGCTCATTTCTGGTATCCAGTGATGATATTAAAATAAAAACAACCTCCTGGATTCAAACCCAGGGACCATGGAGGATAACACTAAGCAAATTTCTCTCTAAGACTAAAATGAAGTGACGACAGTTCACTTTCCCAGTGGAATGACTTTATAACTAGGTATAGAGTTTGATGCTTTTTTAAGAGTGGGAATTGGTTATTGCAATGGACCCATGAGTACTAGTATTTTCCACTTACCTTTTCCACATGAGCACTTACATTATTATCCCCATCAAACTTCCAACTTGGTGTATCAGTTATCTGGGTGAGGCTTTTAAAAATGCAAATCATTATATAACCACCTCCAGATGCAGTGAAGCTAAGAGAATATAGCAGAATGCTTGGGGAATTTAATAGACACATTTAATGTCTTAGGGTCTAGGAGGCGCCTTGTTTACAATGAGGGAAAACATCATACGTGCTGAAAACAGGGGACAGTTACATGCTTGGATTAGCAGTTAGACTGGGATACGTTAGCAATTACATTCCTATAATTAAGTTTTATCACTTAAGTGTCATGGTAGTAGAATTGTAGAACTTTTCATTAGCGGCATTAGAAATCCTTCACCACCATAGATGAAAATATTTTTACTTGTGTCATTGCTGCTAAGAACACTACTACTATGTGACCGAAGACTGGCCGTTGGGATAGGAATGGCAGTGATGTGTAGTCACTGTGTCACCTTCTGAAAGAGAAATGAACATTTCCAACTCTTCTTGAATAAATGGTAGTGAAAGCACTGATGATGTGACTGACAGTGTGCATTAATGTACTCCTTCAGGCAGGTGAACAGGCAGACTCTCTCGGAAAGGCAGGGTTTCACCACAGAAGGTACATGGCCATCTGGTGACTGTGGAAATATGATGCTTATCATAGACTTCTGCACCTTCACTGAAAAAAAATAGTTATGTCTATTTTGCTTCTTTATTAGAATTGTTAAGGCTGTCCAAAGTTATATACCAGTGAAGAAACTCCCCAGCCCCTCACCTGAAACAAACCCAGAAGTGCCAAGACCCTGGTACAGTAGCAGGCTTGGCATTTTGTGGAAAAGCTATGAACAGAGTTCTGTTTGGCACTTGACAGGAATGGAGTACGAGGAGCCTCATAGACCGTCGATCCACTGTTTTGGTGGACTTTATACTAAAAGTCCGGAGAAACCGTTGGGAAGCTGAGAGTAAGCAAGTGACACGACAATGTAATGGCACAGGAACTATTTTTGTTTTCTGACATTGCTATTATCATCCCATGGTATAAAGACTGAATAAAATAATGTCAGGCAATCAGTAATTATGGAGTTTCTGTCACTTACAATCTTAAGTTAGATTACAAAATACCTTGGAAATAGCCAGATCATGGAAACAGCCTAAATGTCCCTCAGTAGAAGAATGGATAAAGAAACTGTGGTACATATACACTATGGAATACTACTCAGCTATTAAAAACAAGGAATTCCTGAAATTTGTGGACAAATGGATTGAGCTAGAGATGATCATAATGAGTGAGTTAACCCAGAAGCAGAAAGACTCAAATGGTATATACTCACTTATATCTGCATACTAGCCCAATGGACATGTCCCATGAAAGCCTTCCCTTAACAGGAAACTGGGACCGAGGGGAGGACATCCTACTGGGACTCTAGATGAGAGAACAATGGGTGAATAGCAATGTAGAAGGATCCAGTGGGTTCTAGAAACCTACAAGTAGAACATTATGATAGGCAGATTTGGGTCATGGGGTCCTGCTCAAACTAAGGCCCTAGCCAAGGACAATACAGGCGGAAAAATTTAAACCCCTACCCTGATCTAGCCCATGGACAAGACAGTCTCCACACTTGAGTGGAGAGAGGGATTTGACTTTCTCAAGTACTCTGGTGCCTCACATCTGACTATGTCCCCTGGCGGGGGAGACCTAGTGGCACTCAGAGGAAGGACAGCAGGTCACTGAGAAGAGACTTGATACCCTATGAGCATATACAGAGGGAGGTAATCCCTCTGAGGAACAGTCATAGGGGAGGGGAATAAGGGGAAAATGGGAGGGAGGGGAGAATGGGAGGATACAAGGGATGGGATAACCATAGAGATGTAACAAGAATAAATTAATTAAAAAAAGTATAAATATAAAGCAGACAAATTAATAAAATTATCCTCTTTCCTTCTAAAAATAAATAAATAAATAAAACATTAAAAAAAAAAAAGAATAAACACTCAGAGGGCATTTGCTGCATTTTTTTTGTATGTAGGTGTAAATGGTGTGTGTGTGTGTGTGTGTGTGTGTGTGTGTGTGTGTGTGTGTAGTCTGGAGGTTGATGTCAGACATCATTCTTGCTCACTCTACACTTTATTTATTGAGGTAAGACTTCTCATTGAACTCACTGATTCATCTGGTTTAACCAGTTAGCTTACTCAGGGAGCCTTTATTCGCTCCTTCTAAGCTCTTGAAATTACAGGTAGGCTGCCATGCCTGCCACAGCGTTTCTGTGGATGGTAGGGCTCCAAACTCTGGTCCTTATGTTTGTGCAGCAAGGGTTTTATCCACATAGTCATCTCTCCATAGTTAGTGTTTAAACAGACACCAGAATAGATGGTAAAACCTGTGAATTTAGGCTTGCTGTGCATATCTGAAAGAGATCAGGACACAGTAGATATATTCTTCGAATACTGAGTGGAAGTTTAATGAATCTTTTCAAAGGAGAATAAAGAGGAGTAATGGAGCATTTAACAATGCTCTTTGAGTTAATTTAAAGTGATATTGACCTCTACAGCTAGTTCTTTATACTTAAATTAATAAAAACGAAATACCATTAAAAATGTAGCAGTTGCACTGGACACATTTCAAACTCATGAGATCCATATGTGGCTAGCAACTACCCCAATTAGGCAGTGGATGTGGAACCTTTGTACTATTTAGAAAGTTCTAGTGGGAAGAGGGACAAGAGGGAAGAGTGGACTTATGGATGCTTTTGCTAACCAAGTAGCAGGGATATGAAAACCAAGAGCAACTAGATATGCTCTGACTTGATGAGCCTTATTCACTCATTTAATTGTTCATGATTCTCAGAAGGATGGCTTGTTAAACAGCAGAACAGCTTTCCAACAATTAATAAATTACTTTATGTATGTATTTATGTATGTATTAGAATTGTCATATTGTCCCTAGGAATGGAAGATACTGCTTTCTCTCTAAAGATGTTTCTCTCCTCTAGCCCAATTTTAAACAAATTAATCTAGCTGCAGAAAAAAAGGCTATAGCCCATACTTGCTTTATTGCCTGTGTCTCAGCTAACTGACTGCCCCTGTAGCATCTGTTGGTGCATCCTAAGTTAAGGCATATACACAGAGACTGTGGAGTGGCAGTAGGGTAGGAATAGATTGCTGAAGGCCGAGGGAACAGTGTAGAGAAGGACGTGGGACAGATGAGATAGATGATAATCTTGGTTATAACTTAGCATGGTGGTGAGAGGAACTTGAATCACCATCAAGTTGACGTCTAGCAAGTAAACAAACTACTGGGAGCATAGAGCTCTACAACTCACTTCGCAGAACTCTTTAATGTACAATACGGATGTTTGTGCATCCCATCTCAAGGAACAGAGTTTTATGCATTTTGGCTTCTTAAAGAAGCTCTTCTGCAAATATGAGTAAATGATTGAACAGCAGAGGGGGCTGGTAGGAGAAAGATAGCCTTATGTTAAATTGGGTTATTAAAATAGTGTGGTTGGGAACTAATGGTTGTTGGGGCTGGTGTGATGGCAGTGGTCTGAGATAATAGGTTGTTTATTGCAGAGGCAGTACAGGATAAGGAAGAACTAGAGTTGACATTTTGTCTGACATTTACAGTTCTGGTTGTCACAGATTATGGTTGGGAAAATGATACCTATGTTTCTCCTCCTTTATTTTTTCCCTTTGAACCAAATTGTTTGAGTTGTCCTTGAGCACTCTGACATGGGTGGCTGTTTGTCATTGTGGATGTAACTTTTTTTAAAAAATAAAATACTTCCTTCTCCAGGATTCATTTTCTTACATATATTTAACAGACTGCTCCAGGGAAATTAATTGCTTGCTCATCTGTAATTTTATAAGAATTTTTACATAACGTTAATGGAGAAATAATTACTAAAACAGCTGGGTCTGTGGTTCCCACTATATAATATGTTTCCTGAGGACAGTGGTGATTATCATATTATCACACTACCAATCAAGCATATCAAAAAAGATAGCTCTCTGCCTTGCGAAATCAAAACTTTCGTCCAGCGTATGGACCAAGGGAAACACTTCAAAAATTGTTTTAACTCGAGAAAGAAAGAACCACGATTTCTAAAGACATGTAGATAAAGGACTTAGCTATGTATCCCATTCACTTCCAGCACAGATGATCAGAAATGGCTCCTGAAGAAGGGAAGGTTTTGTTATGGATGGTCAATGAGCACTTGAGCAAGTCCAGCTGAACAAGTCAGGGTTGACGTCATGAGAGCTTATAAAGAAAAACAATCGGTCTCTCAAATTATTAATATTAAATTAGCTTTGGGTGAACAAATAATATCTCTTTTGTTTGTCTTTCTCCAGAATTCAAAATATCTCCATGGCTAGAGTCAGGTGATTTTTTTTAATTAGATAAGATAGTAATCTACTGTCATAACAAGTAAACCATGACATCTGTGTCTTACACATTAAAGGCTTATTTCTCATTTAGATGTCAGACCATAGTTAGCATGCCTGCATATGTGACATTCCTCATGTTGATAGAGTGCATACACTGTGATTCTTGAGAATATGGTTTCCTCTCATCTGCAGATGTGTGTGTGTGTGTGTGTGTGTGTGTGTGTGTGTGTGTGTGTTGGTCATGATGTTTTATCACAGTAACAATAATCCTAACAAAGACAGAAGGCAGGCAAAGTGTGAGAGCTTAGTGAAGAAATGTAGGCAGAAGCAGGAACTGTGCCTATCACAAGCACGTTTCTGCTTGCAACCACTTGGCATTATGACCATCATTGTGTTATCATCTTTACAATTTTTCCAAAATAATAAAAATATCTTGGTGTGTAGTGCAACTGAAAATGACTAACCCTTCCACAACATCTTATATTGAGAAGAACAAATTGAGATGATAGCTTAAATATATAAATGCTATCATTCACACTTTTACGGTAAAAAAAAAATCTGGATAAAAGTAAGTTACTAGCCAAATGAATCAGTTTCCAAAGGTCAAAGGCATTTTCATGTTCAATATCATTTTACCCTCATGAAAATTAGTGAATATAAGAGTATATAAAATTAATACTGAACACTTCTTCTATGAGAGGTATTAATAGAATATTTAAGGTGTACGACTGCATTTAATGACCACAGATATTCAGTGACAAAGTATAGCTACAGTCTTCATTTAACTGATAAGGAGTCTTAGAGAAGGAAATTATTCACTTTTACCTAAGTTTTAATAAACCGCTAGGTAGATCTGGCTTGGAAGCCATCTCTCCATCTAATCCTTTTGATTTATTTCAATGCAATGGAGGGAAATGGTCCGAAGATGATTTAAAGAGTCTAAATAGCACTAGAGACCACTAGAGCTTTAGAAGGTCTGATTCTACCAACAGAGTTCATCTTATTGGCATTGTCCATAAGTTACGAGACAGCAGGTTAAAATTGTGTTTGTATTCTACATGGGAATTTTCCTGCAGGCTGATTATGTCATCAGCGAACATTTATTGAGAGATCTGATTAAGTAACTAGAGTGTTGTGTTCTTGCTGCTAATGATTTGTGAAGGGAGAGAGAAAGGTGGAAGAGAGCAAGGAGAGAGGAGAAGCGGGAGATGGGGAGGACCAGCTTGGACTGTTAAACGATTCTCCATTCCAGTGTGTACTAATTGGTATTGACGAGGAAGGATTGGAGAAGAGAGAAGGAAGACAGAGAGAGAGAGGGCACTAGATTCAGTCTTCTTTTAAGTCGTCTCCTAAACTTTTAAACTCATTACTCCTATGATCTTAACATTTTCTAACATACTTGACCTTAGTCACAGCAGAAAAAAAAAACCCTAAGTTTCTTATCTTATAGAAAAAGTGAAAACTGATTTGGACTAAATGTCCTCCAACAAAGACTTAGACCTAGAATCTTCTAGACTTAGACCTCTGAGAGAGACCTCCATTCTGTCCATGCAAGTCAGTCTGAACTTGATTTTGAAACAGACTCAACCAGAGCACCCCTTAAACCACAGGCTTTGAGACACTGACTCGGTGCCTGTAGTTCATCTTTGATTTTCAGCCTTTAATCAAATTTCCAGTTGAGGGTTTTTTAAAGTGTTTCAGTAACAGGCCTATATGAGGACCTGTGGGAGCTGTTAATCTAGTGTCTACATTTATTTAAGAAAATTGAGGCCTCAAGAGATGAAGTGATTCAATTACACTGGAATATATTGTAGGTCACCTAATATGCTGTCATGGTGCTCCATCAGTAACTGCATGAATCTGTTAACCATACCTAATTTAAATGAAAAATTTGACAACCGACTTGATTTTCCAGCCATTATAATGAGAAAAATGTGAAAACATTTCAATGCATTAGCTTCAATGCTTTGTAGACCTGGGACATGATAAAGGTTATTCAATATTTCCATTTCATCAGGTTCAGAATATACAAAGACCATAAACAGACACCACATAGGAAACCCAAATTTATCTCAGAACACTGTATTATAGAAGATCGATGCGATTATTAGTTTGATTAATTATACCTAGAACTTTGCATGTTGTAACACAGCTACTCACTGTGGCTCATTATGTTTCATCACTAAATGACATGAAAGGTGCTAATATTAGTCTCTGAGTCACACGTCAAAGTATCTCCTCAGTCATTTCCATAAATATGTGTCACATTAAATTTTGTCTTATTTGGATCTATAAGATCATATATAATGATAGTCATTCCATATATACATTTTTTTATGTACGGCAGTGAGTATCCTTTGCAGTTTGTCATAATTAAGATCTCTTTTTATTTTTCTTTTTTTATTATTATTTTATTTTATTTTATTTTATTAATTTATTCTTGTTACATCTCTATGGTTATCCCATCCCTTGTATCCTCCCATTCTCCCCTCCCTCCCATTTTCCCCTTATTCCCCTCCCCTATGACTGTTCCTCAGAGGGAAAGAAATTAAACACCACCAAACCAAATAACCCAATTGAGAAATGGGGCTTGGAACTAAACAGAGAATTCTCAACAGAAGAATATCAAATGGCTGAGAAACACTTAAAGAAATGCTCAACCTCCTTAGTCATCAGGGAAATGCAAATCAAAACAACTCTGAGATTCTATCTTACACCCATCAGAATGGCTAAGATCAAAAACTCAAGCGACACCACATGCTGGAGAGGATGTGGGGAGAGAGGAACACTCCTTCATTGCTGGTGGGAATGCAAACTAGTACAACCACTTTGGAAATCTATCTGGTGCTATCTCAGAAAACTGGGAATAGGGCTACCTCAAGACCCAGCTATTCCACTCCTTGGAATATACCCAGAAGATGCTCCAGCACACAATAAGAAAATTTGCTCAACCATGTTCTTAGCAGCCTTATTCATAATAGCCAGATCATAGAAACAGCCTAAATGTCCCTCAGTAGAAGAATGGATAAAGAAACTGTGGTACATAAAGTGGCCTTCCTATTAGATCCAAATACTTGCAAATTAAAATTATTACTAATGCTCCAAGGGGTCCCACTCAAACTAAGGCACCAACCAAGGACAATACAGGCGGTAAACTTTAAACCCCTATCCAGATCTAGCCAATGGACAGGACAGTCTCCACACTTGAGTGGAGAGAGGGATATGACTTTCTCACATACTCTGGTGCCTCACATTTGACCATGTCCCCTGGAGGGGGAGACCTGGTGGCACTCAGAGGAAGGACAGCAGGTTACCAAGAAGAGACTTGATACTCTATGAGCATATACAGGGTGAGGTAATCCCTCTCAGGCACAGTCATAGGGGAGGGGAATAAGGGGAAAATGGGAGGGAGGGAAGAATGGGAGGATACAAGGGATAGGATAACCATTGAGATGTAACAAGAATAAATTAATTAAATTAAAAAAAAACAGAGAGAAAAAAATATATAAAATTATTACTAATGCTACCAATGTGTCTATTTTCAGTCACTCATATATCTATTCACCTAACAAATATTTGTCGAGAATATACTACTGATAGGAAAGTAGAGATTCTTAGTGTAGTTTGAGCAGCTTTACAGAAATGTTGGAACAAATGTGGGACCCTGGACCTATGCACACTGGTGATTCTCCATAGCTGCACTGTCAAGTAAGACAGACAAAGAAGCAGACAGAAATTGCAGATCAACTTGATTTGTTTTTGTTTCTGAAGGCAATTTCAGTGTCCTATTGTATTAGTCAGGGTCTTCATCTAGAGTGAATATACATATATAAAGGTGCAAGGTTTATTAGGGTGGCCTGCAGACTGTTGTCTAATTAGTCCAGAAATACCTGTTTCCTGTATCCTGAAGTAGTACACTATAATACCAAGGAAGGAAGGCCTCAGCAGCAGGATATATGAGCTTGCCTGTGAGAATGAGAGCTTTTTTTCTTCCATGTTCTTTTTATTTATTTATTTTTATTTTTATTTATTTATTTATTTATTTATTCTTTTTTAATTTAATTAATTTATTCTTGTTACATCTCAATGGTTATCCCATCCCTTGTATCCTCCCATTATTCCCACCCTCCCATTTTCCCCTTATTCCCCTCCCCTATCACTGTTCCTGAGGGGAATTACCTCCCCCTGTATATGCTCATAGGGTATCAAGTCTCTTCTCGGTGACCTGCTATCCTTCCTCTAAGTGCCACCAGGTCTCCCCCTCCAGGGAACATGGTCAAATGTGAGGCACCAGAGTACGTGAGAAAGTCATATCCCACTCTCCATGTCCTTTATATAATTTTCTACGAGAAGGTATGGCCCATATTTAGAGTGAGGCTTCTGACCTCAAAGGATCTGGATTTAAGGTGAGTCTTATCACTTCAAATGACTAGGATTTAAGGTGGGTCTGACTACCTCAGATGATTCACATTTAGTGTGGATCTTCTCACCCCAAATGCCCCAGTGAAGAAAAATCTTTCACAGGTGTTCCCAGCTGCTTGGGATTTTAGCTACTCCCAATAATGAAACCTAAACAAGAGAAATAAACTTGGATAAATAAAATAGCAAAACCATATAGTAGTTAGGACTTATGGTATGAAAGTAAGAATACTAGGAAAAATGTCTTGTCAAATCTACGGGGAGTACTTAGAGACTCACAGTACAGGCCCCTGGAATTCTGAAACAATGTCTAGCCATTTACATTGGCTAACTATATTGCCTTGAGAGCTAATTGTGGAGCCATGTGTAAGGTCTAATAAGGGTAGATTGTCTACGACACTATGGTCTAGGATAGACCACAATGAGACATATAAGTTCTATTAAGTCATAAGTACATGAAATATGAATCCTTAAATATCATGAGTTGTAAGAGCTGTCATTTCTCTAGCCAGATTGTCATAGGCAGAAATGGATGTCACAAACAATCTGCCTAAACAGATATCCCAGACCCACTATTAATTATCTTCCTAAGCTGAAATCTATGGCTATTTGGAGAATATAAGAAGCTGATAGAGTAGAACATTTTCAGAATATTATTTACATATGTATGGTCATGGTTATGAGAATGAATAAAAAAAGATGGCTGCAAAATGAAGACATTTGGGACTAGTGTTAAAAGTTAATGGCACCAAAGGAAAATATTCCCAATTAGCTTTGCACAATATATACATTTCCCAATATAAAAATAACTGTGGACTCAAAGCAATGTCAATGTCCCAATCACTGAAAAGAGATGCTGAAAAGAGATAAGATTAGAGATAAGACATGGCCGAAGGAGAGCCATTAACCGTCTATTTTAAAAACTCATAGCAAAAGAATATAATGTTTTCTCACCATGTTTCTCCTATCACAGTAAACAACAGCAGTCAGACAAAATCACCCAGCCAGTTGTTCTGAGTGATGTGTGCTGTTTTCTGCCCACAGAACACCACCATTAGCGCTTGAAGGAAAACTCCACTCTGGCAATATGGAGGCTTGCTGTTCCCCTCCCTAGAGCTGATTTGATGAAGCCGTTTATTGATATCCAAACTCCCATTAGCAGAGCCAACCTCTGCCTTTTCCTTTTGGTTAAACCAAGGAATTCTGTTTTTCTTGAAGGAATTGATAACTTCTAATAAACTTATCTTTTATCTTCTGATAGTTTGCACGTCTTACCCAGTGTCACTGTCTGAAAGCTTACAGACTGTTTCATTTTTCCTAGAGAAATCTTTCATAAAAATATGACCATATTCATCATGTATATTAGTAAGATAAAATACTTCACAAATAATTGTTCATAGAGTTGGAATAGAAATGGAGTGGAGTATACACTTGGAGTGTATCCATCACGGAAGTGGTTTCTGTGGGATTCTATCCTATAGGAAAGCATAATATAAATTAAAGTTATTTCTACGGTTCTGGTCATGACCTTTTTCTTAATTAGGGTTCCTAATGTTGCTCAGGGCAACACCATGGGCAAAAAGCAAGTTGTGGAGAAAGGAGTTTATTTGGCTTCCACTTCCAGATCATAGTCCATCATTGGAGGAAGCCAGGACAAGAACTCAGGCCGGGTTGGAACCTGGAGGCAGGGACTGATGCAGAGGCCATAGATGGGGAGAGGCTTCCTTTCTGTGGCTCGCTCAGCCTGCTTTCCTATAGATCGCAGAACGACCAGGCCTGGGATGACATCATCCACAGTGGGCTGGGCTGGGCCCTCCCTCATTAATGACTAAGTAAGGAAATGCCTTGCAGCTCGATCGAATTCAGGTATCTTCTCAGTTGAGGTTTTCTTTTTCTTCAGATAACTGTGGTTTTGTTACAAGTTGGCATAAGACTAGATAGGAAAAGCTATTTGGAGAATTTGAGTGCTCATGCCTGCATCTCTGAGCGCTTTATGATTCCTGGCCCCCCAAGAAGAGAATACACACAACAAATGACAAAGAGAAAGTAATACTTCATTTTCAGGATTTTACTTGTTATTACAGGATTTTATGTTTAGCGATAAACACAAGAAGAGGAGCCGTGGTCTTTGTTGGAGTTATTGAATGTGCTTACTGTGAAGTGTTAGGGCTGCTCTTACCCAGAGAAGGTAGAGACAAGCAAGATGATGCGCTTAGCATTCTTGCAACCTAGTTATGTGCATCTTGTGACCATCCTGTGTGTTAACATAGTAAATGGACAGATTTAGCTCTCACCCTGAGAATGATTCGGTGACTGAAAGCTTGGACCATCCATGGTCAGGCTTAGGTCTTAGTTGAGCCACCATAGAAATTTAATTTGAATTTAAGATACAGTTTTAAGCGTAAGCTTTCTATGCAACTGTGTAGCAAAATATGTTTCACGTGCACGTGAACTTCAAGTTTAGTTAGATATCTGGGGTTATTACTTGCTAGAAATAGTAATCCTAACTGAGGTAGACAATGAGGAATGCTTATCTGCGCTTCAAAGTCCCTCTTTAAGGAAATATTTGCCCAAAGTGCTTTGCACCCTCTCATCAGACTTCAGGTATCGCACGCCCAGAAAACAGAGTCATTTCAGGCAGCTCATTCAAAGTTGCATTTCTGGAAACACAACCCACGTCCACGACTGCTTGCAGCAGACGTAAAAATCTTAGAGTCAATACAAATAGCTTTTACAGGACATTTCAACTCAAGAGTGTTCATGTAGGACCCTCTGGTGCTGTTGAGCCGTATTCTCTTATTGTTCAATCCTGAAATCCCTTTTTTCTTCCTTGTATGGCTGCAGAACTCAGAGGCATTCTTCAATCAACCGCAAATCACCCTGCATCCGTGGAGCTTTGAGAGGCTTCTTTCTAGAGAAAACAAACAGACTTATTGTTCCCTTTTGAAGGTTCTTTTTATACTGGAAAGAAGAAATAGATTTACCTAAGTAATTTTTACAATTTAATTTGTGAACGGTAAATCCCACCCAATCTAGAGTACAAAAATATCCAACTTATGCACCATAGAAATAACAAGACCCTGAAACTGAACTATTTCTGTCAACCAATAACTCTTCTTTCCTATTCCCTTTCCCTGCTACATTTTTCCTCAGGAAGGAATCCTCTCTCTAGAACCAAGCTCCTTCTCAATCTCCTCCTTCCTCAGATGCAAAATTGATTTGATTTTTTCTTTTGTTCATCGTAAATCATATTTATTGATTCTAAAACTAAATGTAAACCTATACTACGTATTTGTTTTAAATCCTTCTTTTGCTTTGGGACTCTCATGAGTAAACCCACAATGGATATTTTTATCTAAATATAATAATTTAACTTGTGTGTTAAATGCTGACTCATAAGGTAGGTATATTAGGAAAATTTAAAAGTCACAAATATATAGCTTCTTCCAGTGGTTGTTCTCTATTTTTGTAGTGCTGGGGACTGAATCCAGGGCCTGCATGTGTACATGTGTACATGTGTACACGTGTACACGTATACATGTATAATTGACACACAGCCTCAGTTGCTTGTTATGTCATTTTGGAATGCCACTTTCAAGAGTGGGGATTCTGATGGTTTTCCTATATATGATACTGTTAATAGATTTTAGTTACAATAGCAGGAAAATAGTGAGTTGTGGCAGTGTTATTTGCATATACCTAGTTCTCAATAATGTTAAATATTTTCATATACTTATTGATCATTTGTATATATATATTGCTTTGGAGTTTATGCTCCATTTTCCTTTATCTTAAAAACTGTAATTTTTACTCTAGCAATATCTGCTTTAAGATAAATAATAAACTATTTAAAATGGTAAAAATATACATTAACCCACATTTTATGAATGCAAGACGTTTGTCAGATACATGTGTTATGAAAACTACCCTCCTACTTTATATATCATATCTATTTAGTTCATGATGAATATATTCCCCAAATTCTTTCCCCTCCAGTGCTTTCTTTATCACTCCCCACCACTCTTTTCTTTAAAATGAGTTCTTTTAAAAACTCATTAAATGCACGTAGTGCTGCTCATATGATTGTGGGTGTAAGACCATCTCCTGAAGCCTGGGAAGCTTCTCAACTGCCAGATCCTGGAAGGAAACTGACTTTTCCTCTTTCATCACCATCATTTTTCAATGGCTCCTCGGAGACCAGTGGGATTTCAAAAGCCTCCCCATCACTCATGCTGAGACATGATGTTGTGTAGAGCAGTGTAACCTCAAACTTGGAAGTATCTTTCTGCCTTTGTCTACAGAGTAGTAAGATTACAAGTGTGTAGCATGTATATTTTAATCTATTTATTTGATTTCTTATACCTCTTCCTCCCTTCCAACACTCTTCCATCCTAATACCTTCCAGGCCCACCCACCCCTCCCCCACACTAGGTAGGAAAGAAAGGTTAGAGGCGACAGGGGCAGAGTATGTATCTTTACTACTTCCTGCTGCTTAGGGACATAGTTCATTGGTGGAAGTCCAATTTTCCTTTTAGGATATCTCCAATTTCTTTTTGTCAAACTATATCAAGAATAACCAGGAACAACAGACGAGGGTATCGATGACTACAGACTTATAGTTGAGAATGAGAGACACCGAAGACTTCTGTGACAACCTATCTGCCCCCCCAAAAAAAAACTATTGAAGAGAGTCCTTAAAAATTGTAAAGAAGATGCTGAAGTGTAGGGGGGCGGGCAGGGTTGGGTGAGATGGAGAAGTACTCAGGTTTTTTCTTTCCTTCCTTCCTTCCTTCTTCCTTCCTTCCTTTTCAGACACAGGGTTTCTATGTGTAGCCTTGGCTGTCCTAGGCTTTGTAGACTAGGCTGGCCTCAAGCTTGCAGAGATATGCCTGTCTCTGCCTCCCTGAGTGCTGGGATTACAGGCATGAGATCCTTGCCCGGATCTCAGTTTTCTTTAAAGGACTGGCCATTGGGAGTTTGACCATCTTTTAATGATTATATGGGCAATACAAATTAAACTTGGTATACTATTTTTGGGTGTGTGTGTGTGAAAGGATAGGAAGCTGACCTGGGAGGAATGGAAAGCAAGTATGGTCAGGGTGCATTGTATAAATTCCCAAATAATTAATTAGAATATTTTGTTGACATATGTATGTCTATATATTCTTCAGATATAATTACTTTAATTTTTCAGTCTCTTTAGGTATCAACTGATAAGCCAAAAAGTTAAGTATACTTCATAGCATTAGAAACTCAGGTCACTGAAATTCATAAAATGTATTTGTACTTAATTGACTAAATAGTTATCATAAGCACTTAAGATCTATGTGGTTACTATTTTATAATATTCTGTGTATGACACATTTTATTATAATACTAGTTTTTCTATATAATTTTATATTAAATACACTTTGCCACTATAAATTAGCTTATAATAGTGTGTGTGTGTGTGTGTGTGTGTGTGTGTGTGTGTGTGTGTGTGTGTTTGTTTGTTTGAAGTAGAGGAAGCCACTACAGAGGACTTTTTTCAATAATGAATGCAATTTACTTTGACAAGGGATAAAAAAGATCTCAGACATCCTAAGCATATGTTCTTTAAGTAAAAATAAAAAACCAAATGCCAAGAAAGTTTTTCTCAGTTTAACATCATTCAGAAGGTATTTTCTTCCTTGTCAAAAAATGGAAGCTGTGGTATTTAGAAAGATAAATTTTTCTATTAATTTAATATTTAACTCTGTATTTCTATTGAGAAGTAAGACTCTTATTTATAACAGGTCTAAGCTGTCTCTCAGTAATGCACTGAATAAGGTTGGTAGTAAATTAGTAAAACAGATTTTAAAAGTCAACTCTCAAAAATATCGCTTTTAAAGATTTAGGTACCAATTTTACAGTTTTCAGTTCATTTGAAAGATGACATCCATGACAGATTTAAAAGTAGCTCATGTATCTTCTCTTTCTTGGCTCATGTTATATATTTCATTTAGAATTTAAAACTATATTTACTGGGTAGATATGTTATTTATACCAGCCTCTTCCACTTGTTTTTCTTATCATTATAACTTTGAACTTATCTATTACTTTGGTCCCAAGATTGACTATATATTAACCACAATGATTATTGGTAATTACCAAATATGTGATCATGATATAGCAGGCTGAAATGAAGTTGCTATGGAAGGTAAATAAAAGTATGAATATTTTCAAATAGAACACAGGACATTTGAAAGTATTAAGTCAATATTAATTTCTTTTACTGGTATTATTTATGGAATGATATGAAAGGGATTTAATTTAAGCAACATGTTTAAATATGTATTTTTAAAAACTCCTTTTCTTGTTTGATTAAACAGATTCTTTTCTCATACAATATAATCTGAATACTGTTTCCTCTGCCTCTACTCCTTCCAGTTCCTTCTCTCCTCCTTTCCCATGTGAGTATACTCCCTTTCTGTCTCCCACTAGAAAAGAAGAGACCTTAGGAGGTAACAAACACAACAAAATAAAATATAATAATATAAAATGAAAGCAGTCATATTGAAGTTGGACAAGACAAAAATAAATAAATAAAAGAGCCATAGGAGAAGGCACAAAAGTCAGAGACCCACTTTTTTACATATTGAGGAGACTCCGAAAAAATGCTATGCTAAAAAATTAGCTGAATGCTAATATATCTATCTATCTCTATCTCTATCTATCTCTATCTCTATCTCTATCTATATATCTATATCTATATATCTGTATGTGATCCATGTAGGCCTTTTGACTGATGCTTCAGTCTCTATGAGCTCGTGTGAACTTTGCTCAATTGTTTTAGAGAGCCTTGATATCCTGGTGTCCTCTATCCCTTCTGGTCCTCTCACTCATAATTAATGTCTCCATTAATGTAGGGTTCAATGAGCTCTGAGGGTAGGAATTTGATGAAGGCTTCTCATTTAGAGTCATGTGTCTCAATGTCTCTGTGTGTATTGTTTTGCTGTGGGCCTCTGCATTTGTTCCCATCTGCTGCAGGAGAATGGCTCTCTGATGTTGGCTGAATAAGTCACCAATCTAACAGTATAGTAGGATATGATTAGGAGTCATTTTATTGTTACATTTTTTAAGACCAATAGTATTTGATTCTACCCTAGGTCTCTGGTTCTTGGTCACCCAAGCAGTGTCAGGTACTGGTTTCATCCCACGGAGTGGGCTTTGAATCAAACCAAAGGCTGGTTGGGTATGACCCCAAGGTTTGTGTTACCATTGCCCAAGCATATTTTACAGGCAGTACAAATTGCAGACCAAAGGCTTTGTGGTTAGGTTGTCATTTACATTTCCCTTTTGGTGACCTGCAGAGTAGAAGGTTTATGAATACTAGAACATGTGGGTGAAGGTTCCATGTAGGAACCAGGTCTCCACATTCAGTGAGTTCTACGGGTAGTGGCTTTAGCCATTGGGGGTTGCTGTCAGTTTGGAGAACAATGTACTGTCTTGGCAACAGCCTGAGTTGTTCAGAGAGTTCCATGGAATCCTTTCAGCCAAAAACTCAGTTAGATAAAATCTAGTCTTGGTGCTGGAAGCTTCCTTTGGTGACAAGAGATAGCCGATAGGGGTTCTGCCTTCCTCATTTATTGGAGACTTCATTAAGATTGACTTTCCACATCAGGTGGTTCCTATAATCCAACTCCCCTATGCATACATACACGGTACACACATATCAATTAAAAGCTAATATTTTTTTAATTAAAAAAGTAACAACCAGAGGATTGAGAGGAGTGCTATGAAGTGCCTGCCGTCTTCTGGACATAACGTGGCCACCGTACTCATGAGCATGCTGCAACAGTGATGACCTACAAGAGATCAGTGTTTGAACAGGCAGTGCTAATTGTGCTCAGTGGCCTACAAGTAGGAGCAAGGATCTTGAAGGGGGAGGGGATATGCTGAAGGTGATTAGAGGTGGGTGGGAAAGAGACTGGAGGATTGATATCATCAAACTACATCATTCATATGTGTGAAACTGTTTCAAGATAGATAAAAGATCTTTAAAAACAAAACAAAACAAAAAAGAGAGATCAACTTCATATATTGTAGCAAGTTTCCACTGTATTAGATTTCCATCCTGCCCTTCAACCACCATTTCCAGTCCACTCATAAAACCTATTCTATTTCCCCTTCCCAGGGAGAGCCATGTGTCCCATCTGGTCCATTCCTCTATGCCTAACCTCTTTGGGTTTACGGGTTTTAGCTTGGCTATCATTTACTTAACAGCTAATATCCAAATCTCAGAGTAGTTTTGATTTGCATTTCCTTGATAGCTAAGAATGTTGAACATTTCTTTGTTTCTCAGCCATTAGATCTATATCCCACTTTTAAAGTTGGTTATTTAGTTTTTAATATCAAGTTTCTTGAGTTCTCTATGTATATTGGATATTTTCTCCCATTCTGTAGGCTGCCACTTTGTCCAAATAATGAATGATGTTCTCTGCCATGCAGAAGTTTTTCAATTTCATGATGTGCCATTGTTGATCTTTTTTTAATTACATTTTTTATTAATTTATTCATATTACATCTCGATAGTTAGCCCTTCCCCTGTTTCCTCTCATTCTTTCCTCCCTCCTCCTTTCCCCCTCTCCCCTCCCCTATGTCTGTGATTGAGGGAGACCTCCTCCCCCTATATATGCTCTTAGAGTTTCGAGTCTCTTCTTGGTAACTTGCTATCATTCCTCTGGGTGCCGCCAGGCCTCCCCATCCAGGGGACATGGTCAGAAAAGGGGCACCAGAGTTCGTGTGAGAGTCAGATCTCACTCTCCACTCAATGGTGGAGAATATCCTATTCGTTGGCTAGGTCTTGGTAGGGGTTCAAAGTTTACTGCCTATATTCTCCTTGGCTGGTGCCTTAGTTTGAGGAGGCCCCCAGGACCCAGATCTGCCTGTCATAAAGTTCTTCTTGTAGGTTTCCAGGACCCTGTGGATCCTACTATTTCCCCATTCTTTCATGCTACTCTCACCTAAAGTCTCAATAGGATGTCCTCTCCTCTGACCCACTTTCCTGGTAAGTAAGGTTTTTCATGGCACGTATCCCTTGGACTAGTGTCTTGATATAAGTGAGTATATACCGTTTGTCTCTTTTTGCTTCTGGGTGAACTCACTCATTATGACAATTTCTAGATCAATCCATTTGTCCACAAATTTCGGGAATTCCTTGTTTTTAATAGCTGAGTAGTCCATTCTTCTACTGAGGGACACTTAGGCTGTTTCCATGTTCTGGCTATTATGTATAAAGCAGCTATGAACATGGTTGAGCATATGTCCCTGTTGTGTGGTAGGGCATTTTCTGGGTATATTCCAAGGAGTGGGATAGCTGGGTCTTGAGGAAGCCCTATTCCCACTTTTCTGATAAAGCGCCAGATAGCTTTCCAAAGTGATTGTACTAGTTTGCATTCCCACCAGCAATGAAGGAGTGTTCCTCTCTCTCCACATCCTCGCCAACATGTGGTGTCATTTGAGTTTTTGATCTTAGCCATTCTGATGGGTGTAAGGTGGAATCTCAGTGTTGTTTTGATTTGCATTTCCCTGATGACTAAGGAGGATGAGCATTTCTTTAAGTGTTTCTCAGCCATTTGATATTCCTCTGTTGAGAATTCTCTGTTAAGTTCCAAGCCCCATTTTGCAATTGGGTTGTTTGGTTTTGTGGTGTTTAATTTCTTGAGTTCTTTATATATTTTGGATATCAAACCTTTGTCAGATGAAGGGTTGGTGAGGACCCTTTCCCAGTCTGTAGGCTGTCGCTTTGTTCTACTGACAGTGTCTCCTGCCTTACAGAAGCTTCTCAGCCTCATGAGGTCCCATTTATTAATTGTTGACATTAAGGCCTGGGCTGTTGGTGTACTGTTCAGGAAGTTGTTTCCTGTGCCTTCGTGTCCCAGGCTCTTCCCCAATTTTTCCTCTAACTGAATTAATGTCTCTGGTTTTAAGTTGAGGTCTTTAATCCACTTGGACTTGAGTTTTGTGCATGGTGACAAATAAGGGTCTAATTGCATTTTTCTACATATAGACATACAGTTAGACCAGCACCATTTGTTGAAGACGCTATCCTTTTTCCGTTGAATAGATTTGGCTTCTTTGTCAAAAATCAAGTGAGCAAATGTGTGTGGATTCATCTCTGGGTCTTCAATTTGATTCCATTGATCCAACAGCCTATTGCTTTGCCAGTACCATGCTGTTGTAATTACTGTTGCTCTGTAGTACAGCTTGAGATCAGGTATGGAGATTCCTCCGGAGGATCTTTTATTGTATAGGATTGTTTTTGCTAGTCTGGGTTTTTTATTTCTCCATATGAATTTGAGAATTGACCTTTCAATATCTTCAAAATATTTTGTAGGTATTTTGATAGGGATTGCATTGAATCTGTAAATTGCTTTTGGTAAGATAGCCATTTTTACTATGTTGATTCTCCCAATCCACGAACAAGGTAAATCCCTCCATCTGTTGATGTCAATCTTCAATCTCTTTCTTCAGAGGTTTAAGGTTTTTTCGAATAAGTCCTTCACTTGCTTGGTTAGAGTTACGCCTAGATATTTTATATTGTTTGTGGCTATCATGAAGGGAGTAGTTTTCCTAATTTCTTCCTCTGCCTGTTTGTCATTTGTATACAGGAAAGCTACTGACTTTTTTTGAGTTTATTTTGTATCCTGCCAATTTGCTGAAGGTGTTTATTAGCTGAAGGAGTTCTCTGGTGGAATTTTGGGGGCCACATATATACACTATCATATCACCTGCAAATAGGGATAATTTGACTTCTTCCTTTGCATCCCCTTGATCTCCTTTTGATGTCTTATTGCTCTGGCTGGAACTTCAGGAACTATATTGAAGAGCTATGGGGACAGAGGGCAGCCAGTTAAACATATGATATCTAAGTATTACATATAGAATTAAATAGGAGCATGTATGTATATTTCAACAGCCATGTTTATATATGATACATACTATAATATATAAAATATTTTATGCGGGAATAGATGCCTTTATACTGAAATCTAAGTGTTTTTTCTTTTTATTCATCTGTAAAAATATTTATGCAAGTAGAATAATTGCATAAAGTGTTCTAATAACATTCAGTGTTTAAAGAAGATCTGGTGGCTCACAGGCACACAGTGTATAGGCTCTTCCTTATACCTTTTCCTTATCCTTTGATTTGATCACATAGATTATTCTAAGTGATAGCACATTACTTATAAATTGCTATTCTACTGGTTGTCAATTTCCCCCATTAAAAATGTACAGAAACTTCCAGTTTCAATTGTAATCTCAAACATAGATGTTTGTTCCCTGCTTGTTAAGGGTTGAGGAAGAAGAAAATGAAAAGAGAGTTTTAAAAGGACATGGAAACCCAGAAGCTATCTCCAACTGATAACCACAGGCAAAGAAAAGTTTGTTTTCTCCAATGTGGTCTCCCTGGGATTACAAACCATACTTAGGGGCAGGCTTCATGGCCCACAGTAAATTGCCAACACAAAAACAAACTCAGTGTTATCTTTGGACATTTTTTGTTTCACAGTGCTGTGTTGCATTTCTGCCCCAGACAGCTCCAGTAGGTACTGCTTTTCCCAGCTGGAGCTATTCCCATGTAGTGGACTTTAGCACTCTAAGTTACCTGCTTGTTTTGCAGTTTGAATTCTTCACACCCCGACTGAGGCTCCCTCCCTCGTCACCTCCCTCTCCTACCCTCACTCCCTCATTCCCTCTCCTTTTCTCCTCTAGTCCTTGGATAGGGGAGCCCTCCTGCTCTAACATCTGACCTCTGCCTGTCAAGTCTCATATATACTACCTGTGCCCTCTTCCTCTGTGGCCTGGCTGGGCCACTATCCCAAGGGGAAGTGATCAACATTGAAAAGCCAGAGTCTAATCAGAAGTAGCCTCTACTCCCTTCATTGTGGGACCCACAAGGAGACTGTGATGCCTATCTTCTACATCTGAGCAGAGGGCCAAGGCCGACATAATACATAGTCTTTGCCTGGCGAATATGTCTCTGTATTGTAATATGGATATCCTGAATTAAGTGGCTAATATCAGCTTATAAGTGAGTAAATACACCATGCATGTCTTTCTGGGCCTGCGTTACCTCACTCAGGATGATTGTCTCCAGTTCCATCCATTTGCCTGTAAATTTCAAAATTTGCTCACTTTTGATAGCTGAATAGTATTCCACTGAGTAAATGGACCAGAGATTCTTTATCCATTCTTTGATGTTGTTTCCAGATTCTGGATATCACGAATAAATCTTCTATGAACATAGTTGAGCAAATGTCCTTGTTGTATGGTGGAAATCTTTTGGTTATATGTCCAGGAGTGGTATAGCTGAGTCTTGAGGTAGCACTATTTCCAATTTTCTGAGAAATCCCGAAATTTATTTCCAAAGTGGTTTTATAAGTTTGTACTCCCACCAGCAGTGGAGAAGTGTTCCCTTTTCTCCACATCCTCACCGACATGTGCTCTCACTGGAGTTCTTGATCTTTGTCATTCTGACAGGTGTAAAATGGAGTCTCAGAGTTGTTTTGATTTGTATTTCTCTCATGTCTAGGGTCATTGAGCATTTTGTTAAGTGTTTCTCGGCCATGGAAAGATCTCCCCTGCTCATAGATTGGTAGTATTAACATAGTAAAAATGACCATTTTATAAAAAGCAATCTACAGATTTAATGCAATTCCCATCAAAATGCAACACAATTCTTTACAGATCTTGAAAGAACACTCCTCTACTTCACATGGAAAAACAAAAAACCCTGAATACCCAAGAAAATACTATATAATAAAAGATCTTCTGGAGGTATCTCTGGCCCTGATCTCAAGCTGTACGATAGAGCAACAGTAATAAAAACTGCATGGTACTGGCATAGAAACAGACAGATGGATTAATTCTGGAATTAATGGAATGGAATCAATTCAAAGACCCAGAAGTAAATCCACACACCTATGGACACTTGAATTTTGACAAAGAAGCCAAATCCTTACAATGGAAAAAAGATAGCATCTTCAACAAATGCTGGCCTAACTGGATGTAGGCCAGTTTTTTTTTTGTAGAAAAAAGCAAATATACCCATATTTATCTCCCTGCACAAAACTGAAGTCCAAATGGATTAAAGATCTCAACATAAAACCAGATACAATAAATCTGTTTGAAGAAAAGATCAGGAGGAGCCTAGAGCTCATTGGCACAGGAGACAACTTCCTGAACAGAGCACCAACAGCTCAGGCTCTAAGATCAACAATTTATAAATGGGACCTCATGAAACTGAAAAGCTTCTGTAAGGCAAAGGACACTGTCAGCAGAACAAAACAACAGACTGAAGAGATCTTCACCAAGCCCACATGTGACAGAGGGCTAATATCCAAAATATATAAAGAACTCAAGAAATTTAACACCACCAAACCAAGTAATCCAATTAAAAATTAGGTACAGAACTAAACAGAAAATGCTCAACTAAGGAATATTGAATGGCCAAGAAAAACATAAAGAAAATCTTCTTTTGTTTTTTAATGAGGGACAGAAAAGGGGAGGTTGGGAGGGCCTGGGTGTAATTGGTGGATTTGGAAATCAGGGTATATTATGTAAGAAAACAGTTATTTTCAATAATATTAAAAAATACATACACACCTATGAACAGTTTTAAATTTATGTTCTGCACACAAGAGAAAATATAGTTTTTGTGTTCTTGCTGTTGTTTTGTTTTTGAGTTTGTTTTGTTTTGCCTCTGGCCCGTTTCATTTAACAAAATGATTTCCAGTTTTAACCATTTTTCTGGAAATATCTTGCTTTTATTTTACTTTGTAGCTACCTAAAACCCCATCCTTCACATGCACCTTTTTTTCTTTATTCACCAATATGTCGATGTACATCTAGGATGGTTCCATTTCCTCTACATTGTGAAGAGTGCATCTGTAAACGCAGGTGTGTGTGGATATATCACTTGCTGATCTTTGTGTCTCTTAAATCTAGACAGGTGCTTTTGACTGTGATACAATTTCAACTTCAAATAAGATTATGCAAGGGCTGGGAAGTGCAGGTTTTGCATTTTAGAAGCAATGTTACTAATAATTAGCATTTAGAACATCGGTACTAAACACTTATTGAGTATCTGATATTCAGAACATGTGGTATTGAAAACCCATTGACCTTTGCAGGGCTGTAATCCCATTGAAACCATGTGTAGCCACAGGAATAAAGACGCTGCCCCAGTGTTCCCAAGTGAGTTTGGTGTGAACCAAGTGGCTAGGACTTCCCCGCGTTCTTGACCTACAAAACTTGTTAGTAAAATAAAAGGATATAAACCACAAAATTGAAGGGTGGTTTGTTGTGTGATAGATAATTGATAATTAAGATACAGCGGTGTTTGACAAAGTAACAAAAATGATATCCCTATAGTTTTATATGTAATTTGTTTTTTTGATATTGTTATTCTTGATTTTTTTTGTTTTGATTTCCTTTATTTATGTTTACGAGCCTGTCTCTGATAGAACTGAAAATTTGATGGTGTCGGTTTCCAAAACATTGAGGGCATTTTCTTGAGAGAAAAGGGGAATTATAGAGGCTACAGAGTGATACATGTCCAATCCATGACGCCTGGTCCACTTGTTACCCAGGATCTCTATCAATACAGATACTCTCAAGTTGGAATTTTCTTTAAAGCATTATGAGCTATGGGGGGTCTTTACCATGAGTTTTTCTATTTTCTTATCTTGATTATATAGTTCTCAAGTGTGAACTTCATAGGTAATAATACCCTGTCACAATGTTGGACATATCCATTATAATAAATATGCTCTGGACTTAAAACAGGACTTTTAATTTCAGTTCCTCATCAGAGACACCAAACTGAAAATCTATTTTGTGCTAATATCACGGTGACTCTACATTTTCTCTATCTTATTATTAGATTTTATTATGTTCTGGGTTCATATCATAGGTTATTATTTTTAATTTTGAACAGAGAAATGATAATCCTGATGTTTTAAGTTCTAATAAAGAATTTTTAATAAGCCACTTGAAATAAATTCTATCTAGAAGTTTTATTTTTTGGTAGAATCTTTCAGACATCTACTAGCCGCACCATGCAACTTCTTTTATTTACTGTGAAATTTGAAAGTGGGTTATATAAGATCAATTCACACTGAGGCCTTAGAGTGACTGTGCCATATATTCCACAGATTTCTATTCTGACCCTATGCAGAATTCTCCATTCTTTACAATGGAATCAACAAAAACCGTTTCAAAAACTTAGTACAAGTCAGGAAGAATTGTACTTTTTAAAGGTTTTTACTTAAAATAAAAAGGTCAAGAAGGCTTAATTTGAAGCTTGGTAACAAGGTTTAATCTTTGCATTTTAATTCTTTTCTTAAAATGCACAACAGAGAAGAAATGTATTTTAGACTTTAGGAATTTTTGTTGGCTATTGAATTTTATATTTGGTCTTATAAGCAGAACCATAGTTTATGTTGGACAACATGAGTGGACTATCTGACATGAGATATAGAAGTGAAACCACACTGTTGGCTTTGGGCACAGCATGCTATTGGCGTTAATGCCTAGTGGAACAGGAAATGACCAACCCTGCATAGCAATGTGTTTTGATATAAGCAGAGAACCATCGTGTTCAATTTGTGATGGTTCTGTGCTTTCAGTTTGGATGGTACAGTTTTATACAGTTGTGTAAACAATTCCAGACATTGTAGTATTGCTCATGACATGGATAATTATACTGTTTGATACATGTGCCATAGATCATTTCCCTGGTTAAAAAAAAGAAAGAAAGAAAAAGAAAGAGCTTCATGTTTAAGTACTTGTTAATAACATTGCTAAGATTGCATAAGTATGCTCTTTGAACTTGATCTGAATGTTTGTCTGGGGGACTTTCAGATTAATCCTCTGAGTTAACATTTTAAAAATTCTAATGCTAGGAAAGAAGACTTTTATTTAAAAACAAATGTATGCATGCCTATAACTTTGTGCAATTCCTAGCACTGAGAATTTGTCTCTAACTGTCTCAGAATTGAGAAAGAAATTCTCCAACCAATATAATTTAGGTGTTATTTTAAATCACTTTAGAAACACCAAGAAATAAAATCACATAATTTCAGGAGGATACAGATGAATGGTCTGTAAAGGATGAGATTGCCCATGATAGAGGAATTCATACTAACTCAGTCTTTTCATAATATGCATCAGAGGATGGATACAAGGATGCCATATTTAAGCACAGGGTGTAATATTAAGATTAAGTGAGTGAAGAGAGCTAATAGGTAACTGGAAGATGTTCAAACAGTGCAGGCATTTCGTCCCTTTCTGGTGCTCCCACACTGACTTCCCACAGCTCTGCAGTAGATGATCTTATTAGGAATCTCAGATATAGGAAATGAACATCACGGTTTTGGTTCCTATTCATTGTCTGTCTTCCAGATTCTTTCAAGCTGAGTTGTGGATCAAGGTCCCCTAGAAATGCTATATTTGGTTTTTGGTATAATAATATATCTGTATATACTTATATGGTGCACCATGAAAACTGTGTGTGTGTTTGTGTGTGTGTGTGTGTGTTTTAACAAATAAGAATAATTAGCATTTCAATGTCTGTAAAAATTTAACATTTCTCCTGTTTCTGTGAGTTGGAACCTCAGCCTTTTTCCCCCTAGTTATTTGGAAAAATGAAATGAATTACTGTAGATGATAGCCATATTTGTTTATACAGAATACTGGAACAAACTTCCACTAGGTAACTTGAGATACTCTTAAAATATAAGATTCTGGGTCCATTCTCAGAAATATGATCAGTATTTCTAGGGTAAACCCATACATATCTGTTTTTGGCGATTTCTCGGGTAATGCTGTGGAGGCTGGTCCAGAAACTACACCTGGGGAGCTGAGGCTGTGTTGCATTTCTGCCCCAGGCAGCTCCAGTAGACACTGCTTTTCCCAGCTGGCAGTTTCAAACTGGAGGCTTCGGCCTTCAATGCTCTGGTCATCACTATGCTGCTTCTGACTTTAGTAAGATCACATTGGAGATCAATAATGATGCCACAAAATGGGTACTTTTCCTGATTGTACTTTCCTGACTGCCTTAAGCTTTATGTGCATTTTAGCAAGATCACAATTTGAGCAGAAAAGTAGGGGACTATTCAGACTGCTGTATTAAAACTTGAGAATTAAGGCCACTGTCCTCTCATGTGGTCAACATACATGTCAGTCAGCCTGGAGAGGTTGGAATGCATGCCTAGGCCACAGGGAATCTAGTAGACTCTGCATTTTGTATCAGGGAAAAGCCAGTGTGTACACTGTCTATCACCATCATCTTTTGAGCACTGGAGCCTGATGCTGATGAGAAAACAGCATGCACACAACACTGCTGTCACTTATTCCAATAAATTATTTTAATTTAGTTAGAATCCTAGAGGTGATTTCAAATGAATGAAATGAATCCCGCCCCCCTTCTTCCCCAACACCCCCCCCCCCCCCGCCGCCAGTCACCAAGGGGGACAATGAGCAGGTTTGTGCAAAGGTCTGATCCTGATGGATCACCAGCTGCCACTGCAGAGCTGGCAATTGTGCTCAGTTGGCCAGCTTCACGGACACGATCTCTAGATGTTCATATTTCAACTTTGATTAATCATCAACCTTATTCCTTCAAGGTTTCCTATCTCATGCTGGTTGGGTTACAGTCTCGTGACTGTTCCCAGCAGCAAGCCAGCTGGTGATAATTGCTGTTAGTTTCCTGGTGTTCTACAAGCAATTGTTCTTGACAACTAGAGGGAAAACACGTAAAAGGGTCAGAAGGGCAGTGTTTATTGTTTCTACTCTATGATAAAATGATACACACCTATTGTTACCACTTCAAAAATATAAAAACAATATAAATTTAATATATAATTATATAAATCTAATAATAATACAAATATAAAATATTTTTAAAAGTAAGGCTTTGAACAATTATGTCCTTCTATTTTGAAATATTGTTTGCACAATTTAAGTGAATTTCAGTTATATATATATTTTTTTCTGTCATGTTCCATTATGCTGCTACAATCAAGCACCTAAGACTGGGTGATATACATATAAAGGAATATTTTTTTTTAACATTTCTGGAAGTTGAAAGTCCATGATAAATGTGTTTGTGGGTTTGGTACCTGATCAAGGTCTACCTTCCCTGTTTCCAGGATCTCACAGTGCCGCATTGAAACGAGAAAGGCAAAAGAAAGGGGACCTGGAGAAAAAGTGCCAATCCCTAAAGAATCCAATATCCACTACTGACTCTCATTCATTACCAGGACTTCTTGCTGCTATAAAACCTTTTCATAGTCAGGCACCACATGTGCAGTTTATCCCTTGTGAATGCTGATTGAAGTTATAATGATTCCTAGCTAACCATAGGGGCTTATCTGGACTTAAATTTACTCTTAAAGATTGATGTTCCTTGCTGATTCTGGAAGCTCATCATGTGCATAACAGAAGCCATCCCCTACCCCCAGCTTAGAGCCTTAAGTACATAATGATGGTACTCTCACATTTGCCTCTTGATATCAGTTTTGAGGAAATACTTTCTTTAACTTTCAAGCTCTTTGAACATAATGGTTTTCATAGAAAATCCTATTTTCTAATCTCTTCTGTTTTAGAAAGCAGAAATTTATTACAAGGAAGCATGAAGATCTCAAATATCTGGTAGGAATATAATAAAAAGAAAATTATTTGGAACTTTTTTGAAAAAATTTTTATTATGTTTTTTAACATATACATTTATAGTATTATACATAAGTAAAATAAACTACATACAGCAGGAAGAACCATGAGACAATCAGGAATTATATAAATGTTACATTCATAGTGATTTGGACATTGATATTTGGCAAATACCAATCTTTCCTATCTTGTTAGGTCGAAATTTCTGAATAGAGATTAATATCTATAATATCCCATCTCTATTAACTTAAAACATCTATCTTGATCTAAAAACATCTTAACCTCTAACCTACTAAGCTTAATTGAAAGACTAAACTAACTGGTCTTCAAACCCATCAGAGACTTGAGAAAGGGTACAACTCAAATACCTGAGTGAACCTGGAGTACAGGTTAGCAGCTTCCAAAATGAAAGAAGTGACTGAGACAGTTTATTGCCTGAACAGTCACTCAACACTCTCTATAACACTGGGGCATCATCTTCAGCCTTCTGGCCCAATATATATGACAGACATATTTGCGAGGCAGGAACTATTGAGAATTTGCTTACCTTGTCTTGGCAGAGTTTGGCTGTCAACTCTGCCTGCATCTAAATTTGCCCATTTTTAGGCAGAATTCTGTCTGTGGCAAAAATGAGGACATTTTGCCCAGTGACTGGTTTGCCACATTTGAAGTCAACTCCATAAGGAAGTTCTTTGATTCTCATCTTCTTCTTTGAGGTAGGCTGGGTGTTGCCAGGAGTTGTCTTGTTGTCAGAGAATCTTTAGAATAATAAAAACATGTTTAAATGTCATATTCTGTAGGTCTCTGAGGCTTTTGAAGTCCCTATTTAACTATTTTACCTGGTTTGAATACTTGAATGGTGGATGGGAGAATGTAGAGTTATTATATTATAACCTCCAATGAGTTTTAAAATTAAAATACATTGCCTTATCATTGCATGAATCATTACTATCACTTACATAGGAAAATATATGCTCAAAACCACTATACTTTGCTCAACACTCCATAAGTCTGTGTGGTTTTGGTGCTTCAGTTCGACTGGTTGGCCATTGGGCTTTTGGGAGCTACCTGTCTTTGTCATCCTCCAGGACTGGGGTTATAAATGGAATTACCACACCAGGCTTCTACATGGGTGCCGGGGATATAGGATGTAAGCTGAAGTACACAGACTTAGATACTAAGCCCCTGACCCTGTGTTGTCTTCTGAGCCCCATGGAGTTTTGTCTTCCTACGAGAAGTTGTTCCTCTACATGATGTACTTCTGTGATAAGGGTTATGGCAGGTAATCTGTTGTTATCCAGTCTAGCTTGATACATAATATTTTTTTTTCTAATTTATAAAACTGCATATTTTATTCCTACAGGAAAGAGCTCTAAAATGAGGAAAACCTGGAAATATAGTGTTGAAAAGAATACTGAAATGGTGCATAAAAAGAGTGGCATTTTTGAGTGAACTCACTTGCCTAAGTAGTAGTGGAAAAGAGCATCTGTAATCTGGCCTTCCACCAGCACTGTTACCTCTTTTGAGATGTTCCCCAAGCCTTAGGGTAGGAGGAAATACAGATGCCCTATTTAGGGCTGTGCATGCCACATTTGCTTATTCTTTTGTACTTTGAACAGCTGTGAGTTTGATGGTAACAGCAAAGACAAGCTTTAGTGATGAAGGCTGAGAGCAGCACTTATCGATGTGCATTAAAATAAGTATATGGAAAACAGTTTGATGGTATATCCTTTTAACAAAGTAGTAATGGTAGCAGTATCTCTTAAGTTTTGGGAATTTGTGACAGGTTTACAATATCATGCATACATTCCCTTCTTTCTTAAATATCATTTTTATTATAATTTTTTCAGATTAGTTTCTGATTGTTATCCCCTCACTTGTATCTTCCAGATCACTGGCCTCCCTCCTCCTTTCGCCCTGGGGAATAGGATGAATTCCCTTCTTAAATAGGCCTTAAATCCAATCTGAAAGTTGCTGGTTACTCTCAAAACATTCAAACTACTATTCTACCAGTGAAGTGGCTATTAGTTTAAGTTGCAGTGTCTACATCTGGGTAATGTTGTTGATGACTTCTTTCCTCTTCTGACCTGTATAGAATCTTCCAGCACTATGACAGATAGTCTGTAAGGAAGCTTCCATGTTAGTTATCAGCTTTGTTTCTCTCCATGTTCTATGATCCAAGTGCTCTGTGACCCAAATGTGTCACGTCTTTGTTAATACGTATAAGTAAATTTATTTCTTTTGCATTTGTGACAAGTTATACTACAGAATAGATATTAGTTACATACTAGTCACATGACAAAGTATAACACCAAAGAAAAAGTAGCTTCTCTATAAAGTTTGTAACAGATATAGCAGTAGTACAGGCTTCTTCTCAAACCCAAAACACAATTGACTTATTTTAGAAAGGTGAATCTGATGGGCCAGGCAGCTCGGGTTTTGATGTGGCATTGATTGTATCTTTTGTGAGTTGGTAGTAAAGCTTGAATCGGGGTTCATATGCTGGAATTAGGCTGTCAGCCAAGCCGAGTTCTTATCTGGAGTCTCTGTTAAAAGAAAACCTGATACTAAGTTTATTTTTGTTTCAATTTTCTGTGTTTAAAGGACTTGGGGTTCTCTTTTTTTCCTAGCTCTGAACCAGAAGGTGTTCTCAGTTGTAAAGGGCACTGTGGCCTTGACCTTGATAAGTATACTTTTCCTGCAGCAGAAATTCCCTCATACTGAATTCTTCCCTCTCAAATACCCTCTCCCCACCTTTCTGTTCTCTAGTGAACAGAAAGAAAGTCTCTGCCTTTAAAAGGTTCATGCAATTAGGTCAGCCCTAATCTGTTTCTTTCAAGATTTGAGTTCTTAATTATTTCTGCAAAATGCCTTCACAGCAGTAACTAAATTATTCCCTATAGCAGAGTGTCTTCTGTGGGCTAGTGTCAATATCTTAAAGTCTATTTTTGCTAGCTTCCTTGGTTTACTCAAGCAAATCAAGCATTTTAAAATAAATAGAGCCTACATTCTCATTTTGGGAATGTGTGAACAAATTGTGAAAATCTGGGATGGTAAGAATAACCCAGCTTTTAATTTCCTACTGTGCCTTCCTAGATGAAGGGGGTGCTAACACAAACCTAAGCACAACTCCCCCCCTCTCTTTCTCTCTGTCTCTGTCTCTCTGTCTCTCTCTTTAAAAAGTAATTAAAACTATACAATGTAAATTACCTCACCTAAGCTATATCTCAGCTAAATGATTTACCCATATTTTTCTCTTGTAAGGAGAGTCAGAGCAGTATAGCTTGTTTAGAAAAGAATCACTTTGATGGGTTAGATAACAGCAAGGATGCAGTTGCTTCATTTTATAGCAAAGCTTGAATACTGATTTGCATGTTCCTCCAATATTCATTGACAAAATAGATCTAACCTACTAATCTGTCACATCTATAAACTTTGCAGCATAAATAGACATCCAGTGAAACACAACAAAGTGGTCTAAAAGGAGAGTGTGCAACAAATGAGCAGAGATGTAAAGGGAATCTGGTTGGGAGAATCGAATGCCAACAGTGTTAACTGAATGCATTTGCAATATCATTGCCAACATTAATAGGGACAGATTGCTGAATGTGTTAGAGATGCTTGTAGAGTCTCCTATAAATATCATGGAAAGAAAAGGTAATACTCAAAGAAGTAATAGCACATATAAGCAAGCCCATGGCTTAATCAACTGGCAAATTTTAGATCTCTATTACAGAATCAAATAGGTTCCCAACCCTTAGTAAAATGCTAACAAGTTGAATTGAGCAGCACAGTAAAAGAATCATTTACAAAGAATAAGTGGGATTTGCTTCTGGGATACAAAATTAGTTCTGATTCTTCTATAAAAATAGAATGAAGGACAAAGACCATATGATTGCCATAATGGAATTACATGGGGAATTTGGAAGTAGTCAACAACATTTCATGCTAAATCTCTAAGAAAGTACACATAGAAAATAGGTGCTTCTATTCAATAAAGACTGTGTGTCACAAACCCATAGCTAGCATCATGTTTAATTACAAAATGTTGAAGATCAGGAACAAGGCAATGAGGTTTAATTTTGATTCTTCTATTCAACACAGGACTAGAAGTTCTTGCATTCAGGCCAAAGGGAAAAAAAGGACACCTGAGTTGGAAAGTAGGGAAACCTCTCCAAAAATTTCTGCATGAATAAATTTTAGTAAAATTGTGGAAGAGAAAATGAATAGCATTTCCATAAATTAATGGTACTTAAGAAATCAGAAAAAGTCAAGTAAACAATTCTGTTTATACTACATATTCCCTAAACATCTGTAGAAATAAATGTAACAAAAGATGTAAACTATCTTTACATTGAAAATCATAAAACATTGATAATAAATAGAAGAGTGCTCAAGTGAACAAGAAGACAATCAATGTTTATAGATTGAAATTATTAATATTATTAAAAGACTTGTAAAACTAAAAAAGATCTGGAACTTCAATGGTATCATTCTCACCCTCCCAATGACCTTTTAAATAAAATACAAAAGTATTCTAAAATTCATATGGAACTACAAAAGTCCCTAACTGGATAAAGAGATCATAAGCAAAAGAACAAAACTTTAGGTGTCACTGTACTTGGCTTTAACTATAACAACACCACACTTACTGGTTAAAGAGAAGAGAACTCAAAAATAAATCTAAGCATTTATTGTTGATTGGTTTGTGGGAAATGACTGAATCTTATTCATCCTGGATAGCCAGGATTAGATTAGAACGTGGTCTCCCATCATATACAAAAATAAACTTCAATGTCAAAGTAAGAGTTTTACTTATGGGCCAGTGATATGGCCCAGTTGGCAAAGGTATTTGCCTTCAAACTGAACGACTTGAGGTCAATCTCAAGGCCCACATGACTGAAGGAGAAAACTGACCCCCATCAGTTGTCATATGATCATCACACATGTGAGCACCCCATAGACATAGTATACACATATACATAAATACAATTACAGTTAAATTGAAAATGGTCTAAATACTTAAGCATTAAATAGTTGAAAATAGTATAAAGAAAATAGAGGGAATCTTCTAAGATATTGGTCATGGAGATTGTTCTGTGGGGAGGGTTGGCACCAAAAGAGAGTATAATATGCAAAAATAGATACATGGATTTATATCAAACTGAAAAGCTTCTGCAAAGCAAACAAGCAAGAGTGATGAGACAATTTATAGGATGTAAGAGATATTTTTAAACCATACATCTGAAAAGGAGTTTTTCTATGTTCTGAATGTATCTCAAATTTAATGTGTCATAGATTTAATCCTCAAATTCATATGCTAATAATATTTAAAGGTAGGACCTTACTGACTTAACTAGTTTTCAATGAGAGATGAGGGTGGGCATTTCAAGGTATGATTAGTGGCTCTTAAGACAAACAGGAGAGACTTGAACATATGTGTTCCCTTTCCTTTGCCATGTGATCTTCTGTCATGCTATGATGCATAAAGAACAATTTTAAGAAAGGGTTCACTTACTATACTTGATTTTTCACTTCCTTGTCTTGTGAACTATGTAAGTAAGTCAATAAATGTCTGAGATTTAAAAAATAAACTTAAATTGTTTAAGTTCTATTATGGTAGCAGAATATAGAAACAGAGGGTCAGCTGGTTGTTACTAGAGGGTCTATGGTGATTGGAAAGAGAGTCATTAGAGGGATATAGGTCCAAGGGCATCAAGTTTTAATTAGGAAGAAGGTCATCAGAAGATCAATTCTTCCTCATGGCAATCACAGTTCATAATGACATCTTGTGCGCTTGAAATCTGCTAAGCCAATAGAGGTAAGCATTCTTATCACTGAAAAAGGTAAACATGTGATGCAAAGCATATGCTAATTAACTTGACTTAGCCATTCCAAAGTGCACAAATACATGAAAACACGGTGCTGCGTGTCGCAAACACACATTTTTAAAAAAAGTCACTTCAAGTTAGGCAGCATTTGTGAGACTGTAAGAGAGGCAACAGAGTCACATTATTATCATCAAAGAACTAAATACATGGATGTGGATTCCTTTTGAATCTTACATTTGAAGGTGACAGACAAACAGATGGAGAGATGGATGATGTGTTCCTGCCACAAATTAAGGAACTGGCACAGAGGCAAAGGGAGGGACTTTCTGGACATCTGCGGGGAGCCTGTTGGCTATAATCAGAGTATCCAGCACGTTCTGGATTCGCCTTGCTGATGACTTCATCTCCCCAAAGGCAGAACAAGAACAGAAACTGCCTTTCTGGTCCTCACTGTCTCTCCAAAAGAACCAGCATAACAGAAGATACGGACAGCCAGCGGGAAGGATACAAAGCTCTTATTCAGGTCTGAGCTGCCACAAAAGAAAGCCATGCTTTTGGTCTAACTGCTGTGAAGGCCACTGTGTCACATGAAATGCAGGCTAGTCCCCTAATACAGGGCTCGCAAAAGAACAGAGTTGTGAGTGTAGTAAGCTTCCATTGATGCTATGAAAAATTACTACCTAATTAGTGGCTTACTTAGCTCACTGACTTGGGGATTAAAAAAAAGTCTGGATACTTAAAAATATAAATAAACTGGGTTCTCTGGTGAATGCTTCAGAAAGCACAAACTAAGGGCTTTGTTCAGGCTGTTCACTAAATTTATCTCCATGAGGTTGTGAGAACAGTTGTCACCTTTCCTTGTTCGTTATCAGGGGGACCAGTGCAAGCTCTCTGTTACATGGAAAAGGGAGAAAACTGGCATGTGAACATTTTTGGGAGTGCTTTATACATATTGCAGTAGTGATTATCTCTCCTCTGTGTGTGTGCGTGTGTGTGTGTGTGTGTGTGTGTGTATGTGTGTGCACGTGCATGCATTTGTATGTGTATGTGCAGTATGTGTTTACACATACCTGTACATGTTTGTATGTTTGGTCAAACGTATACACACATGTGGAGGCCAGAGATCAGTGTTGGGCTTCCCCCTCTAGTTCTCTGTACCTTGTGTTTGGATAAGGTCCCTTGTTGAACCTGGAGCTCATGGGTACAGCAAGAACTGTAAGGCAAGACTAGCTTGCCAGGTACCTAAAGTCTCTGCCTCCCTAGGACTGGGATTACTGGAATGCATCTGACATAGGCTCTCTATGTAGGTGCTTGGGATCTGAGGCCAGGCCTTCATGCTTACATTGCAATCTCTTGTCTGACTGAGCCATCTCCTTAGCCTATGATGCTCCATAAGATTAAATCTTCACAAGGTTTACACTGTATGAGAAGCCTGAGAGGGGCTAAGGGGCCTCTGTTGGTAAAGGGCTTTCTCTGGAAATACAAGGACCTGAGTTCGTTCATTGAATTGGTGCATAAACCCTAATGAAACAGCCTGTGTCTGTAACTCCAGCGCTGGACGTGGTGGGGAGGCAAAGGCAGATGGCTTCCTAGAGCTCATTGACCAGCCACCCTGTCTGATGAGTTTCACGTTATTTGAGAGGTTCTGTCTCAAAAAGTAATGTGGAGAAAGATTGGGATTGACATCTAAGGACAATCATTGACCTTCACATATACATACCTACACATTTGCACATCTACACACACCCTCCCGCCCCAACCCATAGAGCAAAAAGAGACTATAATTGGAAGACAATTCTAGAACACAAAGAAACCATATTTTCGTTCATTGCCATAAATTACTGTCTCGCTTTGCATTTCTAATACGGTCAAGAGGAAACAAGCAGTTTATTCAAATTTTTGTTAAACATTCTCTTTAGGTAAAATCCAATTTCATTGTATCAATCCTATTCTCCATTTTGTCTAGCACATACTATCCAGTCAACTGTCCACCGCTCTCTAACAACGACTGTTTTTCCTCCTTTATCCAATAGCATATTGTATTTGAGACCTTTTCAAATGGCTTTTTACCATTCATACTTCTACCTACGTTCTGTTGCCGTTTACGTGTTCTCTAAGAAAATTGAATCTTTCTCTACAGTCTGGCATTTCTTTATGAGCTTGCATCACAATTACCATTAAAATTCTATCTGTTCGATTCCTTGCCCAGTTTTAAAACTGTTTTCTTTATGTTTTAGGTATTTGTGGTTCTAACATCACGATGACACCACCAAGTGAATTGAATGTACGACTGGGTGTCCAGTAAGGTCTATGCCTTCCATAGATATAAATCTCTATTTTCATTGAGGCATATGCTTTGTGTGTTTATGGTTATATTGTAGTAATGATACCTGTATGCATTGTATAATAATCAAATAATGTTAATAAGCATTTGTTTCTTAAAACAGTAGCCATTTAAAAAGAATATATATATATTTAAGTGTGTGTGTGTGCACGCACGCGCGTGTGTGAGTGTATCTAGGTGCATATTAGTGCAGGTGTCTGTGGATTCAAGAGGCATTAGATCCCATTGGAGCTAGTGGTATAGGAAGTTGTGAATCATCAGATTTGGCTTCTGGAAAATGAACCTGGGTCCTCTGCAAAAACAATATATCATGTTAACTACTATGCCAATTTTCCAGCCCCAACATTAATTATTCTTATCTATTAGGAATTTTCTCATCTCCTCACCACTTTAAAATACATCATATGTTGTTTTTATCAATCTGTGCCACAGAAAAACAGATTTTTTTCCTCCTCTATAATCATAGCCCATGTTTAACTTCTTCCCATCTCGTCATTTCATGTATTTTGAAGTTTTTAGTGAGAACCATTCTACTTGGTTCACTGAGATCAGTAGTTTTGTTTCTGCAAATGTGAGAAGCTGTGTATTTTACCTATATGTGTCTGGATTATTTCACTAGAAGTATAAATCTCATTTAATACAGGAACTGGTCACATTTGTGACATTTTAAGGGATTTCATGATATGGGGAATGTGGGGACAAACTCTTTGAAAGTAAGTTTAGGTTGCATCTTCCATTATTGAAAATGAGTCCCTGCACAATTCTTTGGATTTTGGGAAAAGCATAGCCATACTGAAACCAGTGTTTAAAAGGCAACTGCTTATACACTCAACACAGAAAACAATTTCATTCCAAGAATGTAGTCATCACAGCGCAAACAGTTTAATAGAAGACACAGATGTATTACATTATGTTTACATTCCATGATTCCTAATTCAACATTATCAAAAAACCTTCTTCTTCTTCTTCTTCTTCTTCTTCTTCTTCTTCTTCTTCTTCTTCTTCTTCTTCTTCTTCTTCTTCTTCTT
>OU015756.1:69009876-69021636 GCA_907169655.1 Acomys percivali
TTCTTCTTCTTCTTCTTCTTCTTCTTCTTCTTCTTCTTCTTCTTCTTTTTCTCCTCCTCCTCCTCCTCCTCCTCCTCCTCCTTCTTTTGGTTTTTCAAGACAGGGGTTCTCTGTGTGTAGCCCTGGCTGACCTGAAAATTGATTTGTAGACCAGGCTGGCCTTGAACTCACAGAGATCCACCTGCCTCTGCCTCTCAAGGACTGGGATTAAAGTTGTGTACCAGTATTCCTGACCAGAAAACTTCTTTACATTTATATTTCCCTGAACACTGTGGGTAAGACTTCAGCTTATCGACATAATCAGGGAAACATAGTAACAGGTCATGAAAGGGTGAGTACAAATTAACATTTACATTTCTACATTATATAGAGATTATAGGGGCATAATCTCTGACATATGGGATTAAATAATTGTGTAACATTAAATATAAAGTTTTAGATGCAAAGAAACAAACTTTACATTAAGTTATGAAAAGCTATTGTACTGAAAGGAAAATTTTGTTGCCTTAACTTCTCACAGTAAAACTTTAGATCGAAAAAGAAGTGGTATGTAGCCATGGGAAAGAGTGCCCACAAATACTGCTATTTGACAACAATATGCAAATACTCTTTTTTTTCTATTCTTATTCTATTTCCTTAAGGAGAAATTCTTTTTTAAACATTGTATAAACTTTTATTATAATAATTAAGATAATACAGAGAGTGTCAAGAATTAAAGTAAAGAACAGAGTCAAATTCTTTGATGGAAGTAGTATAGAAACATGAGTTGACAGAGAGAAAGGAAAGAGAAACCTCTGATTAAAGAGAAGCTTGTTCATGCATTAAAAATAGATGATGGGATATTCGATCCCATTAGATAGGTTTTTTTTTTTTTTGAGACAGGATTTTTCTGTGTAGTCCTGGGTGTCCTGGAATTAGGTGTGTAGACAAGGCTGTCCTCAAATTCAGTTATCAGCCAGGAGAAATTCTTATATCTCAAATTGGTTCAAGAATTCCATAAAACATTTTTTTAAAAAAAAAAAATCAAGTTGTTCATATAGGCATAGGACTTAAAAGTGAAGCATTTTCCAGAATACTGCAACCCCCAGCATGTGGGGAGAAGAGGCAAATGTCTCCCAAAAGTAGAATTATGAGCTGTCATGTGTGATAAAGGAGAAATTAACAGAAACATTAACAGTTTCTCTATCTTCTAGTTTGTTGTCCCTAAATGCTATTTGAACTGAGAGGCAACAGCTGAGTAGGGTTTTACTTAGGATGTGGGAGACAGGAGAACCATAGCTACAATACTTTGGACCCAGGAGTGTGGAAGACCAGGATGCATGGAAGGCAAAGATTGAAAAGCTAATTGGTCTGGACAGTTGAGCAGGCATAGGGCACAGAAGGACTTGTGACCAGCAATAATCACTTTAAATTGTATCCTTAAGCAATAAAAATAATCCAGGAAATGTTTTATGAAGAGGGTTACATGATATACAGCCATATTTGTGTTTTTAAAATATTAGTAATTTCAGATTATAAAATATACATGGGAAAGAGCCTTTGATGGGAAGCATTAGAAAGCTGCTGGCAGTATACTGCTAAGGTAATGTTTTGAGACTGAGAGTAACAGTCAAAGAGTGGGAAGAACTGGATGACATTCACAATGAAGAGCATGTAAAGGAAGAACTCAATAAAATTATTAAATGAATAGCTAGCAATATTAGGTTAAAGTGTGATATTATTCACCTGCACATGCCTATAAACTCAGTATGTTTGAGGCAGATACAGAATTATCAGGAATACAAGGATAACCTTAGCTATATAGCATGTTTGAGGCCAGCCCTGTGCTATATGAAACTATATTTTACAAAACCCAAGACTGTGTTATATTGTGATTATAGCAATATGACTACTGCAAGGTTGGTTGTAAAGTTGTCAGGTGAGTGTCATGAATCCAGTATAGTTTACACTGTACATAGTTGGAGCTATTAAGTGTCCCATGACCACACATAACTCCAAATTCCAGCATGTGTCACTTGCAGATTAATCAAATTGCACTGAGTTACAGATCTCTCTGCAAGACATGACTCTTACACTTAACAATTTCAAAATCAATGGGGAGATAAACATGTCAACCCATCATTTTTATCAACCATTTGAGATGCTATATTAGAAGCAGTTGAAAGTGATATAGAAACATAGAGGAAGACCATGTAAAGTTAAAAGTGTAGGTCCAAGAGATTCTGAAAACATGATTAGAATTTAAGCTGCTTCTTGAAGTATAAATGCAATTAAGTGGAGGAAGTTGTTTTTGTTGCAAACCAGTGCTGATTCTTCAGGGAGCTATTTTCCAGAGGAGCTTGATTTGTATCGAGGTTTTATTGTCCATAGAAAAGAGACTGAAATGAAAATACATTTTTAAGGCACCACA
Source organism: Acomys percivali (assembly GCA_907169655.1). Classification (NCBI taxonomy): domain Eukaryota; kingdom Metazoa; phylum Chordata; class Mammalia; order Rodentia; family Muridae; genus Acomys; species Acomys percivali. Next base: position 69,012,287 of record OU015756.1, read on the forward strand.
TAGTGGATGGCTTGTGTTCATTGAACAAATATTTAGTCACTACTTCTTTTTCACCCTCCATTATTTTAGATGCTGAGGAAGCAGCAGGGAATAAAGCAGATGAATTCCTTCCCATTGTGATGCTGTTATCGCAATACAAAGGTGATCCAATAAACAAAACCAGTCAAAGACACAGTGTGTTAGTTACAGGTAGCGAAGAGCCTGTGTGAAACAGAAGGGGAAGAGGAGCTGGTAGGTGACTTAAAGTATAAGATGTTGGTATGAATGAAGACAGGAAGAAAAAGAGCGTGCAGGGACAAACGTTTTCAAGAGTGTGAGATTAAGAGTACTAGAGGCAACAGTCAATGGCACGGCTTAACCTCATCTGTCTTATTTCTGTTGGATCTGTGCATTTGTTTCAAACTGGCAGAGCTTTATTTTGCTCTGTTCAGATGGGCATCATCAATAGGCAAAGGCAAGCCCTTTTGAGCCAAAGCCAGTGGCCCTCAAATCTCAGTATCACAGCCCTGGGCTGTCAGTGTTGGTGGACTGGTCCCCTGACAGCTAGTGCTAACAGCTCTGTCAGTAGCCTTTGACATCTGCTTGACAGTGGTGACACTTTCAAACTCTTTCAGTGGGTAGGGATGGTGTCTCTGATTCGTCTGCAGCCCTGACATACAGCTCTTCACATTCTGCAACCTTGCAGCCCCGACAGTCTGTGGCAAGCACTAGTGTCTTTCCTTTTAGTACTTGTACAGTCCCCTGTCCCCTCAGCTTTTGAAGTCTTTGCTCCTGGACATGTTCTGCAATTGTTTAGTCCCTTGTAGTTGCTGGGTATGACAGTGCTAATGTTCCGAGGGACTGCCTGGTCTTCATGTGACCAGCTTAGCCTGCTCTAATTGTGATACAACTAAAAGCATCAAGTAGGCAAAAGGAACACACAGAAGATACTTTATTGGCACTTAAGGTACACCACTGCAGAGGGAAGAAGGGGGGTCTCCCAGACTGTGCCAAGGGAAATGAGAGGAGTGCTGCTTATAAAGCCAGTCATATTTGTCGAAGCCTCCTGTCAGCTTGCCCCCTGTTTACAAGCATTTTGCTTAGTCCCCCAGTGCCTGGGGTGCTGGGATAGCCTGTTCCTGCCTTTCAGTAGAGAGTCCCCTTCTTCCTGACTCCACTGATAGCATGTGCAATATAGAGGGGGACATTTACAGCATCTGTAAGGAGGTCATCTAAGGTTGTGCAAAATGAAGCCCCTTGGAGCCATTACAAGGGATCTTCAATGGCTCTGAGTGAATCCATTTCCCAAAGTAGAAAATTTGGCCTCAGTGGCAGTCAGGACAGCTGTGACAGGTTCTGTGACTACAGCAATGTCTCCTGAAGTAGCCGTGAGTCACTAAGAGCAGCTTTATTTGCTTTTCAGCCTTGGGAGAAATGGCTCATTGATTGCTGGCCCCTTGTTTCCGTGAAAACAACAAGGCTGAAGGCATAGTTGTTCCTACTTCTGCAGAGCATCAGGCATGATAATAACGTCCTTCACAGTCCCACAGGACTCAAGGACTCACAGTCCCATAGCATACAAGGAGTTTGGCGAAACTACGAGGGGATTTTGATTTGTTCTCCATTTCTGCCTTACCTTGTTAGTTGCCCAGTTCCTGGGCAGGTGACTCTGATCTGAGTGGAAATGAAATAGCGAGGACCTGACAGTTGTCAACTAAGAGGATAAACATCTCACTCCTAGTAAGACAGATGTTTGAAAAAAATATATCAAGGAGTTCTTGCCATAAACATCAAACACAGAATTAATATTCTTCTTCAGCAAACTAACAATGCTTAATGCCAGGCAAATATTGAGAACTGTGTTCTCCTGAAGTGAATCTTTATCTCTTCTAGAGCTTGCTAGGGACTCTACCCAGTATCCAAAAGAAGCATTTATTATTATTATTATTTTTAATTTTATTAATTTATTCTTGTTACATTCGTTACATTTATTATTTTTTATATATATGCGTGTTTCTTCTGCATGAGTATCTGGGCATTACCCTTGTGGGTACAGTAACCACAGAAGCCAGAGAAGGCGACAGATCTCATGGGACTGAAGTGACAGATGGTTGTCAGCCACCATGTGGATGCTGGGACTCCAACCCAGGTCCTCTGGGACAGGATCAATGCTCTTAGTTGCCACATCATCTTTCCAGTTCTTAAATTTTCTTTCTTTCCTGCAAAGAGAACAGAAGGGACAGGGCTAGAAGTAGAAAAGAAGTTCTATTCGGGCAAAAATCGCTGTGCCTGGGAGAGAGGGATCAGATCTGATCTAAGACCATGACATCTGTCCCCACATCAACTGGTGACTAAAGAGGCAGAGACAGACAGACAGACAGACAGGCAGACAGACAGACAGGAATGAGTCTCAATCTTTTTTCTGAGGTAGATACAACTATCCTAAGTCGTTCTTTCCATGTGGCATTGATGGTACCAGTGGTTAGTGATCCCAGGGTGTCATTATTGGGTGAGCAATAGTCTTTGGCTATCACTATGAACTCAAAAGTTCTTAAAAATATGTAAACTATTTTTTTTTTTTTGGTTTTTCGAGACAGGGTCTCTCTGTGTAGCCTTGGCTGTCCTGGACTCGCTTTGTAGACCAGGCTGGCCTCGAACTCACAGCGATCCGCCCACCTCTGCCTCCCAAGTGCTGAGATTAAAGGCGTGCGCCACCAAGCCCGGTAAACTATTTTTTAAAAAGAGGTCGGAGAGGGCTACAAAGATGATGGTCATGCCTGGGTACCAGCAGAACAACCGGTGCGAAAGGCAGGGTGGTGTACAGCATCCTGGAGCTCGTGCAGGTCCTGCTCCAGACTTGCTGCTCAACCACAGGATCACCCTGACTGAGCAGCAACAAGTGAACCTGGTTCACTTTCCAGGTTAAGTCTCCTTAAAAACAAACAATGGTTTATTTTCTGGGTTAAGTCTCCTCAAAAGACCTCTGTGAATCATAATGCCGAGGGACCACATTGATGCCCATGATCCATGTGATCGGAAATCATGTTGGTTTTTGTGATCCGTTCTAGCCCTGGAAACCATGCTGATGTCCACGGTCAGAGCTTCTTGGGGATGCTGTGGGCAGGGAGGCATCTTTTGCAGTGGTATCAATGACCACAGATTCATAATTGAGAATAAGAGACATTGAAGGCTGCTGTGCCAACCTCTCTCCGTCCTCCGAAAAAGGAAACAATCTAAACATGAAGCTAGTGAGGAGAGTCTTTTAAAACTGCAGAAATGATGCTGAGCTCTTCACAGCTTCTGGCGGGGTGGGGAATGACTCAGTTCTGTTTAAGGGATAGGCCACTGGGAGTTTGACCAGATCCCAGTGAGTATTTTGTGCAACACAAATTGGACTTTTTGGGGCAGGGGGTGGCTCAAGTGTGGGAGGTGTATCTGGGAGAAATGAGAGTGTGATCAAGGGGCATTGTGTAAAATTCCCAAATAACTAATAAAAACATGTTGAGGGAAAAAAATAAGTGGAGACTGGCTGCTTTTACTGAAATAGTTAGAGTAATTGGATTTATCGATAAATCCAATAATAACAAGGAATTCCTGGGATTTCATTCTTTTCTCTGTGTAAAGGGCTTGAATTCTGACCAAGAATAGCTACCAGTGAATTAGAAGCATTAGTTTATTTATTATTTCCATGTCTCTTATCTATTTATAAAAGACTGCTTCATAAGACTCAAAGATTAAAGAAAGTGTAACTTAAATGTACTGAAACATGCAGAAAAATTCTCTTTCCTTTTTTTCTCAAATTACATATACTGTAAAACAAGCAAAAATGTTGAGTATTTAATATATTTGTATGATTCTAGCTCATATTAAAATATGTCATGGCTGTTATTCCTGTTGTAGCTTCCTTTAAAAATCTTTGAGGATAAGACTGTTCTTTTATGCCCACACATAATCCTCACTCTACAGCATGCTTTTTCTTAAAATAACAACCACTATTAGAGAAAAATATGTAATTCCGTAGACTACAAAAGCAAGCAGTATTTCTGTAGAGGTTTGGAATATCCAAGAAAAGGCCAAAGGTAATCTGCAGTATCTTATTTGAATGTGAGCTTCAAAAGGATCAAATGTGTTTATTCATTAATTTTCCTCTTTGGATTTGATGACGTCATTTTTATATAAATGTGAATGACTGGAATCTAAAAGGCCTAAGCCTGTACTTTGCCATCCATGTAGTTGTGGTAGGGTGGAAGCTGTCAGCACAACATTTGGACCGTTCAGATCTTCACCACTACTACCCCAGCTTCCCAGGAAGGCAGCACCGCTATAGTTTTAATATGTACCTTAAAGTTCAGATGTTGTGGATCAATGTACAGTGCAACAATATTAGGTGGTGAGAGAGTTAAGGAGAATTTGGGTCATGCTATTTCTGCTTACCAAATGAATTAGTGTTATTATTGTCAGTTACTTATGGCTTCAGGTATAGATAAAGGTGTGTTAGTTTCTTTCAGTTCAACGTATATTCTTCCACCACAGGGTGCCAGGTGGTGGTGGTATGTTTTGGACTTAGCAGCATCCAGTAAGATGGGTCAAAGCAGCTAGTGTGGCTTACACCCTATCCTCCTTGCATTATTCTGCAGCGGCAGAACATAGACTAAGATAGGTGTCAGCTGTAACGAGGTGACAGGGTGAAATATCTCCTTCCAGCTTAATTTCTCTCTATAGAAGAATGCAAAACATTTTCTTTAATGTACTTCTATGATTCACTTTTGAAAATTAGCATCATGGCAATTCTGTGGTGGCTGTTAGAACAGCTACTTTATCTTATTATCTGAAGGAAAAGGAAGTCAAAATATAGATGCTTTGTATCGTGAAAGATGCATAGTTGTACAATCTTATATTTTTCCTCAATTACTGATGATAACTAGGCACATGATGCAAATTTCAAATTCGCCATTTAAACAGTAAAGTTTTACAAAGCAGAAAAATCTTTAAATATTTCTTAATGTACAATGCCAGTACAGTGGCAATGTCCTTTATGTTTTAGGTTGTTTTGATGAGAACCAATTTTAGGTTTCATTACAGCTGAATTTTGACGGACTCTTACTATTACATATGGGATATAAAGTATTCACTTAATCTATGAAGGGATAACATGCCTAGAAGGTACGAGAGGTTTTGTTTGTTTGTTTGCTTGTTTTTTGGTTTTGATGTTTTGTCTTCAAGACTATTTTTATTATGGAAGTTAAAATAAAATAATGGGACATCCATCACAAGAAACTACTTTTCTTCACTCATAAGCTGCAACACCCCTCTTGTTTATGCTTATGATGGGACGATAGGCTTTTAATAATATGGATATATTCCAAACACAATTATAGTTATCTCACAATTTCAGCTACATCTGCAGTTGATCCCTTCTTGGAGTGTGATTCCACCCCCTAAGGACTGGAATCAGCTTTTCCCAAACTCATCTTCACCTTAAGGCATTGTCCTCCTCTTATGACTCAAAAATGCTCTTAACAGCATCTAGAATGATGACCTTGTCCCAGTGTGTTTTCAATATACCCTTTTTTTATTCGCTAAAACAAGCATTATGTTAAGCAAAGTCATATAAAATGTATTCTTAAAATAATAAGGCTTGAAAATAAAAAACCAACCCTTGATCCCCGAATGACAGAATGGGAATTATAGGAACAGAAATCAATCCATCTCCATCTGAACTTTTCTTTGAGTGGCATTGACAATAACAGTACAATCTTGAAAAGCCCGCCCCTCCCTTTTATTACTGTGCAATAGGTCTCAACGATGTGCTTAGGTAGTTAGTAGACTAAAACCGTTTTAAACACCGGTAGTGTCACCCAGGCTACACTTTCCTTTTGTATTCATAGAATGTACAGCTGTAGGGGAATTTTAAAGGGCTGTAGTGTTTCCATAATGGGAATAGGTATTAGCTTCAGTGTAAATTTGTCTCCATTAGCCTCTAGCAGAAGTCATTTCAGTCTCTAACATCTGAAGCTCGGTTTTGACTTCTTTGGCAAAATAAATCTGAGATAGCATTTTTTTTCCCCAAAAGTAAGTTGTTTCACTTGAGGGGGAGCATTTTTAAGGTATTCATCTTTATCAATCATCATAGCCAAATAACTTACTCTGTGGGTTTTGAATCAACATCTTTCAATCTTATTTGTTATTTGAACCTCACAAAACAACTATCACTAACACTGCAGTTTTCTCCTGCAAATCCTTTACTTCATACATTTAGAAAGAATTAAAGGTCACTTTCTATTGGGTCTTGGGTTGAGTGGATCTCATGGCTGGAAGACTAAACTCTCTCCAAATCAGAGACGGTGATGTATCATTTTCTTACCATCCGTGTACTCACTGGGGTAGCTGATCCTTATCACAAGGAGACAGGGAAGCAAGGGTCTCACCCTCGGACATTACGGTTGCACTTCTTCATTTCAAATTCAGCGGGTGAAAAACCAGAACTGTAGGTTTCATTCTCCTGGGTTAATTCTGTGAATTCAAATCAGTGCATAATTTCCACCCCTGGATATTGATGTTGTTAAAGACACATACCTTCTTGAAAAGACGATTTTCAGCCAATAGGAGAAAAAGTGGTATTTATCTAAAGGGGATTGGTGAGCGGAAATGAAGTTCTAAGCAAGCCTCAGTGTCCTACATGACTTACAGACTTTTGGAATACATTATTTTTAGGAAAATTCCACCATTATTTTTGAGGCATTCATCAGGGAAAGGAGCAAGATTACAGACCAAATGCAGCTGTAGCGACCTAGTTTGCATCCCGCATCGATTGCAGCTTCATTTAGAAGGATATAAACAGTAAGGTTGCTTTTGTGTGCTTGATTCTGGAGTGTGCCATAAGCACTGAATAACTTGCTGTTGTCACACCTGCTCAGCGGTGTCTCTACGTAACAGGCCCCTGCTAATGTCTCTTCCTTGTCATTGAGTGCTAGTTCTGTCATTACAAGGCATTGAACACGAGTTGAGAATCCAACTGATTTTTGATGATTTTGATATAAACTATTGTTTCCTCTTTGTCTTAGACACACTAATTGAGGTATTTAATTTAATCTATCTCTGTTGTGTTTGTCTAGGCCTCACTTTTGGATGTATTCTCTTTCGTGTCAAATTTATCACCACGTATTTATTCAACATGTTATTCCCTGCCTCTTGTTCCCTCTGAGTGTGCTTTTTCCCCTAGAACGTCCGTAGCCAAGCACCATTGGCTGTCTAGCTCAAAAGCACAGAAGAGACCCCTGAGCCTGAGATACCTGACAGAGTGGCGATCTAAGACTTCCTTGTGACTTCACTTCCATAAAGATCCTATCCTGAATATAATCACATTCGTAGGTACTAAAACTTCATATGAACCTTAAGGGGGACGAGTTTCAGCCTATAATACTCATTATTTCCCTAGCTGATACCTACTATCACACAATGTGCTAAGTACTTCATATCTGTTGTGACAAAGGCATAACCCTGTCTCCATGCCTCAAATTCTGCACCTCTTGACTTACATTGTCATATTTACCTACCATAGTCTCTGTTGCCAGCTTTTTTTCTCCAATTCAAGATTGATATTTAGACATTCCTGATCCTAGAATGAAAGACTTGAGATGACAAGATACACAAAGCAGAATTTTATTTAACAGTTTGTCAGACTGGGAGACAAGGCCAGGGCATAAGCAGGTTTAGTGTCTGGTGAGAGTGCAGGCTGTTTCAATGATGGCACCTTGTGTTCTCACAAAACAAGAATGAGTATTAGGCTTTCATTTGGAAGAACTGCAATACAGGAGCCTTGCTAGTCTCCTCTAGCTCTTTTCTAATATCTCCAACCTCATTCATCAGAATAAAGCTCTCCTGACCTTATTCCGCAACCTCTTACCTATTAACACAGGCATTGGGAATTTCAGCATGTAGTTGAACAATAAAAATAAAAATTCCAATATTTTTTCTATTGGTTATAAAGCTGGATGCCACAAATGGGTCTTTATTCTAGTTCTTCACTTAACAGCTGGTTTGATCTCCAGCTTGTGCTCCCATCGATGCATCTGGGAATAAAATAACGACCCACAGAGCTGTTGGCGCTAATTATCAGAGTTATCACAAATAAAAGTGTTTTGCTACATATGTGGTCAGTGCAGGGAATCATTGAAATAATGCATCATGCAGTAATGAAAATTTGTATGGAATATGACTGACAACTAGCAAACATCTTTCCTACCTTTACCTTAGTCATTTCCTTAACCTCACACTCCAAAGATAATATTCTAGTTTTTTTACTGCATCCATAGTATTATAGCAGGTTTACATTGTGTTCCCTATAATTTATCTCATCATTATTTAATCTCTCCTGCCACCAGGCTTCCAGTGTTTGTTTCTGCACTTGCCATTGAGGACATCTGTTATTTCCTCCTATGTTGGCATCACCTACCTGAATTACCACATAGCTGTTACTATTTGAATTCTATTCCAAACCAACTGTGCTGCTAACTGCTGTTTGTAATAGGTTTACCCTGCTCCACTGAATATGCCTAATTTGTTTCCTGGTTTTGTTTTCTAAGTGTCTACATTTCATACCTGAAATAAGGCATGAACCTTAAGATTTGCCATCTGCTACCAAGAGTCTTATATCACCCTTTTTCATTAGAGTGATACAATTAGTTACTTGTTACTCAGTAAAACATGTCTTAACAGGTTGTACTGTATTTCAATGACTGATCCAAGAGAGGGGTGAATAAATTCTCTTTGCTACCATGTGCATGGTTATGTTTGTAGTCATAATAGATACAGAAAGTGTTAAATATTACAGTTAAATATGCTGTGTCTGTATTCATTGATGGTCACAATATCAACTCTACCATTTACTACATTTGGTATTTACCTCATTTTCTCATATACACTAGCATATTAAGACATATTAGGGGTTGAGTAAAATGGTTTGCCAAATAATTACCTGTGCCAAGTACTATTCAAACATTATTTTATTCAATGTCATGTTTTATTATTATTCCTATTGCAAAGATATGATGATCAACTAGAGTAGCCCCTTCCATTCCTCATAGATTAAAAATTTTTTTTTATTGAGAATTTCATATATGAGTACTTCCTATATTTCTTGTCATTTCCTAAAATGTATCTTTTACTATTTGGTTGTTCAAATTTCTTTATGAGTTTTATTGACAGTATAAGTATATTGTGTTTGAAATATTTCTATAAACCAGATGTTTTATAAAATTATTTTAAAATTTTATTCATATATATATATATATATGTGTGTGTGTGTGTGTGTGTGTGTGTGTCTGTGTGTGTGTGTGTGTGTGTGTGTGTGTGTGTGTGTGTGTGTGTGT
>OU015756.1:69021646-69050250 GCA_907169655.1 Acomys percivali
TGTGTGTGTGTGTGTGTGTGTGTGTGTGTGTGTGTGTGTGTGTGTGTATGTCTGCCTTGTCTTATGCATGATCCTGGGCAGGCCTTGTGAAGGCAACTAGAGTTGCTGTTCAGGAGCGCAACAGCCACATCATGTTCAGAAGACAGAACTGTGCAGCACTGTTCCCCACTCTCTGGATTATACATTCTTTCAACACTTCCTCTTAAAATGTTTCCTCAGTTTGTGGAGGTTTAGATAAATGTCTTATTTAGGACTGACTCTTCAATAGTAAGTAACTTATTTGCAACACTTTAACAAACTATTTTTTTAAACAAATCACTGCAAAAAGAAGGTTCTTTGACCAAGGTAGAGACTATCCCAGTTCTATGGCTACCACCAGAAATACTTAGAAGGCAGCTTAACCATGACCTTTCATGACCTTTTGTAAAACAATGGTAGTAGATCACTCGCTCTTCTAAATCTATGACTTCTTCAGCCATGGGATCTTTGACTAGGTTTAGAGTACTGGGCATAAGTACTCTGCTGTGGAGCAGGCCACAGTCCCACTCAGAATATAATTTGTTACCCCCAAACACTATGCCACTCTTGTGCCAGTGGGTACATTCGGCCTGGAAGGTTGATACTGTAGCATGCAGGACTTTTCTTTGCCTGTGCTTTAAATAACTCTGTGTACCATATCAGCTAGCTGGTATGTGTGTGTGTGTGTGTGTGTGTGTGTGTGTGTATGTGTGTATGTTTTGTTTCTAGGTCAGTTCTATTTTTTTCCTATGGAGTTTAACTGAAGTATGACATATTACTAGCAACAGGATGTGTCACTTAATTTTCTTGGTCAACTAAGAGCAATGGCGTAGTCTGTGATTTTTTTTTTTTTTTTTTGAGGGCATCAGGGGAACTCAAGGGAGTTCAAATTAAGTTATAATTTTATATTAGTTTATACACTTATGGGTTTTAATAAGGCTTTTATACATATCCCTACGTTCAGTTAACCTACCCTCACTGCCTTTGCTTTCTGATCCTCCCGCTTCCATCCTCACTTCTGCCTTTGACCACTAGTATCCCCCCTCCCCCTGCCCTCATACCTTCATTTTACTATTCCCTCCTCTACTTAAAGAACCTTCCTCAACCTACTATCATGGGCTCTTTCTAGCTTCCTGGCCTCTAGGGACACTCCAATTAAACACACAAATCTAAAAACTCAAAACTAGATGTTACATACCAGACAGAAACTGGGGTGGTTGTCTTTCTGGGCCTTGGTTATTTCATATGATAGTAACACTTACAGTTTGTTTTATTTTGATTTGTTTCTTTTTTCCCCACCACGAGAGTAGAAAAACTGCCACAGTAGAATGCTGCACCATAGAAAAATAGGATTGTTAATAAAACAGGCCATTTTATCCTCATTAATATATTGTTTGAGATTAGAACCGGAGACATTACGCAACCATATCCTTCTGCCATGGCTTTGAAGGCGGGTGAGGGAGTTGGTCTGTGGCTCTATTACAGATTGGCTCAAGATCTCACATAGAATATCAGAACAAGATTTAAACACATACACACACATATACAAACACATACATGCACAGGGACATAAACACATATGTATACCTGTGCAAACAAGGTACTGGTAGATGTTGACCCTTTAAACTTTGTCTAGTTTGAATGGAAACATCCCTCCCAGTGGTTAGAATTCTGACTTGTATTTCACTTCCAACTCCTTGACCCCGTTTCCCCTCAACTCTCCTCTACAGTAAAATCCTGATTTCTTCTGCAGTATAGTTTTGCTGCTCTGTCTTTTGTTTACCTCATTACTGAATAACCCAGATTCAGCTTCCTTTTTAACAAGGTTTTATCCTTCTAGCAAATTTGGAAGCAGGGCGTGCTGTCTCACATCTGCTGCTGAATCAGTTGCATGCTGCAGCTGCTGGTCTTACTGCTTGGCTGTCTTTCAGTGATGTATCAGGTGGGCACAGCACTCTGCAGAAATGCTTCCCTTCTGTATGCACATCTAGAAATTATGTGTAGGGATAATATTTATTCATTTACACATAATTTCCTTTATTCTTGTTCTCTTTTCCCTTTGCCTGTGTCACAATTTGACCTTGATATGCTCCATTTGGGTACATACTATATTATTTACTAAATCTCTCTTCTATTCCCTTTTCATATGTTAACATACATGTTACTTAATATAAATATATATTACTTATTAGAGAAAGCACAGGTAGTTTATCGTATGCTCCCAGTATTCTCATCTTCCCTCCTAACCTTTGCCTGGGAGGAAAGCACATGAGGATTTAATGTTTATGGAACAAAATTATAACCAGAAAGAAAACAGGCCTACTGCTAATTAATATTAAATGATCTATCAAATTTTACATGTATGCCATAGCATCGTAAGACACCTGTCTGTCTCTGTGTCTTTAATTCTAGGATTGAAGGTGTTTATCATAGCACCTGCTTACAAGGATTAATTTCAAACATTTGTTCAAATAATGTTTTCTTGTAGAATTTTATTTATAATATTGGAATGGTTCAGATTGTTACTAAAATTAGGGTTGTTAAATAATATATAGAAATTATATATTTAAGTCCTTCAGTAATATCTCTAAACAATTTCTCAGCTAAAATTTGCTTTTAAAATGATTTCCCAAAATTACTTTCACCTTTTCATGTTAGAATCATGATTTATAAATGATAACATAAAAGAACTTATAAAGGAGGAAAAGTAGCAGTTCATGAGAGGTTTGAAGTAGTTTTGATTACACCTGTTATGCTGTTGTTATGACTCTTGGTTATCTTAAAAACAACCATTTCTTTTTAAAAATTATAGTTATTTAGAAATCTAAATTTCTCCTTTGGCAAAATACCTTGCTTCTCTTGAGCCTTTGAAAATTATGTATAGGTTTATATGTTTTTGTTTTGTTTTTTAAAGGTCCTATGACATTTTCAAGACTAACACAAATATTTAGTGTATCATAGTTTTTATGTTGCCCTTTTTTGTAATAAGTGGCATATCTATAACAGTGTGTGTCTATGATGGTTAGTCTTGACTTTGAACTCGGTTGGATTGAGAGATGCCCAGGTTGATAGTAAAGCACGTCTATGTCTCTAAGGCTGTAACCAGAGACAATGGGCATGTGGAGGAAACTGAAGGCAGAAGACTTGCCCCCAGTAAGGGATACACTAGCCAGAACACAAGTGGAAAGGGGTTGTTGAACAGGGGTGGAGTTTATCCTCATGTAAAATGAGTTTTAGTACCCATCTGCTTAATAGTTTACACAGTTCCACAAGATAGTTTTAATTTTAGGGATATTTGTTGTTCATTCCCCACAGTAAATATGTTGAAACATTAAGTCCCAACAAGATAGTGTGAGGATCCAGGACCTTTGGGATATAATGAGATGGCAACTGAGGGGGCGTCGTGAGGTTGGTGAACGTGAGAAGAGGAAGAAAGCCAGTTGTCCATCTGTTTTCCTCTGTCAAAGTGTAAAATAGAAAGGTAATTACCTTCATCCAAGGAATTTGACTTCTGTACACACTGTCCCTGCCAATAAAATGAACTTGGGCTTCTAACTCCCAGAAATATGACACATAAGTTTGCTGTTTAAGTAAGTCAGCCTCTGGAAGTTCTACTTGTTCAGAAAGGACTTAAGGATGTTAGACCCCTTGAACTTTTCAGCCTGTCATTGTGGACTCACCCCGTTGATTCCCCAGGATTTTTAGTCTTGGGTTGTAACTGTTTAAATCATCAGTCCCTCTTTTTTCTGAAGCTTCCAGCTTCTCAAACTGAGACCCACTGGATCGCCTGGATTTAGAATGTGAGGATGGCTTTAATGCACTACGCAGCTTCATTAGCGGAAGCTGATCCAATCAACCCCCCCTTTTTTTTGCTTATATTACTGTGAAGAGCCATGGCTAACTCAATGAAACTCATGAATGGAAATTCCATGACTTGCTCTGGAATTTTCTTCTCTAGTTCTGATGCTGAGATGGATTCTGCAGTTCTGGGAAGTAGCTTTAAGAGTTATAGAAGAAAACGGTGGTTTTTCTAGTGTATAAATATGACTAAAGTAAGGCACACCTAGAGTATCAAGACTAAACCGTGTAATATGTTTGCCTAAAATATTTCAGAGTATTTTCTGCTGTCTTGGGGTTTTGATGTCAAAGAAGAAGCGGCATCATAATCCTTGTAAAAATGAATGCTGCATATTTTAGTGGCCCAATGTGCTAAGCAAAAAGGAAGTTCCAGAGATATAGATTTTTATGCTCGTCTATAACTATAATGTAAAAATAGAAATGGAGATCCAGATGCTTTATTGTCACAAAACTGAAACAGTAACATAATACCAAGCATTAGTTTAAATCCTGTTTCCCAATGTTTCTGAGTAACAAAGTGAATGCAACATATCTCATGTCTGTAAAAGTCCAGATATTTCTGTTTAGTCATATCTATGTGTTTATGTGGTCTCCTGTAGGAGTGGTTCTTAACTCATGAGCCACAAGCTCTTTGCAGGTCAACAAGCCTTTCACAAATGTTGTCTAAAACCATTGGTAAACACAAATATTTATGTATGATTGACGACAGTAACAAAGTTACAGTTATGAAGTAACAACTAAAATAATGTTATGGTTGGGGTCACCACAACATGAGCTATATTAAAGGGTCATAGCATTAGGAAGGGTGAGATTCATTGTTCTACAGTGTTCTGAGTTATCTGCATGACCAATAGAAAAGGGGAGAATTTATGGTATATTATATCCAAGAGTACTTTGGAAATCAGTACAGAGACCACTAAAGCAAACCACAACCAATCAAAATGCAAAGTTATGGAGACCAACTGTGGTTTTCTCTGAGGCATGAAAATGTGGATAAATAGTTATTTTAAACAGTTGAAACATATGTGTTAATGTTATTTGGGGTTACATTTATTTATTTTACTTGACAAATTATCTTAAATATGCATATAATTTTGTGACTGCTTAATGTATATATCCCAATGTATATATATCCACAAAATACTCCTATTCCTAAGGTTCAGGGGCCATTGTAGAAAAGGGGCCAGGAAGATTATTAGGGCTAGTGGAACAAGGAATTTGTCATGCCATTGTGCCTCCTAGAAATGTCAAAAGCTATATCCTTAAAGTCTTACCAACATGACTGCCTAAATGTGAGCTGAACAAGGACACTGATGCACATTCCAAACTGTAGAAACACATTCCAGGGCTTCAGCAAATGATGTTTGTTAGGTAACTCAAGTGTGTTCCTAGGGTGATCTCAGGAACACTTAATCGTGGCATTATTCCATGAGATGGAGAATATTTGTTATCTTAACATTTTTCAGACTTCATTTTCTTAAACTCGTAAACATGTCTTGGCAAATGGAAGATATAAGTAGAACTTGGATGGTGTAATAAAAACATTTTAAAGTCAGAATTCAAACATGGGGTGTTTGGTTTCTGTGGCTTCATTTCGATACCACAAACCATGCTAAATAAATGTATCAGACCTAGGTTTATGAAACTGAGACTGAATGTGTTCTAGTGCCATTAGAGTCTTTTGCAATGTAGAGTCCAGTTTAAATCAATTAAATATCAGAATTTACAGACTTGAAGTGAGGATAAAATGAGAAAACAAGCCCAAATGCAAATTTTCATGTAGCACATAAGTCTAAGACTCAATATAATATTTATAGATATGGGATAGATGTTTAATAAATGTTCATTAAAGGATCAATTTGTTGAACAGGCTGGAGTTTATCCTTATTTATGCAAAATGAGTTTGAGTACCCAGCTGCTTAATAGTTTGTATATTTCCACAAGATAGTTTGAATTTTAGGCTTATTTGTTGTCCATTGCCCACAATTAATATGTTAAAATATTAAGTTCCAGTGAGATAATGGGAGGACACAGGGCCTTTGGGAAATAATGAGATAGTAAGTGATGAGGAGGGCATGATGAGATTATTGTCTTGATGGAAAGAGAAAGAAAGCCATTTGTCCACTTGATTTCCTCTGTGAAAGTGTAAAGAGGGCAAGGAGCCACCTTCACAAGAGGAGCTGGCCTTCTGTGTACATTATATTTGCCAATGGACATCTGACTCTCAGGCTATGAAAAATAAGTCTGTTGTTTAAGTCAACTGGCCTGCGATGTATTTGTTTGCTATCAGACCGCTGGTATGTTTTTACTTCTTACATCGAGAATATACTTTTAAAACACTGCTATATAAACTTTGTGAGAGAAAATTGATCTCTAGACTATAGTGTTACCACTGTGGTTTTTCTCTGAGGCATGAGGATGTGGATAAATAGTTATTTTAAACAGTTGAAACATATGTGTTAATGTTATTTTGGGTTATATTTGTTTATTTTACTTGACAAATTATCTTAAATATGCATATAATTTTGTGACTGCTTAATGTTTGCTGAGGCATTGCCAATGTGTACATCTGTGTATTATTTGCTTAAATTAATATCAAACTGATTTTTGTTAACACCAAAATGTGTTTCCGTCAGAATGAATGTATTGGTGGTGCACTCTCTCCTCTCTCTCTCTCTCTCTCTCTCTCTCTCTCTCTCTCTCTCTCTCTCTCTCCTTTTGATACTATTTTTATTAATGTCAGGTTTACAAGCAGTTGTATTTAGTGTGGTAGTTTTTTTAAAAATTTTTTATTAATTTATTCTTGTTACATCTCAATGGTTATCCCATCCCTTGTATCCTCCCATTCTTCCCTCCCTCCCATTTTCCCCTTATTCCCCTCCCTTATGACTGATCCTAAGGGGGATTACCTCCCCCTGTATATGCTCATAGGGTATGAAGTCTCTTCTTGGTAACTTGCTACTCTTCCTCTGAGTGCCACCAGGTCTCCCCGACCAGGGGACATGGTCAAATATGAGGCACCAGAGTGAGTGTGAAAGTCATACCCCACTCTCCACTCAAGTGTGGAGAGTGTTCTGACCATTGGCTAGATCTGGGTAGGGGTTTAAAGTTTACCACCTGCATTGTCCTTGGCTGGTGCCTTAGTTTGAGTGGGACCCCTGGGCCCAAATCTGCCTATCATAATGTTCTACTTGTAGGTTTCTAGGACCCTCTGGATCCTTCTACTTCTACTTTGCTATTCTCCCATGCTTCTCTCATCTAGAGTCCCAATAGGATGTCCTCCCCTCCGTCACAGTTTCCTGGTAAGTGAAGGCTTTCGTGAGACATGCCCCTTGGGCTAGTGTCCAGATATAAGTGAGTATATATCATTTGACTCTTTCTGCTTCTGGGTTAACTCACTCATTATGATCATTTCTTTCTCAGTTCATTTGTCCACAAATTTCGGGAATTCCTTATTTTTAATAGCTGAGTAGTATTCCATAGTGTATATGTACCACAGTTTCTTTATTCATTCTTCTACTGAGGGACACTTAGGCTGTTTCCATGTTCTGACTATTATGAATAAGGCTGCTATGAACACGGTTGAGCAAATTTTCTTGTTGTGTGCTGGTGCATCTTCTGGGAATATTCCAAGGAGTGGAATAGCTGGGTCTTGAGGTAGCCCTATTCCCAGTTTTCTGAGATAGCACCAGATAGACTTCCAAAGTGGCTGTACTAGTTTGCATTCCCGCCAGCAATGAAGGAGTGTTCCTCTCTCTCCACATCCTCACCAGCATGTGGTGTTGCTTGAATTTTTGATCTTAGCCATTCTGATGGGTGTAAGATGGAATCTCAGAGTTGTTTTGATTTGCATATCCCTGATGACTAAGGAGGTTGAGCATTTCTTTAAGTGTTTCTCAGCCATTTGATATTCCTCTGTTGAGAATTCCCTGTTTAGTTCCAAGCCCCATTTCTCAATTGGGCTATTTGGTTTGGTGGTGTTTAATTTCTTGAGTTCTTTATATATTTTGGATATTAGACCTTTTTCAGATGTAGAGTTGGTGAAGATCTTTTCACAGTCTGTAGGCTGTCACTTTGTTCTCTTGACAGTGTCTCCTGCCTTATAGAAGCTTCTCAGCCTCATGAGGTCCCATTTATTAATTATTGACATTAAGGCCTGGGCTGTTGGTGTTCTGTTCAGGAAGTTGTCTCCTGTGCCAATATGTTCCAGGCTCTTCCCCACTTTTTCTTCTAAGTTACTTAGTGTTTCTGGTTTTTTGTTTAGGTCTTTAATCTACTTGGATTTGAGTTTTGTGCATGGTGACAAATATGGTTCCAGTTGCATTTTTTTACACATAGATATCCAGTTAGACCAGCACCATTTGTTGAAGATGCTATCCTTTTTCCATTGAATGGATGTGGCTTCTTTGTCAAAAAGCAAGTGACCATATGTGTGTGGATTCATATCTGGGTCTTTGATTCGATTCCACTGATCATCTAGCCTGTTGCTGTGCTAGTACCATGCTGTTTTAATTACTATTGCTTTATAGTACAGTTTGAGATCAAGTATGGAGATTCTTCGGGAGCACCTTTTATTATAAAAGATGGTTTTAGCTATTCTGGTTTTTTTGTTTTTCCATATGAAGTTCAGAACTGAACTTTCAATGTCTTTAAAAAATTGTGTAGGTATTTTGATAGGGATTGCTTTGAATCTGTATTTTGCTTTTGGTAGGATGGCCATTATTACTATGTTAATTCTCCCTATCCATGAGCAAGGAAGATCATTCCATCTTCTCATGTCATCTTCAATCTCTTTCTTCAGAGTTTTGAAAAATTTTTCAAACATGTCCTTCACTTGCTTAGTTAGAGTAACTCCTAAATATTTTATATTGCTTGTGGCTAATGTGAAGGGTGTGGTTTTCCTAATTTCTTCCTCTGCAAGCTTGTCATTTGTGTACAGACTTTTTTGAGTTAATTTTGTATTCAGCCAATTTGCTGAAGGTGTTTATCAGCTGTAGGAGTTCTCTGGTGGAATTTGAGGGTCACTTATGTACACTATCATATCGTCTGCAAATAGGGATAATTTGATTTCCTCCTTTCCCATTTGGATACCCTTGATCTCCTTTTGTTGTCTTATTGCTCTGTCTAGAACCTCGAGTACTATATTGAAGAGATATGGAGAGAGTGGGCAGCCTTGCCTTGTTCCCGATTTTAGAGGAATTTCCTTGAGTATCTCACCATTTACTTTGATTTTGGCTATTGGCTTGCTGCATATAGCCTTTATTATGTTGAGGAAAGTGCTTTGTATCCCCAATCTCTCTAAAACTTTAAATATGAATGGGTGTTGGATTTTATCAAATGCGTTCTCTGCATCAAAAGAGATGATCATGTGGTTTTTTATTTTCAGTTTGTTTATATGGTGTATTACATTGATGGATTTCCATATATTAAACCATCCCTGTATGCCTGGAATGAAGCCTACTTGGTCATGATGAATGATATCTTTGATGTGTTCTTGTATTCATTTTGCAAGTATTTTATTTAGTATTTTTGCATCGATGTTCGTAAGAGAAATTGGTCTGAAATTCTCTTTCTTTGTTGAGTCTTTGTGAAGTTTAGGCATCAATGTGACTATGGCCTCATAGAATGATTGGTAATGTTCCATCCAATTCTATGTTTTGGAGTAGCTTGAAGAGTATCAGTATTAGCTTGCCTTGAAGGTCTGGTAGAATTCTGCACTGAAACCATCTGCCCCTGGGCTTTTTTTTGTTTGGGAGACCATCAATGATTGTTTCTATTTCTGTAGGGGAAATGGGACTATTTAGCTTGTTTATCTGTTCTTCACTCAACTTTGGCAAGTGAAATTGATCAAGAAAATCGTCCATTTCCCTTAGATTTTCAAATTTTGTGTTATATATGCCTTCAAAGTAGGTTCTTATGATTCTTTGTATTTCTTCAGTGTCTGTTGTTATGGCTCCCCTTTGATTTCTGATTTTGTTGTTTTCAGTACTGTCTCTCTGCCTTTTAGTTAGTTTGGCTAATGGTCTGTCTATCTTGTTGATTTTCTCAAAGAACCAGCTCTTAGTTTTGTTGATTCCTTGGACTGTTTTCTTAGTTTCTACTTTGTTAATTTCAGCCCTGAGTTTGATTATTTCCAGAGGTCTACTCCTTTTGGGTGTTTCTGCTTCTTTTTTTTCTAGGGCTTCCAGCTGTTTTGTTAAGCTGCTTATGTGCGATCTTTCCAATTTCTTTTTAAAGGCACTTAGTGCTATGAATTTTCCTCTTAACACTGCTTTCAATGTATCCCACAAATTTGGGTATGTTGTTCCCTCATTTTCATTGAGTTTCAGAAACTCCTTGATTTCTTTCTTTATTTCTTCCCTGACCCATGTGTCATTTAGCAGAGAGTTGTTTAGTTTCCACGTACGTGTAGGCTTTTTGTTGTTTCTGTTGTTGTTGAATTGCAGCCTAAGAGCATGGTGATCTGATAGGATACAAGGTATTATTTCAATCCTCTTGTGTCTGTTGAGGCCTGCTTTGTGACCTACGATGTGATCAATTTTGGAGAAAGTTCCATGGGGTGCAGAGAAGAAGGTATATTCTTTCTTGTTTGGGTGAAAGGTTCTATAGATATCTGTTAGATCCATTTGACCCATGGCATTGGTTAATGATGTTATTTCTCGGCTTAGTTTCTGTTTCAATGACTTATCCTTCAGTGAGAGTGAGGTGTTGAAGTCCCCCACTATTATTGTGTGGTGATCGATGTGTGGTTTAAGTTTTTTTAGCAGATGTTTTACAAATGTGGGTGCCCTTGTGTTGGGAGCATAGATGTTCAGAATTGTGATGTCATCTTGGTTGACTTTACCTTTGATGAGTATGAAGTGTCCTTCCTCATCCCTTTTGATTAATTTTGGTTGAAAGTCTATTTTGTTCGATGTTAAAATGGCTACTCCTGTTGCTTCTTGTGACCATTTGCTTGGAATATTTTTTTCCAACCTTTTACCCTGATGTAATGCCTATTGTTATGGGTGAGATGTGTTTCTTGAATGCAGAAGAATGTTGGATCTTGTTTATGCACCCATTCAGTTAGTCTGTGTCTTTTTATTGGAGAATTGAGACCAGAGATGTTGAGAGATATTAATGACCAGTGACTGTTAAGAGTCTTAATTTTGATATTGTTTACAGTCAAGCTTTGTGTAGTTGTGTTTTTGCCATGGTATAGTTATCTATTTCCTGAGTAGTTTTGGTTGTAGCTTGACCCTTTGGGATGGAGTTTTCCTTCTAGCACCTTCTATAAAGCTGGGTTTGTGGATAGGTACTGTTTGAATTTGTTTTTGTCATGGAATATTTTGTTTTCTCCATCAATGGTTATTGATAGTTTTGCTAGGTAAAGTAGTCTGTACTGGTATCTGTGATCTCTTAGGGTTTGCAGGATCTCTGTCCAGGCCCTTCTGGCTTTTATGGTCTCTGCTGAGAAATCAGGTGTAATTCTGATAGGTTTGCTATTAAATGTTATTTGGACCTTTTCCCTTTCAGCTTTTAATATTTTTTCTTTGTTCTGTATGTTTTGTTTTTTGATTATTATGTGACGGGCAGTTTTCCTTTTCTGGTCAATTCTATTTGGTGTTCTGTAGGCCTCTTCTATGTTTATAGGCATCTCTTTCTTTAGATTGGGGAAATTTTTCTATGATTTTGTTGAGAATAGTTTCTGGGCCTTAGAGTCTGATATCTTCTCTTTCTTCAATGCCTATTATCCTCAGATTTCTTCTTTTCATGGTGTACTTAATTTCTTGGATGTTTTGTGTCAGGAGTTTTCCAGATTTTGGCTTTAATGGTTGCTTCAAGATCTGTGATTGTATCGTCCAAACGTGAGATTCGTTCTTCCATCTTTTGGCTTCTTTTAGAAAAGCTCACCTCTGTGTTGCTCGCTTTCTCTGAGGTCTCACGTTCTCGTTTTTCTTCTGTCTGTGTGTTTATCATTGAATCCATTTTCATCTTCAGATCTTGAACTGATTTTTTGATTTCTTTCATCTGATTGTTTGTATATGCCTGAGTTTCTTCCATTGCCTCTTTATAGGTCTTCAGAGCTTGAACCATTTTATTTATTTCTTTCATCTGGTTGTTTGCATTTTCCTGAAATTTTTCCAGTTCCACTCTATGTGCTTCTTTTGTCTCTCACCTGTTTGGCTGCATCTTCCTGCATTTGATTATGAATTTTATTTGTTTCCTCCATTATCATCCTCATTACTAAGGATTTGAGGTCCTTTTCTTGTATTTCCGTTGTATTTGAGTTCTCTGGGTTGTTTTCTTTGGGATAGCTGGGAACTGGAGATGCCATGTTGTTTTGTTTTGTTTTTGCGTATGCTTTTACGCTGTCCGTTAGACATCTTGCCATCTCTGTTTTTGTTGGGTAGCTTCCCGTGTTGGATGGAGGGAGTCTGATGACAGATTCACTTTTTTTCTCACGATTTCCCTAGGCTGGAAGCTCTGATGCTTCACTGGTGTGGATGGCAGGAGGCTAACCCTGTCGTTTTGGACTCTCATAGCCAGTGATCCTCAGATCCCCTGTAATGTGGGTCCTGCAATCCTTCTGGGTCCCTGAATGAGCGTTGGGTCAGGCCAAGGTATCCACAGCCTTCTGGGTCCCCTGGCAAGTCCAGCAAGGGACACTGGGCCTGAACCACGTGCTGAGCTCAGCTGGATTCTCAGGGCCCAAACCATCTGTCCAGCTTAGCTAGGTACTCTGGGCCCAATCCGTGCACTGAGCTCCCCTGGGGACTCTGGCCCCAAAATGCATGCAGAGTCCAGCCAGAATTTTTGGGCTGGGATTGTGCACCAAGCTCAGCTAGGGACTTTTGGCCCCAAGTGCCTGCTGTGGTCAGTTATTGACTCAGGGCCCGAACTGTCTGCAAGCTCAGCCAGGAATTCTCGATTCAAACTGTGCACTGTGTCCAACCAGAGTCTTAGAGCCGGGACTCTGCCAAAAGGTCAGCTAGAGTATCTGGGACCATCTGTCTGCCAAGCACAGTTAGAAACTCTGGCCCCAAACTGCACGCCAAGCTCCACCCAAGTCCGAGGCAGAATTGTGCACCGAGCTCAGCCAGGAACTCTGAACCCACACTGCGTGCTGAATTCATCCCAGGACTCCAGGCTTAAATTGCATGGAGAGTCCAGCCAGAGTCTTAGGGCCACTGAGCCTGTGCGCAAAGCTCAGCTAGAGTCTCTGGGAGCAATCTGTCAGGCAAGTCCAGCTAGGGACTCTGGGCCGAATCTGTGTGCTGACCTCAGCCTGCGTCAGCACCCCAGAACTGCCCGCTGAGCTGAGCTAGTGTCTCAGGCAGAATTGTTCTCTTAGCTGAGCTGAGCTAGCGCCTAGGGTGGAACTGAGTGCTCTGCCCTGCCTGTGTCACAGCAGGGGAGCTGTGGCTGAGCTGGGCTAGTGCCTTGGGCCAAATTGCTTGCTGAGCTGAGCCAGCGTCTCCATTGCACTGCACACTGAGCTGAACCTGGGACTCTGGGGCTGAACTGTCCGCCGAGTCCAGTTTGGTCTCAAGGCACCGTGAGACCCAAATCCTGCCCAGAGTCCCCTCTCCTGAAGCAACTTCCACCGGCCACCACACCAATCACCTCCACCAGAAGGCTCTGAGCTGCAAACTTCAGCCACTGCCGCTGCCGCCGCTGCTGCTGCTACTGTCTCTGCCCCTGCTGCTCCGATCTGAGAAAATCCATGCTCCTCCCGTGTGCAGGGGCATGCAGGTCCTCCGCACCCTGGTCCCTCTGAACCGTGGAGCACTCCTGCTGCTGTGGTGTGGGGACCTCGGTGTTCCTGGCTCAGAAATCTGTGCAATTCCCTGAATTGTTCACTAGAGCTTCCAAACATGGTCCACACTGCTCACCACCATCTTGGATCTCAGTACGTTTTTTTAAAAAATGCAATCAAGTGTGTAAACAACTGAATAATTCGACATGCAGTATATTGGTTTTTCACAGAGAAGTGAACAATTGAGTAAATAAAACTTTCTTTTGAAAACTGGTCCTTCACCAGCCAAGGACAATATGTACCGTATACTTCGAACCCGTACCCATATCTAACGAATGGACAGGACATTCTCCACAGTTGAGTAGAGAATGGGGTATGACTTTCACACGAACTCTGGTGTCCCATATTTGACCACGTCCTCTGGATGGGGAGGCCTGGTGGCACTCAGAGGAAGGATAGCAGGTTACCAAGAAGAGACTTGATATCCTATGAGCATATACGGGGGGTGGGGTGAGGGAGGAGGACGCCCTCAGTCACATTCATAGGGGAGGGGAGTAAGGGGAAAATGGGAGGGAGGGAGACATGGGAGAATACATGGGATGGAATAACAATTGAGATGTAATATGAATAAATTAATAAAATATATTTTTAAAAACTGGCCCTTCATACTTGTTTATACAATTTTAATGGGAGCAGGAAGTAAATTAAAAGTAAGAATAATTCTTGTTAAAATATTTTTAATTGTATGACCTGAGGACCAGAAATTCATTTTCATATCTTTCTTAATAGAATAACACAAGAATAAAGAAAAATCAGCTGGCTACTTAAGTCTTCTAACATGGGGGCAAGAGCAAGTTCATACTTGTGGCAACTCAACAATTCCAAACTGTAATAAGATGGAGACTATGGAGGTTAGGGTTGTCTTGGCTATGTATTAACTAGATCCTTAACAAGTGAATGATAAACTAATGATCTTGAAATTAATAAACAAATTAATAGAACTAGACATACAGAAACTGTACTTATTATTCAAGTTATGGTAATAGCTTTAAATGTTACTCTGACAGCATTGAGGAGCCACAGAAAGGCTTTCTAAAGACTTGATCATTTCTATGATCAAGATTCTGACAAATTCAACTTATAGGAGGAAAGATCTATTTGAGCTTCCATTTCAGGAGAATAGTTCTTCAAAACAGTGGGGTGGGATGGATGGCCAAATTAGGTGTGTAGCCAGGAAGCATAGAGAGGTGAAAGCTGCTGTCCTGTTGGGTCCCCCCTTATTATTCAGTCTTTGAATCTTGCCTGTGGAATGGGGCTTGACGCTTTTAGGTTGGGCCTTCCAATATCTATTAAACCAATCTAAAAACCCTTTACAAACATGATGAGAGGCTTGTCTCTGGAAATTTTGAATTGTCTGATGTTGACAATCAATATTATTTATTCATCAGAAGCCCATCCCTTGTCATCTTAACATCAAACATATCATTTTAAATCTACTTTCTGGCCCCATAGGCTCAAGGCCAACTCACAAACTGAAAGTCATTCAACTCACCCCATAATTTTCAACAATCTCAACAATATTTAAAAGGCCAAAATGACTTCTGACACTCAAGGCAATATATTAGTTATTAACCTGTATACATTCTAATATATATATATATTAGAAGGGGGGAACAGGGGCATAACATGGAAAGATAACACCAAGACAAGATAGAACCCCATCAGGACAGACACCAAGTTCTGCAGCTCCATGTCTGTCACCTGTGGCACATAACATAATCATCTGGGCACAGAAAGACATGGGTATCCCTCTCCCTCCAGCTCTGTCTACATCATGCAGAGAGCTCTTTTTACCTGTCTCTTTTCTATGCCTACAGCTTTCCTCGCTGGATTTCTTTAACAATTAGAAATGCTTTGTTATTATTTGCCTCGTCTACAACTTTAACCTTACCCTTCCCCCCCCCACTGACATGTATTTATATAATACTGTAACACATGTTATTCATTCTCACACTCTATCTTTTAGGCACATAAGAGAAATGAACATTAATCATGACACAGCCTGGATGCTATCTTGTCTTTACATTTCCTCTGCCTAGTAAACTATTCCGTTACTTTTGAATCCTGTCTCACTCAAGTTCTTAAGGCATCGGTCTAATACAGTTAGAATCTTATTCCCCTCTGAAACCTCATGAGCTGCATTTTCATTTTTTAAATTTCTCCTGCATTATGGCGTTGCAGCATCCTATCCTAAGAGCCCATTGAACTCTGCTTACAGAATTCTTTGGCTTCTCTAGACCACAGGTTCAATTGCTTCCACTTTCCTCCCACAAGTCTGTCCCCAAACCTACAAACCACGTGCACAGATTCGTAGTATCAATGGCACCACTACTTGGCACTGATTTTCTGTGGTTGCTTTTTTTCCTGCCTGTGATCAAGTGCTAGATAAAGCCAGCTGAAGGGAGGAAAGGTTTGTCTCTGCTTACAGTGAAGGGAGATACAATTCATCCTCTGAAGGATGGTAGGAAAGCTAGAAACATTATGTCCCCAGGCAAGAAGTAGAGTGAGAGAGCCTTGTGGGCAACTTGCTTTATCAATTCTATTTCATCTGAGATAGCGCAGCAAATGTTGCTGGCCACATTTAGGGTGTGTCTTTCCAACTCAATTAAGTCTAGAAAGTGCCTTATAGACCTTCTAGAGGCTTATATGCTGCGATATTCTAGGTCCTGTCAAGATGACAACATTAGCCACCACAAACATGAATTGATAAATTTAGGGTTATAAAGAATCTTATGTTGGTATTTCTAGTAAAAATGGTTAAAGTGAGATGAATTCTAAGCAGTTGGCCAATAATTAATAATCATTTGGCTGCAAATAATAGAGAATGTAAGTCTAAATAGCCAATATCCACTCTTTATCTTTATACGCCAATAATTTAGGAAGAATGTGATGACAATAGTTGGTTCCAAGATTCTAGATGCTGTCCTGATAAGAATATTTGCAGTTCTCTGGGACATGTCTCACTTGCTTCCTATTAAGTGACAATAATTGATTATCAGTATGCCTCACTAGGATGCTGTGGCAGTTAATTCAGATTATCAATATGATAGGACCAAGGGTCGTCTAGGAAACAAGCTTTCAGATGCACTGATGAACAGGTTATCTGGACCAGGCTAGCCTTTGGCCAGGCTTGTGTGGCATTGTCTAGGTTAGGCTGAGGTGGGAAGAGAAGCCTAAAGTTGATCAGCACTCTTCCCTTTGCTTTACTTCTGGACTGGATAAAAAGGAGAAAGCCTCTATGACCACACAGCCCACAGAATTCAAAATCAAACTTTGAGGAGGGGAGCGAGGCAGCTAGAAACAGGGCAGAGGGTGGCTCTGTTTCCTAAGGCAAAGCTTGAACCCAATGGGCCGTTGGACTGAAGCCCCCTGAGCAAGGAAAGGCATCAGGGAGAGCATTATATTTCAAATCTCCCTGTTTACTGACCATGGAGGTGATACCTCAAGTTCCTACTGCCAGGATTTCCTCAAGATGTACTGTTTGTTTCCTGGAACTGTGACCCCCAAATACCTCTTCTTTCCTTAGGTTCCTTTAGTCAGCTATTTAAAGTACCAGAAACACAGAAAATAACTAAGAGAATTGCCATGTCATTTCCTTAATTAAAATATGATCCTGTCATCAAAAGTAAGAGAGGAGAGTAGAGAGCAGATGGGATGAACAGTATTTTCATAACTGACCATGTTAGCTGAAGTGGTACAGCATAAAAAAAAAGCTTTCCTAACACACCTTATATACGTGTGTGAACATTCAGTTTTATTAGCTGATTCTCGTTCTTGACTTTTATGATGATATTGCTTAGTGAGTATGTTGTTTAAATTTACATAAAATTAGACTTTCCTTATCATATACATTTATTTAACAATGCTTACACACTCACCAGCACTAACAAAGCACTCTCTCTCTCTCTCTCTCTCTCTCTCTCTCTCTCTCTCTCTCTCTCTGGCTGCAGTGCAACATTTTGCATTTTGGGGTTTTAAAACCTATATCCTAGCGGTAAAATGTATACTGACAAACTGAAATAGAGGCTTCAGGACTGCAACATCAAGGGGCATTGAAACCCTAGCCTACACCTAAAATGTGGTACTTTGTAGATACTGTAATATTGTAAATTCATTTCCATGAGGATAGTGTATTTTTCTTGTAGCACTGACTCTCCACTGTGAGAGAAATCATATGATTATGCAGCCTTGTGCAATCTGCTTCACTTGTCTGGCAACGGCTGCCTAAAGGACATTAACTCCAGGGAGCCCTCATCAAGCTTGAAGAGTTGTGGCATCTGGCACGCTAATCAGGGAGTTTTAAGCAGTCAGTGAAGCAAAGTATCTTCTATGTATTTTTAATTACTTTAAGAAAATTGAATAGTATGGACCTTTAGATGTTACCAATTGAATTATTTACCAAGTATTTTTAAAGACCTTGATTGTTGCTGTTTTACAATAGATGATGCATCTCTAGAGCGGAATAACATCAACAGTTTTGTCATGAAGCAAATTTTGGAGCAAAGCTGCATTCAGTCTGTTCCTAAAATGTGTAATTAGAAAAAAGTGAAAGTTATTTTACCCAATGATAACCAGCCTGCTTTGTTCTGTTCTTTATGACTATGTTGTCTACTTCTATATTTTACACTTGTGAGTCACGTGTTTTATTGTTACATGTCATAAATGAAACCTTATATTCATCCTGATGCACTCCATTTGACTGCTCTTTTGTGAAATTATATGCCGAATGAACATTCCAACAACAATAGCAATAACAACAAGAGTCAATCATATAAAAGGTGGCTTTGATTGTAGAGGTGATCTGAGCTGAGAGACTCATTTTTGAAGCTCATTTTGCAAATGCGGAAATGTAAAACACAGCTCCTTCGCTTCCTTTTCAAGACCTCACAGCTTACTAGGAAAAGTCAGTTCAGGGATCACAGTATTCCTAATAGAACATAATATCCCCTGTCTTATTTGGGACCCTAAAACATATAGATACAGTCACTGCTCAAACAAGAAGTCCATCAATAGTATCTAGCACCAGAAAGATAAAAATGGTTTCTTAATCACACAAAGCAATTATAGTAATGCAAATTCACAGAAGGGTGGGTGGAAGATCAGCATATGTCACTGGAGTTGTGTTTAATAAAATCATTCATTTACACTATAGATATTTATGGAACATTTTCTGAATGACAAACAACGTTACTGTTTTCATACAGGTTACCTTAAGAGAAAGACATAGGGAATAAACAAATACTAGAAATGTGTCTACTCGAAAACATTCATTTTCAATGTCATTCCACAATGCAATTTTCCAAGTCTGTAGGGTACTACACATTCTTTGAAGCATGAACAAATTCCGTAATCTTTCATCATGCTTTAAATCTTTGCAGAAATGTCTTTAGTAAAGACATTGTCTAACATTCTTACAACTGGCACACTAGAGAATCTCCAGCTTTGGAATAAAACAACTACGGATTCTGATCTGCATTCAACCATACATCATCTCTGCTGTCTAACATCCGTGAGTCAGCTTCACTGTTTCATCATGTGGAAAAAGGCTTCACGCTAGGCATCATATTATATGCTCAATAGATCTAACTTTCTTCTGTTCCATCATTATTATGATTGGGACTATATTAACAAATACATTTTTTGTCTCTGAGATAACCTTAAATAAATCTATATATGGACTTTATCTAGAATATAATTATGAAGAATAAAGTGAGTAGTCACTAAAAGTGGTAAGAATAGCAATCTCTTGACATATTGCCTTCTCAATGGGAACATAATTGGACATTCGCTCAACCCTTCTACTGTCTTATGGGTCATAGCACTTATAAATCTTACGGGTTTTGGCAATTTGCTTTTCTCTTTTTTATTTGTTTGGTAAAAGTATTGTTACATGAAATGTTATGTTGATACATTATGCATTTAACAAATTCACAGATTGTGGTTTTTAATAGAAGCAAAATAATCAAGGATAGGTAATTCAAGAAAAGGAGTGTGTATATATCCTTGACACTGTTTTATTGTCTGTCTTCTTCACAATGGAAAGAGCCTGATGTAGTTAATCTCCCATAATCTGGCAGGATTATATCAACAAGGAGTGAAAGCATGCTGAGGAACTTGAGGTAGTCACTGTATGTAGAACACTGGAGAAGGGTGATAAGTCTTCTTTAAAACTTATTTTTATTTATATATTCACTTTACACCCCAATCATAGCCCCTTTCCTCCTCTCCTCTTCGCCTCTTCCTCACACCCTCTTCCTCCTATCCTCTTTCCCCTTGTCCTCAGAAAAGAGGACCCCAACTCACCCCAGCACATCAAGCCACATCAGAACTGAGCTCATCCTCATCTACTGAAGCCAGGCAAGGCAGCGCCATTAGGGCGAAGTGATAGAAAGCAGGCAGCAGAGTCCATGTCATAAGACAGAACCTGCTCACTTTACTAGGGAACCCACATGAAGATCAAACTGTGCATTGGTTGCATGTATGTAGTGAGTCTAGATATGGCCTATGGATGCTCTTTGGTTGATGTTTCCATCTCTCTAAGCCCCCATGGGTCTAGATGAGTTGACATACTTGTCCCATCAAAGTCCTTCTATCCTTCCCCCTAACTCTTCCATAGGACTCCCCGAGTTCTGCCCAATGCTTGGCTGTGAGTCTCAGTATCTGATTCGATCAGCTGCTGGTGGGGTCTCTCAGAGGACAATTAAGTTAGGCCCCTGTCTGTAAACATAGCCAAGTATCAATAATGGTGTCAGGGGTTGCCTCTCACCTATATTATCTCTACACATCTTACAGGCAGGGTGAAGTTTGGTTTAAAGGTTTTGTAGGTAGATTGGTTTTAAGGTTTTGTAGGTGGATTGATAGTCTCCTCCCACCACTGTGAATCCTGCCTAGTTAGAAGGGGGCCTCCTCAGTTTCCATGTCCCCTGCTGCTAGGAGACTAAGCTAGAGACATCCTCATATCCTCTCTGTTGCCTACTCTGTTTCAGGTCTTCAGTTTGTCTCAGTGATGAATAAGTCATAACGAAGGCAATTCTAGAGTAACATATCATTTTGTAGTCTACATCCATGCCAGTGTGGTCACACACCTTGGTTCTGGGTCTATTGAACAAGTATTAGGTTGCTGAAAAGGAGGCTTGCTTACATCCAGGGCAGCTGATCATATTCCCCAGTTTATTAAGAATAAATTCCATTGTGAAAGTGTTTCACTGAGAACATCTTCACTAATGTTCTATGAATCACAGGATGGCATGTAACCTTATTTTTTCCAGGTCTATGATCAATATTAGAAAAAGCCTAATCATTGGTGTGATCCCTTAACTTGGGTAATCTATCTTTTTAGACAAAGTGCTTGATGACCTACAAAGCTAACATTCTGCTATCTGAAACAGTTTCCTTTAGCGCCCGGCTCTTGTAGTCCTCCAAGATGGTGCTAACACTTTTCGATTTGTGTTTGAACTTCATTCCATTTATCTGTTTAGCTGTGTGATATGGTTTTGATTATATTAAATTTTAATATCTAGTTTCATGTACATTTGCTCAGTATATATTTTTTCCTCTTTAAAATGTCTGTCAATCCTTGTACATTTCTTCTTTGATGTGATCATTCAAATTGTTATCTCATTTTCCACAGAAATCATGTTGGATTCTATTTAGAATAACTTCTACAGATTAATACTTATTTGAGAAGAGTTGATACCTTCCTATTACAGCTTTCTGTTCCTTGGATTTGCTTTAAAACATTTAATAAATTTGGGTATACATGCTTTGCCTGGTTTTGAGAGCTCTGAATAATGAGCCTTACCCAAATTACTTTTCCCTTTAAGTATTAGTCTCTTTTCTTAGAGCCACCTACACAGATACTTAAGTCTGATAGAAACAAAGTACTGTGAACGTACTATATCATAGTCACCAAATAATTATCAGAGTTGGTTTTTCTCTTCTAGAAAATTGAAATTTAAAGGCACCTTGTCACTTACAAAGAAAATAGGATAAGGTAGTCTAAAGAAAATGTGCCATTGGGGAGGGAAAACCTAGCCTGACTGATTTGTCTCATGACTTTCCTGAGGTTTGACCTTCAAAGCCTGTGAACTTTTGAGTAAAATTCTCTCTAGTATAGTGATTCATAATGATAGTGTCTACAATCATGTCTGACTCTATACCACTGAATACATTTATACCTTGAAATGGACAGTCTATTACTTGTTTAAAAAGTGGCATTAACTTCTAAAATTTCCATAGGCAGATGCATTGCTATTTTTTAGATGAGGAAAATGAAGCTCAAAAGACTTCATTTCCTCACAGAATAGTCAATAACTGATAGAATTAATTTGATGCCAGAGCTGTTTCATTTCAATGTTTAATTTCCCAAGAATTTCCTTTTCACTCACAATAACAATCACATAGTGTGGTTTTTCCTTTCCTGTGAGCCATCTACAGAATTTTCTCTTCCCAGTGTTCATTTGACACCAATTTTCAACTGGCATGGCATCTTCATTGTTGTACAAAAATATCCTCTGAAGTAGAACATCTCTTCCAGGAGGGAGGGACGAGTCTCCTAAGACTCAGAAACAAGCAAATCTTACAAGTATTGGGTACTTGAAAGCTATGCCTGAGCTCCTGTGAGTTATTGCACCTATGCTCTGTAAGGGAGTGAAGTGAACTTTTTGTTTGTTCAGGTTGGAATTTTATGGTACCGTTTCTTTGTTTGACCTGTCATTGGTATTCTATCCAGGGTGAGAACAGTTTTGTCTCAGTCTTCCTCGGAAACAGGAGCATGCACATGTGCACACACACGCGCGCACACACACGCCACTACACATTCACTTCTTTGTCTCTCTGTGTCTGTCTGTCTCTGTCTCCCTGTCTCTGTCTCTGTCCCTCTCTGTGTCTGTCTGTCTATCTTTCTGACTCTGTCTCTGTATCTGTCTCTCTCTGTCTCTTTCTCTCTGTCTCTCTCTCTCTCACCCACCTACCCACACCCACACCCATGCACACACACACACTCTCTCTCTAATTCACAATCCTGAATAATTCTTGATATATTTAACAAATTTTATGACTCATCTATTACATGATAAGGTTTTAAGTTGAATGACATATTACACACCAATAGTTCTACTCTGAGGAAGCTGAGGCAGGAGTAGATCTAGTTCAAGACCAGCCTCTGTGATATATACAACATGAACATTTTTAAGAGCCCCGTTACCTTAAGAATACAGTAATTCCATAAGTTTAGGGAATACATCATATATTTTGTTTTGTTTTTGAGATACTATATATCCCATGTTGCTCTAAAACTCACAATATAGCCCAAGTTGACCTCAAAATCAAAAGCATTTCTTCTGCCTCAACCTCTAAAGCACAGGAATTATAAGCATATGCCCTCCTTTCTTGGTTTAAAATATTTAATTCTTCATCAGTCATTCCTTGCATGTCCATTTGTGTTTTTGGAGCCCTGGCTCTTCGGGAACTCCCTATCTAGATCAGACTGGCCTCAAACTCACAGAGATCCTCCTGCCTCTGCCTCCTCAGTACTGGAACAAATGTATATTTGCTAACTGACTAATATTCTATTCTTCTGCTCAGATAGATAGAATTTAAGAAATACTAAGGTGAGGTGAGATGAAAGCACACAGGCAGAGACTTAATCCAGTTCACAGTAGTCTTGGATTGTGACAACTAAGCCAAGATCCAATGGATGAGGAGTCAGCGAGACAAAATAGGAGAAGAACATTTTGCAAGCTGCAAATTATATGTAGAGAAAAAACTGGGGCTT
Source organism: Acomys percivali (assembly GCA_907169655.1). Classification (NCBI taxonomy): domain Eukaryota; kingdom Metazoa; phylum Chordata; class Mammalia; order Rodentia; family Muridae; genus Acomys; species Acomys percivali. The sequence goes on from OU015756.1 coordinate 69,045,097, forward strand.
AGAAAAGGATTATGGAAGCAGAGAAGACAAATGTTGGTCTGTGTGGGAGTTGGGGAGGATGTGATAGAAAATGAAGTGAGCAAAAAGGAGCAGTTATGTAGCTTTAGCAAGAAGAATCCCTGAAGTCTGTGTAAAAATCTATATTCAGGAGCTAGGGACACCTAGAGAGAGTGGGATGCTTCAATCCACTTTAGCAATATCTTGGGGGAGACATTGGGTTGAGACTAACGGTAAAATTAGAAGCTCAGAGCTCAGTGTTGTGGGTGTAGACAAACACTGGAGGAGGAACTGGAAAACCTTATGATTATAAGAATGCAGAGGATAAGGAGCTCAGCAGATAAAAGCAGAGTACCAGCCACATGTAGTCTGAAGCTATAATTTTTGGAAGAAAATATTGAAGGCTAATAAATGCAAAGATGATTGTAATTATAGGTGTTACTTCCTCATAAGTTATGTGACGGAAATGAAATGTTTTATAAACAATATTTAAGGATACTATGTAGAAAAATTCATCAAATATTAAGGTAGCCCCAGATATGATCAACATAAAAATTGCTGTTAAGATTATTAACAAGCTATAATTTTCTGTTTGCCTGGTTTTGTACACAAGCAATATTTACTCTGCTGAAGCATCTTTGGCAAACATTAGTCCTTTATTCCCTACATACTGGTTAGCTAAAATAATGAAGTACCTATATTAAAATTTACTTGAAAAATAAATTGTGATGCCAACTTTTAATAAAGATTCCAGTGCCATTATTTATTTTTCTTTTTTGCTTAATAAATTTTCCACAATTCTATTTTCTAACTTATTATTTATTCCTTCATTCCTTCCAAGTCTTGGGTGTTATTCAAATTGTTACACAACAGTCTATTTATTTTTTTGTTCCAAATTTCGCAGCGATTCCCAAGTGAAATGTGCAAGATCAACATTAAAATTAAACAAAGCAAAATCAAAACTCTATTTTCTTATAACTCAGTACACAGTCACTGATGAATAAAAATCTTTTGTCTAGTTATACACCAGTGTCCTAAGAATAAAGGTTAGTTAAATAGAAAAAATGCCCATACGGCAAAGGAGACATAAATAAACTAGTTTCAAAGAGAAGATAAAATATTAATAACAGAATATGGAGGTTAATGCAGAAGTTTCAGTGATATATTCTTTGTTCTTTGTGTTGTTTGATTATTTTAATGATTTTGTAAGAGATTACTGTCTTTGAGAGAAAACTGGGATGTAGTGATGATGTTAATTAATTTCTTTGATAACCTCACGTAATTTTTACCCTTTGTCCTATATTGTGATCATTTTATTTTTTTTTATAACGTGATAATGTTCTTCATAGTGCATATATTTTCATTCCACCAAGGCTGATTGTCACATTCAATACTGTGAAGAATCTGTGGCTACCAGTGTCTCTTTGTCACTGATATCTATCTATCTGTCTGTCTATCTATCTATCTATCTATCTATCTATCTATCTATCTATCTATCTTATCTATCTATCCAACTATCGATCCACCTATCTATCTATATCTACAATATAACAGGAAATGTGCTATCTCATGCACTTTTTGTTACTATATGTATTAGCCAAGAATTTGCTGGATTTTTTTAAAATTAAGCTTTTGAGTGCAAAAGATATTATCTATTGTGATGATTGTGAATTAAGTGCTGGTTTGAGATGTTTCAAAATGTCCCTCTAGGGCACCCATCTTAGCCCTCACTCCCCCTGTTGCTGCTCCCAGTCACTTATGGAGATTTCAATGCATTTAAAGGGTCAATGCTTTAGTTCAGCCTTGCCATTTGCCTGATTTAAACAAGCTTTATTCTGCCGAATAAACAGCATAGCATTTCTCACTATCATAATAATAAAAAAACCAAGATCATTAAAAGAGTTGCAATACATTTTTTTTTACTTTTTAAATGTGTGCATCATTTATTTAATATCCACCACATCAGTTTTCATATTAGCCACGCAAAATATAAGACTAAGGTGACGAAGACTCAAACCTTACAGAATCCAGACTCAAAACCAGACCAGTTCCCCTGGTCTTTCCATTTGACACAATTTGAAGGTGTGAGACACGGTTAAGAGTAGCAGACAGACGTCATCCCTCCTGTAGAACATAGAATTTTTTTTGTTATTTAAACTTGTTGTTTAATTAATTTTAGTAGAGATTAGTTATGAATGAACGTTGACTGAGCTTCAGAATATGGGGGAAGGAAGAAAACAAAGCCCATTGTATGATTGATATCACGTTGATTTTTTTTATTGTGCTTATTACACGCCTTCTTTTCTCTCACAGAGAGAATTATTTTCTAATTATTGCTCATACTTGTGTGCAGTTCTTCTGCATCTCCTGCTTCCATAGCATTCATTCATCTATTTCTCATATCCATTCTTAATTATCATAAAGATTGTTTAACTTCTGAAATTAAGCCCAGCCCAGCCCTTGGCTGAAATGATCAGTGAGCATCAGGTCACCTGCCATTTCCTCAGAAAAAGCCCTTCCTACCAGCCAACCCAAGATAATAAGAGAGTTATTCTCAGTACAATTACATTTCCTCAAGACATAATACCATTTTAAAGCAGCCTGAGAGATGAAAAGCAAGTAACATTTTGTAACCAAAGAGAAGAAGTTATGAATGTCTAATTGGTTTCTAAATAGTTTAGGTATGAAAATATTTATGAACTAGAAATAATAATTACTTTTTGTTCTCCAAAAGTTGTCTGAAAAAAATAGTTACATTAAAGATGATTTTTTTGTGTTCTTCATTTGATGTCAGTTTGAAACCTAAGTTTCTGACATATAAAATGTGAAACTATTTTGAAAAGAATTGGCACTATCTGTTGTTTAACTGTTTGATAGAATTCTCCTATAGAATTATTTGGCACTGGGTTTTCTCTGCTGGAAGATTTTCAGTTAGAGATTCAATCTCTTTACGTTCTTCAGATCATATTCATATTTTTAGTTTCTTCAGGATTGAATTTAGGCAGGTGGCCTCTATGTATCTATGTATTATCCTAGGCATTTACATATTAACATTCTCAATGACTCTTTGTGTATAAGTGCCACTGGGTAGCTGTTCTCCTCTTGCTACTTTTATTTTACTCTAACTTTCTCTCATTTTGTCAATTTTGCCTAACATTTCTAAAATCAAGCATTTCTACTTATCATTTATCTGATTTTTTTCTAATTTTAAATGTATTTATGGGTTTACTTCCTTATTTTTAACAGTGTTGAGTTAATTCTTTCTAATTTTTGAAATATAAAATTAAGTTGTTAATTTTAGGCCTTTTCTTCTTCCTTTATGTATACTGCTCTCTGTTAGGTATGTTATTTTATTTTCATTCATCTCTAGATTTTAAGTTTTGCATTTAGGTTAATTTAATATTGTTTATAAATATATTTTGGGGGCAACTCAATGGTATAAATCTAATCACCCCTTTCATTTTGTATAATATTTAAAACAATATGAAGCAAAGAGTTAAGAAACTAATATTTTGAAATCCACAGAATAGACAAATGTATCTAACTGAATAAGACTTTTTAAGGCTTACACGGTGTAGCTACTTATCACCCAATATTGGGTGGTTATTGGGGGTAGGAGAATGAAGTTGATACAACAGTCACCATCGCTGCTGAGGCATACACAAGATGAACTAGTCAAAGGTCAAGTGAAAGCAAATTCCCATGGCTTATCTGTGTCTGAATTCAACTGCCTTTCATAATCTTCTCTTCCCAGATGCTTTATAGAGCCTGCCTGTCATCCCTGTGCCTTCATGAGCCTTCTGTAATACAATATCATGGGGAAATTTAAAATAAAATTCTTTTTGAGGCTCCTTTGATCATGTAGTGAACATTTTTAGAAGTTGAATATATTTACAATTAAATTTAGTGGTATTTTGGTTGTCTCATGTGCATATAGAGTGTTTGGAACAAATTCATTCTCTATTCCCTCCCTTACATTCTCCTCAGCCTTTATCCCCACCATTTTTTTTTTTTTTTTGCTCCCAATTTCATGTGCTATTTTTTCTTTTTAATTTAGGTCCCACTCAGACTACTTAGTACAGTTCAGGTACATGGGCCTACCACTGGAAATTCTGGTGGCCTCATAGAACCAGCATCCCTGAAGAAAACTGATTCTGCTTCCTTCAGTAGCCATTGTTTGTCAACAGTATGAGACTTTATGGGTCCATTGCCCACCCATGTTGGGATTTTGGCTGGCATGTTCTTGTACAGGTCTTGTACACAGCCACCATGAGTTTATGTGTGCAACTATGCTGCCATATCTCTCAAATATGTTTGGCTACAGACTTTTACTCCCTTTGGCTTTTTACTATGGCTGTTTCCTCTTTCTCAATAACCTGTGTGAGACAGAATGTGCTGTAGGTGTTCTATTTAGAGCTGAACGTGGCACGACTTACCAGTTTTGTACTATCAGCATATTAACTGGTTGTCTGGATCTTTCTATTAATCACCATTTACCACACACATGAAAGCTTTTCTGAAAAGAATTGAGAGATGATGAGGATAAAAATGAGAGGGCAGGAACAGAACACCAGCAGCTCAGGAACTAAGATCAAAAGTTCATAAATGGGACCTCCTGAAACTGAAAAGCTTCTGTAGGGCAAAGGACACTGTCAACAGAACAAAGTGACAGCTGAGAGATTGGGAAAAGATCTTCACCAACCTGACATTCAACAATGGGCTAATATCCAAAATATATAAAGAACTCAAGTAATTAAACACAAACAAACCAAATTATCAAATTAAAGAATGAGGTACTGAGCTAAACAGAAAATTCTCAGCAGAAGAATACACCGAATAGCCAACAGCACTTAAAGAAATGGTCAGCTTCCTTGGTTATCAGGAAATCGCAAATCAAAATGACTCTGTGATTCCATCTTACACCTACCAGAACAGCTAAGATCAAAATTTCAAGTGACAGCACATGCTTGAACGGATATAGAGAAATGGGAACACTCCTCCATTGCTAGTGGGAGTGCAAACTTGTAAAACCACTTTGAAAATCAATCTGGTGCTTTCTCAGAAAATTGGGAATAGAGCTACCGCAACACCCAGCTATAGCACCGCTGGAGATATATATATATATATATATATATATATATATATATATATATATAT
>OU015756.1:69050260-69082471 GCA_907169655.1 Acomys percivali
ATATATATATATATATATATATATATATATATATATATATATATATGAAAGATGCTCCACTATACAACAAGGACACTTGCTCAAATAAGTTTTATTCATAAGAGCAAGAATCTGGAAACAACCTAGATGTCCCTCTACCGAAACATGGATAAAGAAACTGGTACATTTACACTATGCAATACTACTCAGCTATTACGAACAAGAAAACCCTGCAATTTGCAGGCAAATAGATGGAACTAGAAACAATCATCCTGAGTGAGGTAACCCAGACCCAGAAAGGCATGCATGATATATACTCACTTATAAGTAGATACTAGCCCAACATAGATGTCCCCTGATAGACTCCACCAAGTGGGGCATCAGGACAGATGCTGGGACTTGTTGATGGACTCTGGGCAGAGCATTGAGAGTGGTATGGAAGAATAGGGGGGATGGGAGGACCTAGAGGGTTCAGGAACCCCACAAGGAGACCATCAAGACTGGTGGATCTGGACTCAGTGGGGACGGAACAAACTGTTGCAGAGAACCTAGATACCTTGTTCAGATATAACCAATGGATAGCTCATTGTCCATGGTTGTAGGGGAACTGAAGATTGCCTGTGACATGAACTCTGGTGTTTCTGGTTTGATCACCTCCCCTTGGTGGGGAGACCATATAGGCACACAGAGGAAGGGGATGCATGCTATCCAGATGAGACCTGATATACTGTGGTCAGATAACAGAGAAAGAGGACCCTCCCATCAGAGGTCTGTTGGAGGGGAATAGGGCAGAATAGGGAGGGAGAGTGGCAATTGGAAGATAGAAAAGGGTGAATAGCAATTGGGATGAAATATGAATAAATTATAATAAAACACAGAAATACAAATATAACATCCTAAAAATAATATTATTAACAGTACTAAATTTCCCCCTAAGACCTATGTATGCTCAAGGCCCATTAACACTACTTTAAGATTTGTTATAAAGTATCTGTTGTTTATTTAATTTAATGACAAAAATAAGATGATAAAATTTTTTGGTAACAAGTTTTCAAATTTGTTTCATACTGTATTTCATCTAAGTTTACTGTTGTTGGTTAGGAAGAAAAACTGATTCTGCTTGACTATTCATGAAAGGCACTATTAATCATATTCAAGCTATAGGCTTGCACATGCCTAGGTATTTTGATCCATTTCATGTTGCCTTTGAAACTCAGTGTTTTCATCTACCTTTTTCTCCACTATTCCCCACTTTTCCATAGACTTTTGGAAGCGTTTAGCATATTAGGTTTTGTCCAGATTATGATAAGTATCATTACTCCTGATTAGAGTCATCCATGTATTACACAAAATATTTTCCACTTACTTTAAAAGCTATCCTGCACCCTGGCAACATGACAAATGTTTCCAGAATTAACCACTTGGTCATGACTAAAACAATTTTCCTACATATTTCCATGTCTGACTTCACAACTTTTATGTGTTATTGCTCTCATTACAGCTTAGAGCACCTAACTTTTTTCTAGTAGTTTTAAGTTCAATTAGTTTCCACCAAGCTATTTTACCCTATTTTGAAGATATGTTTTACTTAATAATGTGTGGAGATAGTAACCATGATGCACAATAAATTTAAACGGCGAGAGTACATGATTAAATATCTTATTTGATGGCAAGTGAATTTTACTTTTCCTTCCTAGATTCCCAAGTAACATGAATATTTTTTGCATATATACACATATGCACACACAGACACACACTGCTGTACATTTTGATTTGGATACAGACTTTTGAGTATGTAAAATTGTACCTAATCAAAGCACATCTACACACAGACTCTTCAGCCAGGGAGAATTTCACAGGCTACATTATTGTTCTAATTCTTTGTACCTCCATAATAATAGGATGACACATTCATGCTACTTGTCACATGCCTTTGGTGTGGTTTTTCATCATTGAAAAATTTATATTACTCAACACTAGATTCATTTGAAATTAGCATGCTTTGCTTGGATAATAATATGTCTAATGTAAAAGCCTTTGTAGGTAATTTCCTCCCCCCTCCAAACCTTTTCCTACATTATTGTGAGACAAACATGCTGGTCCAAAATTGTGGTCTGGTCCTGGAGGAAAGAAAATAATAATATGTGGAGTAGAGCCAACCTGACCGGGTTGCCGCCAAATCAGCCATCTCTCTGGCCAGGGTTTGAACCCAGTAGAGATCAACAGAGACAGTCTTGCTCCTCCAAGTGTGTACCCAATTTATAAATGATAGCCCACTACTTCCCGTGAGCTGAATACAATCTTAATGTCTCTGCTGCTGAGATTCGGTAATTATTTACCTAGTGATGCTTATAACAAAATGGTCTAAAATTGTTTAAATAACTATTAATATATGACTCCCACGTAAACTACCCTGAATATTTCTCCTGTACCCCTACTGATTTCTCCATGATATCTGATGTTTGTGTTTGACTTACAGAGTACTTTCCTGTGGTACAAGCATGTAAGATATGAAAATCCCATTGGAAGGCCTGGCTTATTTAGATAAAGATAGGTTTTTTTTTTTTTTTTTTTTTTTTTTTAACGTGGAGAGTCAAACAAAAAGCAATGAAGCCAAACACGTCAGCTTCTTGTCCCACAAATTGAAAAGGGTGACAATAAAAATGGATGACAACAGAAGTCAGAAAACTGCTGGGAGATCTGTGGGAACACAGGAGCAAAAAACCACACCAGATTACATAGCTTATGTTCAGATACAATTACCAAGTAGTGGAGACGACAGCCTCCATGCCTCATCAAAACCCAGAAATGACAAGCTGTCTCCAGCTAGACTCCTGAAAGAGAAAGATGGGGACATGTCTGTGTAATGGCTCCTTCAAGGGCTCCAGTTCTCTTTTCTTGCAGGATTATCTCAGGACTTTGTGTCAAGACTTGGAAAAGCTATCATTCAGGCCTTTACCTTTCAGGGAATGTGCGAAGTAACCAGACCATGTTACAGCTAATTCTTTCCATGCATTTGCTGTAGGAAATGCTAAAAGTTATTATAATCTGAAGATATGCAACATGCCTTCGTTAGTCTGTGAAAAAAAAAAAAAGAACAGCAATTGCTTTGCTTGTTATCTCAAATGGCTGCATAATATATCAGCATCTTTCTTAGAAGAACACGGAGCAATTTATTCCTTCTGACATAATTATTTTTTTCACCAATAGTCAGCAATATTCGGACACTGATGATTAAAGGGTTGCCTATATCTGTTTTGAATAGAGGAGAAAAATTTGCCGCTCATAGCCAGAGCTAAGTATGGAATTACACTATCTAGTGCCACGAGACTTAATAAAAACCAGTGACTTCCACTGAGGAGCCACTGTCCAGAGAACGTGCCATCCAGCTACTTCATGCCCTACATTTTATAGTGCATAAAATAGCACATAATTTACACAAAACTACTGAATTTATTTTTTATTCTTCTTGGAATATTATGTCATGTAGCATAGGCTAGCCTCAAACTTTCTATATAACAGGAGATGACCTTGAGCTTCTGATCCTACGAAATCCACCCAAGTGCTGTGGAGCATCATAGTGATGCTCCATTTTGCTCCCTTTTATGTAGTGTTGAGAAGCGTACCTTAGACTTCATGCTAGGTAAGCAGTCTACTAGCTAAATTATATCCTTAGCCCCTAAGTTTCAACCTGTGATCATTTTGAAAGTATTTATAATTTATAAAATATAATATCTGGGAACAAGTAATGGGATGAATATCCAAGGTCTCTGACTCTCTGAATAACGTCTGGCTGTGGGCCTTTGCATTTGTTTTTTATCTACTACAGGAGGAAGCCTCTCTAATGGTGGCTGAGCAAGACGCTGATCTATGAGTATAGCAGAACGTCATTAGGAGTAATTTTGTTGCTACGTTTCTTTTTCTAGAACAGTAGTTTTTGTTTTTGACTTTAGGTCCTTGTGTACCTTAAATCTCATAGGTTCCTTAGGTTTCAGGTTCTCGGTCACACGAACAGTGTCAGCTTTGGGTCCATTTTGTGGAGAGGGCCTTAAGTTAAATCAGATATTGTTTCGTTATCAGCACAATCTTTGTGCCACCATTTCCGCTTGGCATATCTTGTAGGCAGGATGGCATTGTAAATCAAAGTTTTGTGGCTGGCTTTGAGTTTATGTTTCTCTCTTGGTAGTGTGCTGAGTAACACAGGGATAGAGTTTCTATGTAGGTGCCAACTTGACTTTTACATGTTCAATGAATTGTGTAGATGTTGTCATGTTGTCTTTAGACATGAGGTCTTGCCATCAGTTTGTAGAGAGGAACCCATAGTCTTGGCAAGAGCCTGGATTGCCTGGGGATTCGCATAGGACTGTTTGGCTAACAACTGGTACTAGCAGCTTCAATTTGTGTGAAGAAATGGTCAGTTAGGACTTTGTCTCCCACATTATTTGATGATTTTATTTAGAACATCTACATATATATTTTTAATGGAAATTCTACTGCATTATACTCCCTTACCACTCCTCAAATGGCCCTTAATTTTAGCTGTCTCTCTCTCTATTTCTCTCCTTGTTTCTGCTTATTCCCTCTTTCCACTGGATCCTCCCATTCTACCTCCCATCCACATCCTCCCATATCTTCTTATTCCATTTCTGCTTTCCAGTGAGATCTATTTGTATTGAATGGTAAATGATATTAGCTTTGGATAACATTTTAAGGAAGATACTTTGACATCAACTTTATTAGTCAGATTAGAAAGGTTGGATAATAATAAACACATAAGTTCACTTATGGTTGAAGAAACAGTATCTCAGGTAACTGCACCTAATTCATTGATGAACAACGAGGTATTTATCAACTTAACAGCTTAGCTTCAGATAGTGAGTGCTACTACTAGTTATAAGGATGACCAATGAAACCAGACTAGAGTGCTCCTCCTCTTCCTCCTCCTCCTCCTTCTTTCTTCTCTTCCTCCCTCTTTTGGTTTTATTGTTTTACTAATATTATTGCTACCAGAATCAGTTGGGTGTCAAGCCAACAGTGAACCGACCGAGAAAGCATCCATACATTACTTAGGAATTATTTACCACCAACTAAAGATTCTGCAATTTTCAGTTTTTATTATTTACATCTTAGCATTGTTAGTTGACTGCTATTCTCAAATGTATTATTTCCAGGAACCTATATCCTACTACTTAGATATTTCTTCATCCATGTTCCTTGCTGCTCTATTCACAATAGCTAGGAAATATAAGTAGCCTTCCTATCCCTGATAAGTGAATAATAAAAATGTGGTACAGACACTAAATAAAATTTTATTCAGCTGTAAGGATAAATTGATGAATCTGGAAATAAAGATTCTTATTGAGGTAACCCCTATCCAGACAGGTAAATGCCACACATCATATTGCATATGATGGCTACTATATTTGAAACATTGGATATGGGTTTTAGATAGGGATAGACATAAAAAGCTGGAACTAGTAAGGGGTTACCTAAGGTGAAGTGGATAGGACTCAGTGAGCATGAAGAGAGAAAGGAGGATACTGGAACAGAAAGGGTTAAATGGGCGAGGAATAAGAGGGTAAGACAGCAAAGGCAGTATAGGGAGCAGTAATCAACCCTAAAGATCTCTGACCACATCATATAAAAATTTATTCCTACAGGAGGTTTTGTAAAACATACACACATATAAAAGATGTTTAAATGGAATTATCCTACAACAAGGAGATAATGCTTCTTCCAAACATTTTTTGAGGTTGTTGGTCAGTGGACTGTCATAGGATCCTTAGACACAGCAGACTATTGTTATTACTCTTCGTTATTCTTCAGAATATGACAGTAAGATCACATTTCTGAAGACGGCACCTACTTAAGTTGCAGAAAACAGAAATTCAGCAAGTGTTGACCTGGAAGCTTCATTTATACTGTATAGCTTTCACAGTGCTACAAGGTTCTACTTATATAACTAGTTGGGAAAGAATTCAATGATTCTACACATGTGTGAGTACTGCAAACCACAATAACAAGTGAGCAAGCAAAAAGAGACTTACTAGTGCAGTAGTGGCACAAATGTTATGAAGATAATAAACCACCACATGATAGGCTAGAACTCATGTCTGGTACTGTTAACTGAGCCCCCAAAACTCATGAATAATAAGGACATGGGTCCTAAGGTGAACCTAGTACTATTACTTTGCTAAATAGCACAAAGATAAACTGCTCCCCTAGGTTACTTGTATCCGTAGATTAGTGCATTTCTCAACCTTTGTCAGAGAGGATCTTTTCAAAATAAATGCTGATCAATACAGAACCTCACAATTAGTCAAAACGTGGAGTATAAGAAAAGTAGAATACTGACTTCTAAATGAGGTTTCTGTATCACAATCCTTCCTTCTAGGCTCAAGGAGCATCATGGAAGAGGGAGAAAAAGATTGTTAGAGCCAGAAGAAATGAGCATCTTCAGAGAAATAATATTTGCTGAATGCGACAAGGTCATTGCACACATGAGCTCACATGGGCTAATGACTGAATGCACAAGACCTTCACAAAATCAAGCCAAATAACGTCCTCACACAGATAGGGGAGGGCTCAGGAAATTCTACTGTTACTTGAGAAGCTGTTTGCAGTTGAGGGACACTGAGAAAGGGTTGTATAAGTTTAGGCAAATGGTATAGGCTATAGAAAGCTACTTATGCACCAGTAGGCTGTCCCACACCCCTGCACAGTCACCCAGGCATTAAGTGGAATCAGCGGAGAGAGGGATTTGACTTTCTCACGTACTCTGGTGCCTCACATTTGACTATGTCCCCTGGAGGGGGAGACCTAGTGGCACTCAGAGGAAGGACAGCAGGTCACTGAGAAGAGACTTGATACCCTATGAGCATATACAGAGGGAGGTAATCCCTCTGAGGAACAGTCATAGGGGAGGGGAATAAGGGGAAAATGGGAGGGAGGGGAGAATGGGAGGATACAAGGGATGGGATAACCATAGAGATGTAACAAGAATAAATTAATTAAAAAAAAAAGTGGAATCAGCGATGTGGTAGGGAAGTTAGGAGGGAAAAGTAGTGAGGGTAAATGGGAAGGGATGGGAGATAGTGGCAGATGGGCTTGATGAAAACATACGAACGTATGAAGTTCTAAAGAAATGACAAGAAAACGCAACCGCCATATAGTTTTAAAATTTTACATATAATTATTCATTCTGTTTCCCTGACATATGAAACAAATCTGTAAGTAGTCTGTTTTCATACAGAAATACATTTCTCACATTTCTCTTTACTTATATTCACTTTATAGCAATGTGCATTTTAAATAACTGTGCAGCCCTTGTTTTTGTACATTTGAAACAGAAAGAATAATACATTTATTTATTTTTTTGGAATTTTTCTATTTTTAATTTATTAATGTATTTTATCGCCAATAATATTATTAATAAATTAATTAATTAATTAATATTTAATTAATTAATAAAATATTAATATAATTATTAATGAATTATTAATTAATTTATTCAGATCACATCCTGATTGCTATCCCCTCACATATATCTTCCCATTCCTATCTTCCCTCTCTCTTTCTTCCTCTCCTCCTACCCTAGTCCTCTGACAGAAGTCCTCTGACCTCCTCCCCCACCATATGAACACAGCCTATCCGGTCTCATCAGCATAGCCTGCTTCCCCTTCTTCTGTGTGCCGCTGGGCCTCCCAACCAAGGGGAAGTGATCAAATTGGGGGCACCAGAGTTCATGTCAGAGGCAGCCCTCTGCTCTCCTCACAACTGTGGAGAATGAGCTGTCCATTGGCTAGATCTCAATAGGGGGTCTAGATGTCCATCATACATTGTTCTTGGTTGGTACAGAGGTTTGTGCAGGGCCCCTCAGTCAGACCCACCAGCCTTGATGGTCTTCTTGTGGGGCTTCATAACCCTCTGGTACCTTCCACACCCACATTTTTCCATACCACTCTCACCAGGAGTCTAGCAGTGAGTCCAAGCATCTGTCGCGATCCCCCACTGACTAGAAACTCTCATAGGACCTCTATGTTGGCCTAATATCCAAGTATAAGTGAGTATATACCATGTGTGTCTTTCTGGCTCTGAGTTACTTCACTCAAGATAATTGTTTCTTGTTCCATCCATTTGCCTTATGGCAGACAAATAAAAAATATTGGGTTTTTTTTTTTGATGGGTAATTAAAATTTAAAACTTGGATTTCAAATAGTTAGAAACAGTACTTGATTGTAAAACTCTCCTAAAGTAAAAGTTACCTTCTTACAGTTTAAGATGGTCTCTGGTTGTAGGTTTCTAGGACCCTCTGGATCCTTCTACTTTATTATAATAGACAGATTTGGGCCCAGGGGTCCCGCTCAACTAAGGCACCAGCCAAGGACAATACAGGCGGTAAACTTTAAACCCCTACCCAGATCTAGCCAATGGTCAGAACAGTCTCCACTGTTGAGTGGAGAGTGGGGTCTGACTTTCTCACGTACTCTGTTGCCTCATATTTAACCATGTCCCCTGGAGGGGGAGACCTGGTGGCACTCAGAGGAAGGACAGCAGGCTACCAAGAAGAGACTTGATACCCTATGAGCATATACAGGGGGAGGAAGTCCCCCTCAGGAACAGTCATAGGGGAGGGGAATAAGGGGAAAATGGGAGGGAGGGGAGAATGGGAGGATACAAGGGATGGGATAACCATTGAGGTGTAACAAGAATAAATTAATAAAAAACTTTTAAAAAGATGGTCTCTGGATTGGTTTGGAAGAGTATTTTCTGGCATTGGAAAAGACTTTAGGTAGAGGTATATTAGCATGCTAGTGTTGCATTATTTAGCTTGTCTGATGTGCTGAGAGCATGCATACTATTTTGTTTTTCAGCCATGTTAGTCTGTGGAAATGTGTTTGAAAGCACCTCAGCTAGTTGCTCAACAAAACCATAGGTAAATTCTCGCTGAAGAATGTAACATTATCAGGAGTTTTAATCTAATACTACATTTTTTTCCAGATACAATACCAGTATTCATCAAATGTAACTTACACAAGACATAATTTGAGAGAAAATAAAGATAGAACATATTTCAAAACATTTTAAAAGATATGTTTAATTAGATCCCAAAGTTAACTAACATGAATTTTAAGGCATAAGAACATTTCACTACAATAAGGAAGATAAATATATGAATCTGTAGAGATAAATATATAAGGATTGAGTATTAAATTAAAGTATAAGTTCTAAAATGATTTTAGACAAGGTGGAAATAAGTTAATGAGGGAAAATAGTCAGACTAGGCCTACATACAAAATATTAAATATAAAAAAGAACAATAAGCTATACACTGGATAAGCACAAAATGCTTGAATTTGGATTGCCAATGAAAACAAAGAGAATAAGAGATGATAATAACATTTAAGGAGAAAGCTGCTAAAAAGCATTCCTAAGCTAGTGAAAGGCAGCAAAACAAGGGATTTGAAGTATAGTGCATAAAAAGAAGCCAAGGTAAGCATAAAATGATAAAAAATTTAAAGCAGTCATAAAAATGTTTTGAAATGAGGTACAGAAATTTAGATCATTTTCCCAAAGCAATATTGGAGGCCAAATGACAGTAGGAGCATATCTTTAAATTGCTTAAAGTAGATACCTACCATTCTGGATGATCATATTCAGTCATAATAATCTTCAAGGATACAGTAAAGATGCTTCAAATAACTAAAGTGAAAATTAAAGCACGCTTCAAGTATCAACTGTAAGATTGCAAACACAGAATAAATATATGAGAAAAAGTAGGGGTAACTGAAGTTAAAAGAGTCTAAGCTTATGATATTTATAAAGGCATGTACATAGCTGTCTAGAATGCAGGTTTTGTGTGGAAATGGTGGTCTGTTTTCTGGATAATTATGTGCTTGTTACTGGAGAAGAAAGATCATGTTGTCCTTACAGTTGTTTTATTTGAGGGACATTTGGCTTCTAAATCGTCCATGAAACTGAGACAAAACAATGACAATTTTCCTCCTTGAGTCCTTGTAAAGAGGCTTAACTAAAGAGCTAACTTAAATTTAAAAGATAATAACATTTTCAATTTTTATTCTTAGTAATTGTTCCATTATGTGGTGGAGAAGGATGTTATTCCAGTAAATACAAGTTTGTAAATTATATTTCAAATAGCTTTGTTAGATAAAAGTTATTAATGACCAAACTTTTCATGTAGATTATTACAGTGAGGCCAGTTTGTTCAATCTACTAAAACTAGTTTATTTAGAAGAAAATTTAATTTTCCTATAAGTACAGAAAATGTTGATTAGATTATTAAACTTTTATAACAAGACAAAATTATTTTTATTTCATAATTATAAATCTTTTCAACTCATTTCATTGTTTTTCATGAAGATGAATAGCTCACAAATTCTAAGAAAATCAAAATGGTTCTACAGATTCTATGAAATGTTTAGGGTAATGATTGAAAACTCCAATGTATATTTCTTAAGCTACTTTTTATAGGACAGAAGAGTTAAATTAATCCCCAATGTTAGTGTTAACTATAATATGTTAAAATAACTGTTTAAAGAACTTTTATATCACAAGATTAAAATTGGATAATGATTGATGCAGAGATGTTAATAATAAGAAATAAAAGTGTGTCCCTTAATATACACATTCAACAGAGGAAGACTTTATAAAATGAATGCTTTTTACAACTTTCCTAGAAACTGCAATAGAAAAATGCTCTCATCTTTCTGTTGTTTCCCCTCTGAATAAAACTGCATTCTTTATTTTGTAGTACCCTGATCCCTTGAATGAAAACATCCATTATAAGCATGTGATGCATCACTTGTATTTGTTCCAAGAATACCTTGACTCATTGATGTCAGTGATAATGGTGGTCCTAAAATCCCAACATAGCTTTCTGTATGGGAAAGCTACATACTTTATAATAACCTGGAACAGAGAATACCCCTCTTGCCAAGACACATTCTGTTAGTCTTTCTCTGGCCGGTCATCAATCAACAGGGTGTTTTCCTGCCCTACCTCAGCACACGGTTGTCAGTGCCAGAATTAAACAGCTTTCTAATGTTCATACATAATTCAGTACACATCTTCGATGTTTGAGAGTTGTGTGTAGCAAGCAAACAATACTGAAAACAAAATATATGTTATAAGTTAAGATAATCATATATTTTTACAGGGAAACAAAATATTTAGTATATTATTTAATTAAAATTATATTTAAAATGCCAATAAAAATTCTAATATATTTTAAGAAAATTAAAATTCTTTTTAGTACATATATACAGATATCCTTTTCCTTAGAGGCATCAATGATAGACAGAGTTTTGTATCTTTCCTAAAATGTTTATGTGTTTGTAAATGTGTATATGTGCTTTCAAATAATTTTATTTTTATAGCTTCAGAAATATTTTAAGAACACCTTGTAATACAGAGTTATTCTTTAAATGTTACTAGTTGACATATTTCCAATGGGTTTATTTGAAGTGTTTTATTGTTATTATCTGTTTTTTTTTGGTATAGACAGTTTACTGAGATTAAATTAAAATTACCTGGAATTTGTTTTAGTACATTGACAGATCTTATTGATATTTTCTTCATTGCATATGACAATAATGGATGGAGTTATTTTGTGTGCTAATTGTATTTCTTACACTTTTCTAAGTGATTTATGCATATTGTTATATAAGTAACTGCTTGTAAGTTTAACTTACCATATTTTACAGGAAAGTATGATTATTCTCAGAAACTTTTATTTGTCAAAATTCACAGAGTGTTTAAACAGTGAAGACTGGGTTTAATTAGACTTAGAGTGACTCTAGAGATCATATTCTTAAAGTTTTCTATCTTGGCTACCAGTATCTAGTAAGAAGCTATTTGTGCTATTAATCTGAAAATAATATCTTCAAGTACACAGATTTTAAAGAAAGTTCATCTTATGGCACAATATTCTTTTAATTGTTTCATTCAACGAAAACACTAGAGAGACTTCTTCTCCTGTCATACTCTCCACAATTCATATTGCTTGACATTCCTAATTCTTTCCAATAGAACTCTCAGAGTTTCTATGCGGGCTGTCTTGTCAGCCACACAGAATGCTGGACTTACCTATTTGAGTTACGGCACCAAATTTTCCTGCCTTGTGAATGTCTGTCTGGAATTGATATCCTGCCTCACTTGCTGTTATGAGCCTCAGCTACAGCTAGGAGACACTCAGCTAGTGATTAAGCTCTCCTCTCTGGCCTCACTCCTGGCCTGCCTGTCATGCCCAGCAGAACAGAAATTCTTTAGTGTTATGTTAGCTCTTCTGGGATCAAATCTCCTTTAAAAGAGTTGTGGCCATCCACAGGAAAGAGCACACCAATCAGCTGTCCAGTGCCCAATGATCAGCCTTGAAAAGAGACATAAAAGTAGCGCTATATGGACTCAACAGGTAATATTTAGGAAAATTATATACTATCAGTATATATATACAACTGTCGGGGAAAAAAGAGGCTGTGGATTTGAAGGAGAGTAGGCTAGGGCATATAAAATGTTTAGGGGATGGGGGTGGAGGGATGGGGGAGAAATGTGACTAAAGTACAATCCCAAAAGCCAACAAAAAAGGAATAATCAATGGCTTTGAAAAAACAGTTTTCCAAATTAGGTAATAACAAAAATAAACAAATACATATAATGAGTATATAATATTTATATTGTATATTAATAGCAATGATAATAAATAAGCAACAAAAAACACAGGAGATAACAATCAATGTACTGCAGCTTCCTAGAGTTTGTTGTGGGGGCCAAGTGAGACAAAGATTGTGAGCATCTTTGAATAGTACTAAATAAATATGTCAAATCTCAAAAAAAAAAAAAAAAGAAAAAAAAAAAAAGAAAAAACAGTTTTCAACAATGCTATCAAAGTATGAACCCGCATTACCTCCCTACACAATAATTTGATGCTACTCTTGCCTGAAAGTCATAGTGCTTGACCAAAAAACTTCCATATGTCGTTTTCAGTTGTCCATCTATAGAAAAAACTGAACAGTGCTGCCAAGGCAAAATCATTTAACTCTGATTTTTACACTTTGGGAAAGCTTTTAACTTCTTTCTGAAATCAGCCAATGTTTGGTTGTGAGTCTCAGCATCTGTTTCTATAGGCTAATGAGTTGAGCCTCTTAGAGGGCAGCTATGATAGGCTTCTGTCTGGAAGCATAGCAGAGTATCATTAATAGTGTCAGGAGTTCCCGAAGGGAACAGGAGCTCCAAAAGAAGACCAACAGAGCCAACTAACTTGGGTCCAGGGAGGCTAGTGGTGATTGAAATCCCAACCAAGGACCATGTATGGACTAAGCTTAGGCCCCCTACACATATGTACCTGATGGGCAGCTTGGTCTTCATGTGGTCTCCCAGTAAGGGGAATGGGGGCTGTGTCTAACAAGGGCTTTCTTGCATGCTTTTCCATCACTGGTGGAGCTGCCTTGCTAGGCCACTGTGGTAGAGGATGTGCTCAGTTTTGATGCAACCTGATGTGCTGGAATGGGTAGGTAGTGGGGGGGCTCCCTTTTTCAGAGGGGTAGGGGAGGGAGATGGGGAAAGAGAGAGGGAAGATGAGACCAGGAGGAGAGGAGGGAGGGGGCTATGATTGGGATGTAAATTGAATAAGTAAATAAGTAAATAAATAAATAAATAAATAAATTGATAAAAGAGTGTCAGAGGATGGCTTTTCCATGGGGTGGTTCTCAGGTTGGGCCAGGCATTAGCCTACTAATGTAAGTTCACCATCTGGAGCCAAGAAAAACATATCTTAATTATTCTGTAGTCCAACAATGGAACAAGGCGACAGCCTACAGACTAGGAAAAGATCTTCACCAACCCTACATCTGACAAAGGTCTAATATCCAAAATATATAAAGAACTCAAGAAATTAAACACCACAAAACCAAATAACCCAATTGAGAAATGGGGCTCAGAACTAAACAGAGAATTCTCAACAGAGGAATATCGAATGGCTGAGAAACACTTAAAGAAATGTTCAGAGGAAGGACAGCAGGCCACTGAGAAGAGACTTGATACTTGTATGAGCATATACAGGGGGAGGTAATCCCTCTGAGGAACAGTCATAGGGGAGGGGAATAAGGGGAAAATGGGAGGGAGGGAAGAATGGGAGGATACAAGGGATGGGATAACCATAGAGATGTAACAAGAATAAATTAAAAAAATAAATTTTAAAAAAGTAAAAAAAAAAAAAAAGAAAAAAAAGAAAGAAATGTTCAACTTCCTTAGTCATCAGGGAAATGCAAATCAAAACAACTCTGAGATTCCATCTTACACCCATCAGAATGGCTAAGATAAAAAATTCAAATGACACCACATGCTGGCAAGGATGTGGGGAGAGAGGAACACTCCTTCATTGCTGGTGGGAATGCAAACTAGTACAGCCACTTTGGAAATCTTTCTGGCACTATCTCAGAAAACTGGGAATAGGGCTTCCTCAAGACCCAGCTATTCCACTCCTTGGAATATACCTAGAAGATGCACCAGCACACAACAAGAAAATTTGCTCAACCACGTTCATAGCCGCCTTATTCATAATAGCCAGAACATGGAAACAGCCTAAGTGTCCCTCAGTAGAAGAATGGATAAAGAAACTGTGGTACATATACACTATGGAATACTACTCAGCTATTAAAAACAAGGAATTCCCGAAATTTGTGGACAAATGGATTGAACTAGAAATGATCATAATGAGTGAGTTCACACAGAAGCAGAAGGAGTCAAATGGTATATACTCACTCATACCTGAGCACTAGCCCAAGAGGCATGTCCCAAAAAGTCTTTGCTTACCAGGAAAGTGGGACAGAGGGGAAGACTTCCTATTGGGACTCTAGGTGAGAGAATCAAGGGAGAATGGGAAAATAGAAGGACCCAGAGGGTCCTAGAAACCTACAAGAAGAACATTATGATAGGCAGATCTGGGCCCAGGGGTCCTGCTCAAACTATGGCACCAGCCAAGGACAATACGTGCAGTAAACTTTGAACCTCTACCCAGATTTACCCAATGGAGAGGACATTCTTCACAGTTGAGTGGAGAGTGGGTCTGACTTTCACATGAACTCTGGTGCCCCATATTTGACCATGTCCCCTGGATGGGGAGGCCTGGTGGAACTCAGAGGAAGGATAGCAAGCTACCAAGAAGAGACTTGATACCCTATAAGCAGCATATACAGGGGGAGGAGGTCCCCCTCAGTCACAGTCATAGGGGAGGGGAGTAGGGGCTAAAATGGGAAGGAGGGAAGAACGGGAGGATACAAGGGACGGGATAACCATTGAGATGTAATTTGAATAAAGTAATAAAATATATTTAAAAATAAATGTAAAAAAACTTAAAAATATATGCTGTCCTTTGAAAGTTGAAGATTGCCATGTATGTCATTGTCATCCATCCTGTCTTGCCTATCTAAACATATATTATAGTTATTCTTCCATTGTATTTTCTGAGCTGATCATTTCTAGCATACTTGGGAGTGGATGCAGGGTACATGTGGATATCATTTTCTGTAGAGGGCTCGAGAAATTATAGATTTTGGTATTCACAAGGTTCTAGAACAGTTCCTTAATGATATCAAGAAATAACTAAATCTCTCTTTAAAGAATCTGTTAATATAGACTTTTGCCACAGTCTAGTGAAGTTTTTTTAACCACAACAAGAACAACAACAACAAAACTACGTCAACATATTTTTATCTGTGTATATCTAAAGGCTGTGAAGTTTTAGATTGCATCATTAGCACGTTCAGCATCTGATATGGATCCACTTCCTAAATGGATTGTCATCCCACAAAATGATGAGTTGATATTGCATATTTACTTGTTAAAAGCTAACTCTTCAAAGAACATATTTCTCAAAGCGTGGCAACCATATTTTATACTATTTATTTTTGTATTTATATGTTTTTCCACTTTCATTAGATATGAAAGGGAAGGTAATTTTAAGAAATACTATAAGTTGTTCATATTATTCTATAGAGAAGAAATATCTCATTTAAGTCATATGCCTGCTAACTCTATGTATAATTCAAAAAATATCTTTGATCAGCTCAAAGTACCTTGGTGCTAACTCACAAGCTGGATGTGATAATGGTAAGCAATGGCAGAGTGGACACCTGTGGTGTGATACTAATGGTGATTTTTGCCACCTTAAAATATACCCCGGTTTGGTTTTAAGAAGTATAATTCTATATTTGATATGCTTTTTGAGTCATTTAAAATGGAAGGATGCTTAAGTTAACTGTTGTACTCATTAATAGAAATGTGTTTATTTATTTTACACATTATTTTATATATCTATTTGATTGTAGCCTTTAAACATATAAATTTAATCATGTGATATTTAAAATGTTTTGAGCACCATTTAAAACTTTCTGTATTAGTGGAAATATGTTGTACAATAACTAAGATGACAAAACTGTTGTGTAATTCATGCCATTTCATGGTATTAAAATAGTATGTGTGTGTATTTTAAAAAGCCATTTACATACACATTTATAGCATCTTGTTGATTGTTGGTTTACTAATCTTAAATACAAGTATCATTAGACTTATTAAATAGACTTACATGATTTTATTTATGATCCTGCTTTTCTTCTAGGAATTGAATAGATGAAAAACAGATCATGGAATATTTTTAAATGGATTAATTTTACTGATTTTTTTGAAAATTTTAACCATTGGTGCTTGTGAATATATAGGCATGATTATGTCAAATTTAAAATACTTTACAGTATAATTTCATAAATAGCTCATTGAAGACCTGATATATAATAGAAATATAGTTGAAATTTATATTATTAAAATCAAAGCAACTGTCAAATATAAAACTGCTGAGTTAAAACTGTATATGTAATTTTGAAATAGAGAGAATATAAAATAAAGTTGAGGAGTTGGGGATTTCCTGACAAACGCAACCTGGGTTTGGTCCTCAGTTTTTTTGGAATAAAAACTAAAGGTGAATTAAATTTTTACTAAAATTCCGTACCTTTGTGCTATCAGTTGCTGGAAGAAAGCAATTGGAGATTAGTTCTTACTTATAATTTTTGTAATTAATACATATTAATATAATAGAAATGTGTCTTAGGCCAAAGTCCACCCATCAGGTTTACCACTAGGTATTTAATCCACTGAAATCATAGAATAAGACTAAACATTAATTATTTCAACTATCTATAAAGAAAGCAAACCATTTTAATCCAGGAAATGTTCCAATAATAGAAAACTAGAGAATACTTACCGTGATCTATTCAGAAAATCACTTAAAAGTATGAAATTAGTTACTGATTTTGTGTTCTATTAAAGTTAATACTGCGTTTCCCATTTTATTTTCTTTTTTAAAAAGATTTATCTATTTATTATTATGTATACATTGTTCTGTCTGCATGTACACCTGCAGGCCAAAGAGAGCATCAGATTACATTATAGATGATTGTGAGCCACCATGCAGTTGCTGGGAATTGAACTCAGCACCTCTGGAAGAGCAGGCGATGCTCTTAACCACTGAGCCATCTCTCCAGCCCCGCCATTTTTATTTTCTTATGTTTTTATCTTGTGTCTATGACAATAGCAGTCTAGAGTACACCAACCACTTCATGTAAACTTTCATTCCACTTATTGATACTAGTAATCAGAAAGCACCCAAGGGATTGGTATAACACAAGAAACTAGAGAATAAGAGAAAAAATCCTTCATAATACCTACAAGGCTGCCATGTCTCAGTTGATATTGGGGCTACAAGTCTGGTCTGGGACAAATCAGGAAATTATCTTAAAACTAAAAGACAAATTTTTTATATCACGTAAAGACTTATACAGAGAGAACACCTGTTGCACCTCCAGGTTTTGTTGGTGTCAGAGTCTACCTTGCATTCCTCTGTTCATGTCTGCACTGAACAATACACATGCTTCACATGCAGTTTACCAGGAGAAGTTTCCGTGGAAGAAAGAAGGCATGTTTTATGAGTCCGATTGTACTGACCCATGGGGCTTACATTTTAGAAATCCAGTAAATCTGTATCAAAATACTGATACACTAATTTAAATTTACATGACAATATAAGTTATATTAAAAATAACAGAAGAAATAAGAAATGAAGTACTGTTTGAGTATAAAATAAAAAGATCAAGGGACTGAAATAATTGCACCCTATTGGTGGAAATGTAAAATGGTGCAGTTATTATAGCGGCATACACATCAGAACCAAGTGATATCAGGACCTCAAAATGATATTTACATCTTAAGTGATCTGATCACAATTGTTTTCTTCACTATTGTGAAAAAAGGTGAATAGCTAAATGTCCATCTATGGAAGAATGACTCGGGGAAAATGGCATTATAACCAAAGCTGCCTGGGAGAGGCATCTAGCTCAGCAGCAGGTTCTGTCTTTGTATCATGAAATCAAGATGTGTGGTGCTGAAGTGGAGATTTAAACAGTTAGTTGGTTATACTGAGGAATCACTTATAAGTAAGGTTTATGGGAAAATTGGTAAAAATGGCAACTGAAAAATACTGGTAAAATCTTATTAAAATCCCCTTTAAAAAACAGTTGTGCGATTACAGTATGTTGAATTGTGTTACCAGCTCCTAGGCCATTTTTCCCCATACTGTTTACTTTCATTTTTTCTCACTAAATGTTTTCTATTTTTGTTTCATAATTTAATACATGTATAATATGTGTTTAATCAAATTATCCTCCATCATGTCTCCTATTCCTCTGCCACTTTTACCTTTCAGTTCTATGTGTTCTTTCTTTAAAACAGCTGTATCTAGTTGGTACTAATTTTATGTGCATTGGTGTAGGACCATCTACTGGTTCATGGGTAGTCTTTCAGGGTCCACATCCTAGAAAAAGAAACTGACCTGTCCCTTCCCCAACAACTATTAGCAGCCTATAGCCCCGCAGATAGTTTAGGAAATTTATAGGCCACTTCCCCAACAACCCTGAGATATTATCATCTGAACAAATAATGTATATAATTGGAAACCTAATTTAACTTGAAATAATATTTTCATTAGTGTTTCGTGAAAAGAGAGCATGATTTCAATTCCTGACATATTAAAATTGTCGCTTATTAATATTATGCAAATAATTCATTTTTTCTAATTTGTTTATTTAGTTATTCACCTTATATCCCAATATTAGTTCCTCCTTCCTCTCCTCCGTGGTCCTCCACTCCCAACCTTCCTCTTTCCCCTATCTCTTACCCATACCCCTCACAAAAGGGGAGCCCATACACACTAACCCACCTACGTACATGCAATTACATTAGGACTGAGCACTTCTTTCACAGTGTTCTGGAAAGGCATCCCTGCCAGAAGGAAGTAATCAAAAAGTATGCAACAGAGACCTTGTCAGAGACAGCCCTAACTCCCCTTTCTAGGCGACCCACATGAAGACCAAGCTGCCCATTGGGTACATATATGTGTAAGAGGACTAGGTTTAGTCCATGCGTGGTTCATAGTTGATGCCCCCGATGCCCAGGTTAATTGCCTCTGTTGGTCTTCCTGCAGAGCTCCTGTCCCATCTGAATCCTATCCTTCCCCTCAACTCTTCCACAAGGTTCTGAATGCTCCACCCAATCTTTGGCCGTGAGTCTCGGCATCTGTTTTTATCCTCTGCTGTTGAGTGGAACCCCTAGGAGGACAGCCCTGCTAGGCTCCTGTCTTCAAACATAGCAGAGTGCCATTAACAGTGTCAGGGGTTGGCCCTCTCCCATGGGGTGGGTCTCAGGGTGGGCTGGACTTTGGTTGGGCATTCCCTCAATCTCTGCTCTATCTTTATCTCTGCATGTCTTGTAGGCTGGGTAAATTTGGGGTTGAAGTTTTTGTGGGTACGTTGGTGTTCCCCTCCCTCTACTAGAGGGCTATTTGGGTAGAAGATGACCTCTTCAGTCTCTACGACCCTGGCTACTAGGGGTCTCACTTAGTGTCAGCTCCATATCCTCCCAGGACCCTACCCTGTTGTAGGTCTCCATCTGCCTCAGACTTGCCACTGCTCTCAGATTCTCCTTAACATTCATTCCCTCTCTTCAACCCCTTCTGTTGTCTATCTTATTTACCCTTCTGCATAAGATTCAAGCATTCTTCCTTGGATACTCCTTGTTACATAGTTTCTTTGGGTCTGTGAATTGTAGTATGGTTGTCCTGTATTACATGGATAATATCCATTTATTTTTTTATATTTTATTAATTTATTCATACTACATCTCAATGGTTATCCCATCCCTTGTATCCTCCCATTCCTCCCTCCCTCCCATTTTCCCCTTACTCCCCTCCCCTATGACTGTGACTGAGGGAGACTTCCTCCCCCTGTATATGCTCATAAGGTATCAAGTCTCTTCTTGGTAGCCTGCTGTCCTTCCTCTGAGTGCCACCAGGTCTCCCCATCCAGGGGACGTGGTCAAATATGGGGCACCAGAGTTCATACCATGTGTGTCTTTCTGGGTCTGGGTTACCTTACTCAGGATGATCTTTTTTCGTTCCATTCATTTGCCTGCAAATGTCATGATTTCCTTGTTTGTTTTAAAAAAAAATTTAATTATTCACTTTACATCCAGATTGTAGCCCCCTCCTTCATCTCCTCTCAGTCCTACCCTTTCATCCCCCGTACTCCATCCCCTACTCTTCAGAAATGAGGAGCCCTTCTCCCTTGTCATCTGATCCCTGTCTATTAAGTCTCATCTGGAAGGCCTGCATCCTCTTCCTCTGTGTTGTGGCAAGGCCTGCCAACCTGGGAGAAGTGATCAGCAAGTGGGCACCATAGTCTGTGATAGAAGTAGCCCCTACTCCCCATATTATAGTATCCACAAGGAGACTCTGCTGCTTATCGACTACATCTGATCAGGGGGGTCTAAGACGTCACCATGCATGGTCCCTGGATGGTGCATCAGTCTCTGCATGCCCCTCTTGGTCTGTATTTATTGGCTTTGTTAGTCTTGTTGAGCTCCTGTACCCATTGGGTCTTTCTACCCCTGAACACCTCCATTTGACTCCCAGAGCTCTGCCCAAAGTTTGGCTGTTAGTCTTAGCATCTGCTTTGGTCCCCTGCTCAGTGGAGTCTTTCAAAGGAGAGATATGTTAGGCTACTGTCCTATTCCCCCTCTTCAGCCACTTCCAGTGTCTATTCTATTTTCCCTTCTGAATGCAAATCAAGCATCCTCCCTAGAGTTCTCCTTGTTATTTAGCTTCTTTAGGTCTGTGAATTATAGTATGGTTATCCTGTACTATATGGCTAATATCCATTTATAAGTTAATATATACAATATGTGTCTTTCTGGCTCTGGTTTACCTTACTCAGGATGATCTTTTTTATTATCCGTTGATTTGCCTGAGAATTTCAAGATTTCTTTGTTTTTATAGCTGAGTAGTATTCTATTGTGTAAATGTTCCACAGTTTCCTTATCCATTCTTCTGTTGAGGGACATCTAGGTTGTTTCCAGTTTCTGGCTATTATGAATAAAGGTGCTATGAACATAGCTGAGCAAGTTTTTTTGTTGTTTGGTGGAGCATCTCTTGGATATATGCCCTGGAGTGCTAATGCTGGGTATTGAGGTAGAGCTAGCCCCAATTTTCTAAGAAAGTGCCAGATTAACTTCCAAAGTGGTTGTAAAAGTTTGCATTCCCACCAGCAATGGAGAAGTGTTCCCCTTTCTCCACATCCTTGCCAACATGTGCTGTCACTTGAGGTTTTGATCATAGCTGTTCTAATGGGTGTAAGATGGAACCTCAGAGTTGTTTTGACTTGCATTTCCATGATGACTAATTGTTTTAGTTGGTAAGGGTAATAAAATTAGTAAGAGTTCAGACCCTCTTTTACCCAATATCAAAATGAAAACTAAAAGAAAAGTCCAAGTCCCTTTATTTTTGCCATTAGAGATCTCATAGCAGAAATAAATGGGTAATTGATTTGTCAGTTTGCAGATCACAAAAAGAATTACAATGTTTGTTTCATTTCACTTTGTCATGATTTGATAGAATAAGCTATTTGGGGGATATTCTGGTTTCAAAAAACACTGTGAAATTTTCCTATCAAAATCAATATCTCTAAAAGAGGCACGCAAGATGAATGGAATTGTGTGTTTAATAGTTACCTCTACAATTCTCAAGTCGGTTTCACTGTGAAGGACAAAGTAATTATAAAATAAGCTTGCAGCAGGCTTCCTGTTGCTTTCTTCAAGCCAACTAATATCCCCCTTTTGGATTTCAATGTCTGAAATAAAATTGCCTCATTGATTGGGATGTTCCTCTCTGTATTTTTCCTTCTAGTTGTTTCCTTGAGAATGTAGATCACTTCTTAAGTGCCAAATAGCTTGCATAAGGTCAAGAGACATCTACAATAAAAATCCACAAATTGTATGGATAAGAAGTAATGAAATATTGATAATCTCAAAGAAATAAGGCTGTGATTAGGAGTATCTATTAAAATAGTTCTGCATTAAATATGGTCTCATAATCGATCACTTATAATTTGAATATTACTGAAAAACTTGTATCAAAACCAGAGACACATTAGTGTGTTCATTAGTGATAAGAATCAGTAACATTCCGTTATTTGAAAATCTGACTTACATAAACAGCAAAGAAAAGACCTATTATTACTTCATGTGTTATCACAACCAAACACAGGACATATCTTGGTTTAAACTAGTTTGCATAATATGGTTTAAGGCAGATTTTCTGATCTGAGGTATGACATATAGCCCTCTATCTCCAAATCCTCATTTTCCAATTTGAAATGCCTTTTGTCTTCTTTTCGTTACTCCTTACAAAGACTGTTACTTTTCGATGTCCTTTCATTTTTGGCTTGCTTCAATTCTGGCCTCAAGACATCTCAAGACCAACATATATTACTTAATAGCCTTAATTAACCAAAATTCATATGACTATAAATCCTTTTCTTAAACCCAACATATATTTATCAAAACTCTGGTTCTATCTATTCCCAAGCCACTTCCTATATTATATTTCATTACACAGTCTCTTTGCGTTTCCACTACCTAATGTGTGAGGCCTTTAAAATTTTCTCTCCTTCAAGACCTAACTACATCTATCAGTTAAAAGGGTTTTCAATTAATTAATGTGCATATTTGTCTGTGTGTCTGTGTGAGTAGAGATATAAACATGAATACTTATGAGGTAAAATAAAAATTCTAATGTGCACATTTTATATAAAAAATTTCTTTAAGCAAATGAGAATGATGAATAAAACTACAAATACATTGAAACATTTCGAAAGATAATTTTATTTTCAAAGTAACTGAGAATGATCTGTATACTATCCATGCATTTCATATTGTATTTTATCCTTGACATAAGTACCTTCACTGCTGTGGTTCTATAATTTTCTACCTCTTGGTAGAGATTTTTGCCCATTTTCCATTAAGGAAGTAGAGTAACTGTCCTTGAAATTTGAATGCCTCTTAAGCAGCTGAAACTGTGTAGATGCTTTCTGTTTGGATAGTATACTTCTCTCTCTCTCTCTTTTTTTAAAAATACTTTTCTTTTCTTACACATGTATAAAATAAATTACATACAGCAGGGAGAACCATGTGACAATCATGAGAATAATGAATTCTATACATGTTACATTCATAGTGACTTGGCCATCTGCATTCGTCTCATTTGAAGTGTCTTTCCTTTCTTGTTGGGTCTAAATTTCTGAATAAGATTCAATATCTATCCTATCTCAACTCTAGTAGCTTAACTTCTTTATCTTGATCTAAAACGATCTTGTCCCCTAATCAACTAAACTTGGTTGTAAAACTATACTATCTTGTCTTAAATGCCCCTCAGAGACTTGAGAAGGAATAAAACTTAAATTCCTGAGTGAACCAGCAGTGTGGGTTAGCAGTTTTCAAATTGTACAAATTGACTTAAGACAGTTTACTTCCTGACCAGTCACCCAATACACTTTATAATGTTGGAGCCTCATCTTCAGCTTTCTAGCCTTATTAGGCTTATTAGTCTCTGCCAGACTTGTTTGCAGGGCAGGAACTATTGAGGACTTGCTTACCCTGACTTGGCAGAGTGTGGCTGTCGACTCTGCCTGCATCTAAGTTGCCCATTTTTAGGCAGATTCTGTTTGTGGCAGGAATGAGGACATTTGGCCCAGTGGCTATTTTGCCACCTTTGAAGCCATGTTCATAAGGAGGCTCTTTGATGGTCATCATCTTCTTTGAGATCAGCTGGGTGTTGTCAGGAGTCAACTTGTCTTGTTGAAGAAATTTAGGATTGTAAGAACAACTTTAAATGCCATATTCTGTGTGTCTCTGAGGTTTTTGAAGACCTTATTCAACTATTTTACCTCATATATTAATAGAGTCATGTCTTTCTGTTAGACTTAGGATATATATTCTTGTGTTAAAATCTGCCAAGTATTTGACATGCCCATGTTTTGTATCAATATACTAAATTCTATAGCAATGAACTTAGACATAACCTTCATTATAAGTAACAATTAAGGCCTTGAGTTAAAGAGTAGGTTCAATCATCTAGCTTTTGTTCTATCCTCCCTCTATGTTCCTATATCTCCTTTTCTTTCTTTTCAGCTCCCATCTCCTCGCCTACGTATTCAAGATATAGGCAAAGAGAGATGTTTCTGTGTTTCCCCTAATTTTTTCTTTTCAATGACATACCTGTTCTCAATTAGCCTTCATGCAGTCAAGCTAAAGCATGGCCTAATTCCATTTGGTGTGTGATGGTAGAATTTCAATGGACTGTAGCTGCTAATTTGAAAATATGAGGAAGGACAGCAGGTTACCAAGAAGAGACTTGATACCCTATGAGCATATACAGGGGGAGGTAATCCCCCTCAGGAACAGTCATAGGGGAGGGGAATAAGGGGAAAATGGGAGGAAGGGAAGAATGGGAGGATACAGGGATGGGATAACCATTGAGATGTAACAAGAATAAATTAATTTAAAAAAAAGAAAATATGAATCATTGTATTCTTGGACAAATATCATTATTTGTGTTTGCATGCATTCTGTTCCTTTACAGGACATAGAATATATGTTTGTCTTTGTGATTACTATATACTATTTGGGGATTATTTTTCATACAGATTTCAACTTAAATTTATTTTTAAAATTAATGGAATATCATATATCCATTGACTGATGAATATAGGAAATTTTTGTCAATCTAGGGAAAAGCTTTTTTCTTTTAACACATTGTAATATTTTTCTCTAATCTAAAAACAGTACTCATATTTTTCTTAGGCTATACTGATTACTTCTTTATATCTATTTGCTGATTTGCATGTATATATTGTGTGTGTTGATACATATGTATCATGGTACACTTGTGGATGTCAGAGGAAAACCTGAGGTAGTTTGTTTTATACTTAGGTCATGTGAGTCCCAGGGATTAAATTTAGGTTGCAAAACTTGAAAGTATGTGTCTTACCCACTGAGTAATCTTGCCACACCAAGCTATACTTAAACAATTTTTTTACTTTATTTTAATTTTTAAAAATTTAAGTTTAATTACTTCATTTCCCCTTTTTGTTTACTTTCTTCCTATTTCTCCCATGTCCCACATCATTCCCTTTCAAATTTATGGCCTCTTTGAAAAATTATTATTGTTGAATTTATAAAATCATAAATATACAGATACAATCTTCTGAGTTTATTTATCATTTCTTGTCTGTATATGGGACTTCAGGGATTAAGGAATATTTGTGTTTTTTATTATTGATTTATTTTAATATTTCTCTATCATAGTTTACCATTCTCATATTCTTTATCAATAGTACTCTTGTGCTATTAGTTTTTGGTTGCTGTGATAAAAGACAAAAACAGTGATTATTTGAGTGAGGTAGCCCCTAAATTTTGGTAATTTGAATACTTGATCCCCAACTTGTGGCTATTTGAACAAGACTTGGCTTTGCTATTTTTTTCTCCATTTAATGTCACTGGTTAAGCATTAAAACCATATTACCCTAAAAATGTCCTGCTGTATAAAAGTTTTAAGCCAGCCTGGGTTGTGAAAAGAAGCAAGAGAAAACAAAGCACAAACCAAAATCAAACATTAAGATGGAGTCTCTGACCTGCTCAGAGTTCCTAGTCTAACACAGAATCTGCTCACTCTTCCTGGTTGTACTCTACTGTATTTAAATAGGTTATGGGAGCCTCCACTTCTAGGAACAAGCTGATGCCCCATATGTCCATTCTCAGCATAGACCATATTGGAATGCACTGTGGTACTAGCTATTGAACCCAGGGCCTCACGGATGCTAAGCAATCACTCTATCAATTGAGATATCTCCCTAGACATCCATCTTGATGCTCTTGGAATATATTTAGATCTCATTTCTCTCGCATAGCTGATTTATCCATTCATAAGTGATCTCTGATTAAGCAGTGAAGCCCTTACAGAACTCTGCATTATTAAAAACCAATATTATTAAAACTAATAATGTTAACTTTATCTGTTTTAATAGGAAGTTATTTTTTAGGTACCAATTCTTATTTTCATAGGTGTGAATTCTGAGAAAAAGAAATTCCTTTAATTTTTTTCTATTTGTTGTAGAAACTTCAGTCTTAATGCTTTCTTTAAAAATAAGTTTATAATTTAAATAGAATTATATAACTTTCCCTGCTCTATTTTCTCACTCCAGTCCCTCCCAGGGACTCTCATTCTAGTCCTATATCCTAAGTGTACAGTGTCTTCAACAATAAGAACCAACCCTCAACTATCCAACATTTCCCTGCCCACTGCAAATCTGATAGTTTTTTTCTTTGATTATTAGTTACATACATCCATATACATGTGTGTGTGCATGCATGTGTGTGTGTGTGTGTGTGTGTATGTGTGTGTGTGTGTGTGTATGTCCATGCTCATGAGCACAAATATATATTAAGACAACCTACTGAGTACATTTTTGTTGTATATACAGTTTCAGGGCTGACTACTGTGCATTGGACAATCAATAAGGCTCATTCCTGGGGGAAGCTAATTCTGAGGACACTAGTAGTCCTTTGCTGCCCTTATTTCTTTGCTTAAGAGTCGCCCTCGCAGAACTTTCCACTTCCATGTTACAAGAGACTGTTCCATAGTTGACTTTTTGGTATTCCGACTCTTAAAATGTTCTTGCCCCTCAAGAGCAATGTTTCTTGAACTATAGATGCTAGAGCAGTGATGGAGATGTCTCCCTTTGGGTCTTGGCTGCCCACTGTTCATTGATCACTGCAACATGCTCATTTGTGGTTTTCTGTGTTTGTCTTAACTTGGTCAAAAGTGATGCTGCTTTCATGAAGAGTGTTAGCTACACTTATCTGTGTGTATAAGCTTTACTACAAAGGGGCAGTAGTAGATTCTTCTCTAAGGCCTATGACCTTGTTAGTCCCTGGATAGGTTTGCTGGTACCAAGCATGATTTCTGTCCTGTTGAGTGGGCCATGGGTTGAATCAGAGAGGGATTGGTTATCACCAACATGTGAGTGCCAATAATCACAACTTTAGGGATATCTTACCTTGTTGTAAATTGTTGTACTTCATACATGTTACAGCTGCATGGGACTATTTACCTGCTTTTCTCCCTTGGAAGCTTTCTTAGCATTTTTAGGGATCATGAAAGTTAGACACAGAAAGGGAAAAAGGTTTTCAGGTCAGATCCAGCTAGAATCGTTCAAGTCCTATATACTATGTGTGCAGTGTCGTTAGCAGTAAGAACCACTCTCAACCCTAAAGGGCAACCAAGGCTACATTGATTATCTATATTGTGAGATACCTAGACTACCTGGCCCAACAGTGTGAAAGAGTCTTTTTTATGCCTAGTACTGGGATTTTTGGTAGTCTATACCCCTTGATTGTAGCATTGTTAGCCCAAATGTCTTAACTTCATATTATTATATATGATGTATAATATATATTATACACATATATTGTATATGTATACACACATATAGACTTATTTTAAGTGAATAAAAATTAGTATGATTTTTGAGGCTTTAATAAACAACTTTGGTGTTTTTAGCCCCTAATCCTTTCTTCTCCTTCTGTATTTATCTCACTCCCCCCACCCCAGTTTAGAGATCCCTCTCTTTTTTGTTTTTTTACTTCACACTACTTGTAACAACTATTTACGCTTTCCCTAGCCATATTAATGTTTTAAAATCCAGGATTGGCTTAAATCTGAGGTTTGATTCTCTAGGATTGATATTGCCCTAGTTTTAAAATTAATTGCAAAGGATTTTCTGACCCAGAAAATAGGAAAAACGTATTACCTTTGCTCATTTTAAAGCTGATTTACAGTATTTTTAAACAGGGTCATAATTGGCCCCATGTAAAGGTGAAATATTTTTTGCTATTTTAGAATCATAATTTCATATTTAGTAACAACAGAAGTGGTAATAGTAATAATAGAAATGTCTTCTTTGACACATAGATTCATATGATGTTTTCTCCCATAGAATTAGTGATATTAAATTAATATATATTACATCAATTCCTTCACTTGAATATAAATGCTAGTAGTGATCTCTAAGGGGCTGTTTATTTATTTGTTCTTAGTACCAAGGACAGTTTAAAATAAGACCAAGAAATATTATTCTTGAAGTATATTTGGAAATTGAAGATTTATTTCTTTCAGAAAATAATACTGGTTTAGCTTATGTTAACTGTACAAATATTAATGAGGATGTTTGGTGTATTGAAGAAAAAAATTTAGGAGAGACAGAGGGCAATTTTTACTCTGGTCTCAGAGTTAGGAAGAATATTTCTCTCATTGAGAAAATGGTTATTATGTGTTAGCATACCAAGAAGTATGTTACTGAATCAAGGCAATTCTCTGGAAGCTCTGAGCCAATTTGAGAACCTTCCATAATGGTTAATGAGTTTTAAACTCATTCTGGCTGCCTTTTATTTTCTCACTCAGTTCCTATATGATATATGACTTTCACTTTGCATCTTCTTAAGTCCGTTCTATATGAAAGAGAGATATAAATTAAATTACACATGAGTGAATTCAAATACGAAGGTCCAAATTACATAGACAATAAGAAAGATTTACATATCAAGTAACATTTCATAAGAATCTTTAGTTTAATTTGATATTATCACAGTTAGCATTAAGCTCAGAATTGTTTCTGAGTATATAGTGACACTCATCCAAAGCTTTGTGTAGAATGAATGTATGCAGTGAAATTTACTTATTCCTATTACCAGAAAACTTGAAATGTATAGTTCTCAAATTTCTAAGTTTTACAGAGTCAGAGTAACCTTGTGAAAAGTTACTCCATAGAAAGGTTTGGTATTCCTATTTATTTAAAGATAGAGAATTTTTGTTGCTCTTCCACCTGAACAGGAGTTAGGAGCTTGTAGACTTCACTACACTTCTAAGGCTTAAAATATTTCAGAGATTATGGAATCCTGAGTCCAGGAGCAGGTGAGGGAGATTGAGTCACTAACCCAGGAAGCAGACTCTGGCGACTACCATAGAGTGCAGATCTGTCTTTATCGCACAGCAGCGAATGTTTTTATACAGCCTTTGGACCAGCAAGGAGTTGACAGGAGCTCTAGGTAGGCAACCATCCCACTGTCACTATGGGGAGGTACCAAATTGCCAGCGCCCAAGTGTGTGCAGACAGGAAATAGCCACTGCCCTGTGTGGGCCCATTCTAAGGCCCTACTAGTTTGTTGGGATCCTCTGTTTATGTCATGTGATGTGCCAACAGAAATGGGCAGTCTAACTATAGAGAGGTAGGAAGCCTCCTTCACCTTCTGCCCGGCCCCACCCGGTGTCTGCATACCCACAAGAGATCAGTAACTTCTCAAAGAAATCTCAAAAATCTACCTTACTAGATATTTTCTTAATTAATTTTGCATGTAATATAATTATTATTGAATTACTCTATTTGCTCCATTACTTCTATAAGCTGTGGGTTGCTTTATGTTAATGGTAAAATAGCCTCATAATGAAATGACATTTGATTCATACTCTTTCATGACTTGTCATTCTTCCTCAGTGTGATTTGTCCTCTGGCTTCAGCTCTTTTATTTTATTTTATTTTATTTTATTAATTTATTCTTGTTACATCTTTATGGTTATCCCATCCCTTGTATCCTCCCATTCTCCCCTCCCTCCCATTTTCCCCTTATTCCCCTCCCCTATGACTATTCCTGAGAGGGATTACCTCCCCCTGTATATGCTCATAGGGTATCAAGTCTCTTCTCGGTAACCTGCTGTCCTTCCTCTGAGTGCCACTAGGTCTCCCCCTCCAGGGGACATAGTCAAATATGAGGCACCAGAGTACATGAGAAAGTCATATCCCACTCTCCACTCAAGTGTGGAGACTGTCCTGTCCATGGGCTAGATCTGGGTAGGGGTTTAAATTTTACCGCCTATGGAATACTACTCAGCTATTAAAAACAAGGAATTCCCAAAATTTGTGGACAAATGGATTGAGCTAGAGATGATCATAATGAGCGAGTTAACCCAGAAGCAGAAAGACTCAAATGGTATATATTCACTTATATCTGCATACCAGCCCAATGGGCATGTCCCACGAAAGCCTTCCCTTACCAGGAAACTGGGCCAGAGGGGAGGACATCCTATTGGGACTCTAGATGAGAGAATCATGGGAGAATAGCAAAGTAGAATGATCCAGTGGGTCCTAGAAACTTACAAGTAGAACATTATGATAGGCAGATTTGGGCCAAGGGGTCCTGCTCAAACTAAGCCACTAGCCTGGCTTCAGCTCTTAATGCTCTCCATTGCCTTCTCAAGCAATACAAGTCTTTCTTTTTGCTTCGCTCTCAGATAGCCACACTTTTCCTCTTCAGGAAACTTCTCCTTAAAACTCATATGACTATTCCCTTCTCTCTTCTTTATAGGATTAAACATCTTAAAAACATATTCCTTGAACACCCTGTATTCTCACCTCCCACAGCCATCACATTCTTCTTTTGGTTATTTTATACAGATGTTTAAGGTAACTGGTTTATTTCTTAATTATTTGTTTTCTGTGCGTTCCTTTGGATGGAAGCTCCTAATAGGAGTGAGTAGATATGTCTCATTGAGTTCTTTGTCTTGTTTTCTGTGACAGATCTGGCACACAGTATGCTCTTAATCTACACATTTTATCCTATTGTACTAAGTGAAGGCCAAGCTTAATGGCTTATAGTAGCAATTCTTGGCATAAAAACTTTGTACTTTGCCCTGTTGGTGAGTGGACACCCTGTGAAAATCTTTACCCTTCTTCGCAGTGACTACAGTGAGCAGAACCAGGAACTTCAATAGCTTCTTCATTTGCTGACAATGAGATTTTCCTTGGAAAATCTGGAAACATTTATTTATTTTATACAGAAGGCTCAAGTCGCTTATACCTAGTACATTTCATAACTATTGCTTTTTATTATGTCAAAACTCAATCAAAACCCTATGTGTTCCCTACTTGTGTCTAATTTGAAATTACATTAATTTGCTTGCTGCATTGTCATAAAGTTACTCTCAACTGCAGCAACCTAAGAATTCTAGGGTTCTGTAATTTTTTTTTAATAGAAAAGTTGTCATAGATTTTGTTCAAGGCCATGAGGGATAGGTCATGAAAAACTGTGAAGAGAAAACAATATGAAGTGAGCTGACATTACCCAGGCCCACCAAAGGCTAAAGCTGAGGAATCTTGAGTATGCGCTTATGGTATATTCTTCAAACTCTTTATTTAGCACAAGTAAATATGCACATCATTATAACATCTCAAAATACATGAAAATTAATTTATACTTTTTCAGGGTAGACAGTTTCAATTCTATTTATATTGTACAACTATTGAATTTGTGTCTACCAGATGATAAAGTACCCAACGAGGGCCTGGGTACTCATGTCATCTTGATGGAAATCATACAGCAACAGGTGTGATGATGGGGTGAAGATCACATGTTCATTGTGTCTTTTTAGATTAGCACTTGATTAGCTTTGGATTAGCTATGTATCTAATTAACACCACTAACTTCTGATAGTCAAGAGTTATTGAATCATGAAACATCAAGCATAGTGTTTGCTATTTATTCAGCACATACACATAAAATAATGCTACTTTTAATAGTGTAAGAGAGGAACATATACACTTTATAACAAGTTGCAAGTAAAATTTAAAGGCAAAAGAAACCTGGTCAACATAGCCTGCTGGATAGTTCTGTGTCAAATCGACATTGGCTAAAGTCTTCTGAGAGGAGGAAACCTTAATTAAGAAAATG
>OU015756.1:69082871-69099993 GCA_907169655.1 Acomys percivali
ATTACAAGGCCCTCTGAATTAACTAAGCCAGGTGCATATGAGCTCACTGAGACTGAAGTAGTAAACCCAGGTCCTGCATGGGTTTGCATCGGGTCTTCTTTATATTTGTTATAGCTATTAGTTTAATATTTTTATGGGACTCCTTGACTTTGATAACACATGGGTCTCTTACTCTTGCCTGCTCTTGGAACTCTTTTCCTCCTGTTGGGTTTCCATGTCCAATTTTGATACATTAATTTTTGCTTCATCTTTTTTTTATTTCATCTTGTCATGTTTGGTTGTTATATCTTAGAATCTTGTTCTTTTCCAAGAAGAAACAGATAGAGTGGATGTGGAGGGGAGGTGAGATAGGGAGGAACTAGACGGAGTGGGGGGACTATAATCAGGATACATTGTATGAGAAAAGAATGCATTTTCAATAAAAGGAAGTAAGAGGAAAAGGACAAAAATCTATATAATATGAAATTAAAAATCAAACTTTTCAATAAAAACAATGATACTGTACTAAAGACATTTTGATGTTTCAAGGTATTAATATTTTTTGCACTAAACAACCTTTTTGTAGGAAACCATGATTGTCATTTCTATGAGTCTTTCTTCATGTGTCTCTCTTCCTGTCACCATTGACTACAGTCATTATGCTTCTTATCTGATTTAATTCAACTTTTAAACTACACACATGCTACAGTTTATGCTATATTAAATTGCTAATCCTCATGAGGAAATGCGTTTTCCTCCCATAAGCAGTCATAATATATTCATATTAAAGCTTATTCATGAGCCCTTGAGCTACATTTAAGAAACATGTGAAAATATAAGCATGTATCTTTTTTTCTATTGTCAAGCTCAAGAATTTCAACACTCAGATGATTTTACCTGTCTTATAAAATTAAATGCATATAATTCTTCCGATTCAGTTTACTGTGAACACATTGTATTAAAATGTCTCCAGAATTTGCAGTGTAACTAAACTATATAGAAGTATTTACCTCATGTAGTCAATATACACAACTCTCAAAAAATATACTGTGTCAATCTTCTCTTATACTATCAAATTAAAACTCTGTGAAATATAAAGAAATGGGAGATGTGATGGCATATAGGTAAATATTTGAAGACAAAATTGCTTTACTAGTATATATTTACTTTAAAGAAGACTTTTGAAGTTATATAAGCCAGTTGCTTTAGGTACTTACTGCAACAAAGCGAGATGACATGCTAAGTTGCATAACAATATATCCAAATTAAAAAAGTACTGTGAGATATTGGAGAATTTGCTTTTGAGTTATATTTAAAATTTATACCTCATACTTAGTCATATATGCTAAAATATTAAAAATTACTTCATCTATTCTCATGTGACACGGTGGGATCACTGAATAGCTAGTGCTGTATACTTCCTGACCACATGACAATTAACTTTGCAACCTAAGGAGAGATTTTATTCTCCTTGTTAATTTTTATTCTTTAACTTCTATTTTGAATGTTATTTTGATGGCAAAGTCTTATTGACTTAAATAATCTTAATTATATCATGATACTTTCTAATTGAAAAAAGCTAGTCATAAAGAAAGGAACACTCAGTCTTAGGGAAGGTATGACCAGGGTATGTGTTATTAAATATTGTGTTGTTTTGTATTTTTCAATCAGCATAAATACACTGTTAACTGTTTATTGCCTTTTACCCACAGATCTTACCAAATTACTATTGTATTCTTATTTCCTAAACACTACTTCAGTTGGCTCACATTTTGTAAATTTCCTCTATTTGCTGGTACTTACATTACTGTTGTAAAGCAATATCTGGATGTGATTCTCACATAGAAAACTATATAATTATGTAGCTAAAGTTACAGTGAGTTTTATTGGACTCGAACAGACAGTGGCGTACATCTCAAAGGTGCAAAAAACACAAAGTACTTTGACATCAAGTGTAATTGCCTGGGGATTGCACTTATGTGGTATTTGACAAAATACTGTTGCCAGAAATGATTAATCTAATGTCAGTTTGATAAAATCTAGAGACAACATAATTCCAAAAAATAACCAACTATATTATATCAAAGAGCTAGACATTTTCAGCACATTTCCTGCCTTCTTTGATTTTACCTACTTCAAGCCCAAATTTTCTGTCACTACCCATGGAAGATGCTTTCCGATATAAATTCTTATTTTGTCTTGTACTCTAAGTTTTGCATAAGAAAAATTCTTCCTGCATGATAGCTGAGTTCCATATTCCCAGGTTAAGGCTTAACAGTATGTCTTGAATTACATGGTATTATAGACCCAACTCCTTGAATTGGTTACTGCAACATTTGCCAGGTTTATCCTATGGTCAAGTAACCACTGAAGAAATAGAATGCCAGATTGTTCACAGACAAATAATTCAAGTCTTTTCCTGTGACCACAAATGAGTATGCTTATAACTGATAACTGTGAAAATTAGGTCTTCTTTGGTTTAAATGTCAAAAACAGTTTTGTTTACCTTTGTTCTAGTGAAAATTATATTCATTATGGAATTAATTGTTGATAAAACAACACTAAAAGGTAATGTCTAATTGATACTTTTATTTATTTATTTTTCCAGAAGCACGTGTAAAATGCTCTATTTCCAGAGCCAGTTCACTCACCCAGAATACCTGATGCCTTCTTCTTTAGAATGCTGCAAGAGATAAAACTAAAAGTAGCCAGAAAAGTTTTAAGCATTGTCACACTGACGCAGATAAGGCATAGCCAAAAATTTCATTAGTAATAATTCAATCATAATTGAGATTTCCTTATAATTTATATTCAACCCTCTGCTTTGTCTGTATATTCACACATTTACATAATCATTCAAAAATAATTTTAAAATAATTGTTTTGAAAAGACATGGACTTTTCTCTGAAAAAAAAAAAGTCAGATACACAGCCACAGACCTTGCATTCTCACACTGTAAGGATATATTCATATTTCAAAATTGCTTTATAATGTTGCTTAGCAACAATTTGGTCATTTAATTCAAAGATAGTCTAAGCTACAAAGCTTTCTGTGAAAAAGAAATGAAATACTCTAACTTTCATTTTTCACTGAAAATGCAGCAGCTTGTGTTTTGAGTAAAGATACCATAATTTTAACATATTGGAAATCACACTATTTGTTGTGATGTTTAGGTTCCTTTATTTAA
Source organism: Acomys percivali (assembly GCA_907169655.1). NCBI lineage: Eukaryota > Metazoa > Chordata > Mammalia > Rodentia > Muridae > Acomys > Acomys percivali. Next base: position 69,086,038 of record OU015756.1, read on the forward strand.
GGCATTAATAACAATGAAGTTAATTGTGCTTTGATCTGTTTCTTCAGTTGTTTAAGGTAATATCCAACTTATGACCAAAACCTTAAGTAAGCTAACCTGTGACCTGTATGAGCTAATTGTTTAAGAAAAGCCAGATTAAAATGCAGTCTTTTCATCTTATTGGGACTCTAGATGAGAGAAGCATGGGAGAATGGCAAAGTTGAAGGATCCAGAGGGTCCTAGAAACCTACAAGAAGAACATTATGATAGGCAGATTTGGGCCCAGGGGTCCTGCTCAAACTATGGCACCAGCTAAGGACAATACAGGCCGTAAACTTCAAACCCCTACTCAGATCTAGCCAATGGACAGGACATTCTCCACAGTTAAGTGGAGAGTGGGGTCTGACTTTCATACGTATCTGGTGCCTCATATTTGACCAAGTCCCCAGGAGGAGGAGACCTGGAGGCACTCAGAGGAAGGATAGCAGGCTACCAAGAAGAGACTTGATGCCCTATGAGCATACAAAGGGGGAGGAAGTCCCCCTCAGTCACAGTCATAAGGGAGGGAAGTAAGGGGAAAATGGGAGGAAGGGAGGAATGGGAGGATACAAGGGAGGGGATAACCATTGAGATGTAATATGAATAAATTAATAAAATTTAAAAATGCAGTCTTTTGATTTTTGTTTTTGTTTTTGTTTTTTTGAGATAGAGTTTCTCTGTGTTAGCCTTCACTGTCCTGGACTCATTTTGTAGACCAGGATGGCCTCAAATTCACATAGATCCACATGCTTCTGCCTCTCAAGTGCAGGGATTAAACGCATGCACCACTATATCCAGCCAGTCTTTTGATTTTATAAGGACTTAGGAAGAAAAAATTAAGCAAGGTCTTAATATTTAAATCACAAAAACAAATACTATAATAAACACAAAGCCTGTGCACTTTTTAAAATAAGCACCTGATACACTCTTTTGGGTGTCAGAGTTTTGTTCATTTTTGATAAACTATTCTGTGGTCTGTGGTCTGTGGTCCTTAAAATTTTGATACATTGGAATAGAATTTAAATTTAAGATTATTTTTACATAATATACATACATATATTACTCTAATATGAGGTATTGTACCTGTAAAACTCAAAGTAGAATACAAAGTTTACTTCCAAGACTTTGAAAGTGGTATTTCAGGCTGTTTAGAATAATTAACACAAACTAATTTTTAGTTGATCAAATCATGCTCATGTCAATTACTAGTCAATTTTTATCACAAGAACATACATCCTAGGTTTAACAAATAGATATGATTCTATAAGGTAAAATAGTTAGAAAGGTTTTCACAAGCATAAGACCTGCAAAATATGGCATTTAAAGTTTTTTATTATTATTATCTTAAAGACCCTTTGAAATACAGGTTAACTCCTGACAAGAGCCAGCCTCCCTCAAAGAACCTCTTTATGGAGATGGCTTCAAATGCAGCAAACAGCCACTGGGCAAAATGTCCTATTTTTTTCTGCCACAGACAGAATTCTGCCTGAAAATGGGCAAGCTTGGATGCAGGCAGAGTCGATGGCTAAACTCTGCCAAGACAGGGTAAGCAAGTCCTCAATAGTTCCTGCCTCACAAATATGTCTGTCAGATATATTGGCCCAGAAGGCTCAAGATGATGCTCTAACATTATAGAGAGTTTTGGGTGACTGCTCAGGGAGAAAACTGTCTCTGTCATTTTTTCTTTTTGGAAGCTGCTAACCTGAACTTCCGGTTTACTTAGGTAATTAAGTTTTATTCGTTCTCAAGTCTCTGGTGGGGTTGGAGACCAGATAGTTTAGTCTCACAATTAAGCTTAATTGTTTAGGGGTTAAGATGTTTTTAGGTCTAGATAGATGTTTCAAGTTGATAATGACAAGATATGATAGATATTGATTTACATTCAGAATTTTAGACTCAGCAAGATAGGAAAGATGTTTCCTTCAAGGCTGCCAAATATAAATAGCCAAATCACTATGAATGTAACATTTATATAATTCTTGATTGTTACAGGTTCTTCTTGCTATATATAGTTTTTTATGTGTAACAATATAAATGTATATGTAAAAGTATGTAATAAAAATCTTTGAGTTCCTTATAATCTAAGAATGAGTTCTATATAACATGCCATTAATAAATATGCCCCAGGGTAAATATATTAATAATAGTAAAAATATCTGGAGTAGTCCTATATCTGCAGTACATTTTTACAAGTTTTGTCTTTTGATGTTAAAGAACAGTTGCTATTAATTGTTTCTCCAGGATAGAGTAGAAACCTCAAATTACAGTAGCTTTAAGTAGAAACTGAAATGAGTAACAAAATATTATTAGTTTTTTGCTTAGTGATAGGTAAATTAAATGTTTACGTACTAAAGAACTGATGAGGTTAACTTTGTTTTTTAGAAGTGTGGGCTTCAGGGCACATCAGGAACAGAGAATTGTACCTGAAGTGGTAATGCTCTGTGTTTGACTCATCTTGTCTGTTCTACATTCTAGTAAGTTTTCCTCTTCAAAAGTTACTTCTCTGTTACTTTCAGTTTGGTGCCTACAATGGGATGCCTATGCCACTACTAAAGGGATGAGAATCTAATCAACTCTGCTTTTTGACAGTGTCCTTCCTTCCTTATTTTCTTCCTCCCCTCCTTCCTTCCTTCCTTCCCTCCTTCCTTCCTCCCTTCCTTCCTTCCTTCCTTCCCTCCTTCCTTCCTCCCCTCCTTCCTTCCTTCCTCCCCTCCTTCCTTCCTTCCTTCCTTCCTTCCTTCCTTCCTTCCTTCCTTCCCTCCTTCCTTCTTTCCTATAAGGTTATCAGTTTAGTATTATATGACTCAGTGAAATGCACAATTGGTAGTGCTAGGTCCTGTGTTGCAGCTGGCGAGAAAGGTGTTCTTTGTGTTGTCTTTACTGAACTTTATGACTTAAATCTAGAATTTCTGTGTCAGTTATATCTTAAGCAACGTCTTTCTGAAAAAAAAATGCAGCTAATGCAAAAGAAACAATGTCAGAGGAACACCTCAGAATGAACACTATAAGCAATATTCACCAAGAGGTGCTAATCTTATTGAGTGAAAGGTTGAGGAGAAAAATGGGGAGAATGTATTTTACATAGTTTATCAGTTATAAAGAGAAGAAGGTTAACTTTTCTATATAAAACTTGGTTGGGGAACCCTAACTAATTGTCACTGTCTGCAATGATAAATATAAGATGCTCATATTGCATTCTCATTATTAAAAACCTATAGGAGAAGGTTATAACTGCTGTTTATTCTTGTCAAAAGTACATGATTTCCCATTGAGATGTAATAACAATAAATTAATAAAATAAAATTTTTAAAAAAGTACATGATTTCAAGATCACAATGAAAAAAACACACAAACTTAAATCAAGACACATCTATGAAATGACTGATAGTTTTAGCCATCATTAGTGCCAAGCTTTAGGTGACAAAGCACAGGAACTTACCTCATATAGGAAGATATTTAGAAATAGATGTTGAATATTCTTTATATTGTTGTCCTGCCACATAAAATATTCAGTGGTAGGACTCTTAGTTTCTCCTACTTCCAATGGCACGGCACATAGCATACCTACAGCTACTTTTTTTCCATTGAGTTCCCTGATGTCAGTCTAGAAAATGTCTCATGACTAATGAGCTATTTCTCAAAACAAATATACTGGATAAATTTTGTAATCAAGGCAATTCTATTCATTTCATTAATTTTGTATGAATGCCTTTTGTGCTGGATTGTTTTATGTCAACTTGACACAGGCTAAAGTCATATAAGAGGAGGAAACTTCACTTTAAGAAAATGATTCCATAAGTCAGTCTGTAGGGCATTTTCTTTCTTTTTTTTTAATTAAAAAAATTTAAATTCACTTTACATTTCAATCGTAGACCCTTTCTTGTTTTATCCAGTCTATCTCTCCCTTCTCATCACCCCTAGTCCCCTCCCTTAGTTCTCAGAATGGGGGAACCCTCCTCCCTTATCATCTAACCCCAGCCTATCAAGTCTCATCTGGACTACCTGGCACCCTGCCGGGGAAGTGATTAAAGAGTGGGCATCAGAGTCTGTGTCAGAGGCATCCCATACTACCCATATTATGGGACCCACAAGGAGACTGTGCTGCCTATAAACTACAACTGAGCAAGGGCTCTAGGCCCTCACAATGCATGGCCCTAAGTTGGTGCATCAGTCTTTGTAGCACCCCGACCCTGGCTGGATTTGTTGGCTCCATTGGCCTCCTTGTGGAGGATAAACATACTGTAATACACAGAGCTAAAATAAGCTAAATAATAAGGTAGACCCTATGGAGGATCCTTATTTCTCAGTCAGAGGGCAAATAAAATAGACACTGAAGTGCCTGAGGAGAAGGAACAGGATGGGAGTCTACCATAGAGTTCCTCTGAGAGACTCCACTCAGCAGGGGATCTAACCAGACACACAGAATTTTCTCTGTTAGTGATTGATGGGCGAGAGCTCAGCCCTTTGTGGGTGGTGGTCCTGGATTATGTAAGAATCAGGCTAAACAAGCAAAGGGAGCAAGTCAGTAAGCAGCACTTCTTGATAGTCTCCCCATTGGCTCCTGCCTGTAGGTTCCAGCCTTCATTGCTTTCAATGATAGAGAACTCTTTCCACCCCAGGTTGATTTTGGTCATGGTGTTTCATCACAGCAATAGTGATCCTAACAAGGGCAACATCCTATACTATACTTTCCATTTTCCTATTGTTCTTGTGAAGTATACAAGAATGATTTTCTGTTGCTTCCATCACTTCTGTGGTTTCCAGTTGCCACCCAGAATGCAAATATGTTGTATAACACACAAATTATCTTGTGTAATGGCATGTGCTGTCTTTGCAATTGATTACTGTGTGCATATGGTTTTACATTAATTGACCTCTGCTAAGAACTTTTGTCTTTTAATTTTGACTCTCGTGTGTTTTTTTCCCCCATTACGTCTGGTTCTTAACTTCCTAAATCAGCCATTCTTCTCAAATGTAGGCTTCTCTGTAACTGCTGGGAAGAACACAGTCTTACTGAGATCATAAAACAGGAGTCACACTCTGTATCCTTGTTTCATAACTAAAGTGCTTGGATTATTTGACATGTCTTTGAGCCAAGGAGCATTTAGTGGTTTTGCCTCTTTGTACTCAAGAGCATGTGCTTATCCGAATGGCCTCCACAGACTCTTGGGAGTGTCATTGTACGTGGCGTGGCCTTTGGGAGTAGGTGTGGTCTTATTGGAGGAAGTGTGTTACCAGAAGTTGGCTCTGAGTTTTCAGATGCTCAAGCCAGGCCTAGTGTCTCTCCCATCCTCCTACCTGCCAATCCAGATATAAAACTCTCAGCTACTTCGCCAGCCCCATGTTTACTTGCCTGCCACCAGGCTTCTCACCACGCTAATAATGGGCTAAACCTCTGAATCTGTAAGCCAGCCTCAATTCAATGTTTTCCTTTATAAGAGCTGCCTTGGTCATTGTGTCTTTTCACAACAATAGAAGCCCTAACTAAGGCAATTCAATTTTTTTTTGTAAAGAATTGATTTTATTTATGTGCATATCTATGAGGATGTGCCTGTCTCTCCTCCCGCTTGCCTTTGGAACACGTCCCTGGCACAGGCTTTGGACTCTCCATTAGTCTGAGCTCATCACGCTCTTCCTTGCTACGCAGGTACGTCTATTATTACTCAGTCTTTGTCTTCTCCCTTTAGTTCAGCAGCAGCTCCTCTGTGCTGTCAGTTCCTTGGCTTGGAATTAATTCCATTTCCTGCCAAGTGTCATAGATCCTACAAAGTGCTTCTGTAGCAGCAATGTTGTTACCTAATAGGAGAGAACAGCACAGCTTCAGGCGTGTGCTATGAATAGCATGGATCTTCTTGTAGTTCTCCCTCTGACTCTTCATCAGATCGATTTAATGCCTACTAATTCATAAGTCAATGCTGGTAGTCATTCCCATATTTTGACTCAGGTTACTGATTACTTTGTATTGCTGATATAGTGTTGTCAGCTTGCTGTTTGTTTCTACTGAGACAGCTGTAGCTACACATGCCTAACATCAGAGACTGAGGAGAACTGGAAGGAACAAGGACATTCAGAATTTTTATGACATATATATCTACCAATAATCTAAGCGGGATGTAATTTAGAGGCATTTGGTGTCCTTTATTGATATTTATTTATTTTTTCTTACAAGGGTCTCTACATACTTCTGGTTTTCTGGCTGGTCTAGAACTCACTATATAGACCAGGCTATCCTTAACCTCATAGAGATCCAGCTACCTGTGCCTCTTAATTGCTGAGGATAATGGCTACTTAGTCAGTTTTAAGCACAAGCAAAGGCCTGTTGGTCCATTGAGTTCAGAGTTTAGTTAGAGGGAAGGCATATAGAGACACTGGAGATCCTGAGCATTAAGCCAGGAGAGGTTATTCTTCTTCTCAGCCATGCCAATGTATTTCTGTGAGTTCATATTTATATTAGCATTCTTCTGAAAATCTTTAGTTATGGCCATATTAATTTAAAGTAAAAGTTCCCTTTGTTTTTAATATTTTAATAGTATAGAATATGGTTTTTTTTTTAATCCACAATTTATCTGAGATTGAGGAAGAGCGAAGGGTGTCATTGCTGGGAATTCCAGTGAGAGTTTTGGAGCTCATGGACCATGTCATATTCTTGCTACCATCTAACTCTAATATAATGTGTGATAGAGATTCCAGTCTTTCTCACAGAGAAGCAAATATATCACTCAACTACATACACTTCCAATAAACACTCACAGGTCTGCATGGTATGTAGCCATAAATTTATTTCTCTCTATTATATGACGTTACCTTTTGGTCTCCATGGAAGCAAATTGGTAGCTTCCCCTACTGTCTGTCTTATTAAAATTCCAGTAACAATACTGATCTGCTTTTGCATATTTGTTTATTTACTATTGTCATATATAATGATTATACAATAAACCATACATACTTAATATATTCAATTTACTGTATTGGCATTTATATAATGTTTATTACAATCAAGATAATGAGAACTTCATCAACTCTATTCAGTTCATCCCAATGATGCCTTGCAGTTTACCCTCCTTTTCCTTTTCTCCACCCACAGGCAAATAATGATATTAATTTTTAGTATGATCAATAGTGATTATTTTAATTTACTGGAATTACAAACAGATGAGATCAGGGACAGAAAATGTAGTATAAATAGCTTGTTTTTGTACTGTGTGAATATTTTGAGATCTACCATTTCCTTGTGGCCAAAAATGATTAATTGCTTAGAAATCAGACTTTATACTTAGTATGAAATTAAAATTGAGCAGTAAGAAACCCAGAAGCTTTCTATGTCATCTTTGTCTGGCATGTAGATAGACTCATCTCTTAGTAATACCTACCCCCAAAGAGACACCATGCTGCACTAGATTTGTCTACATTGGCATATCTTCTTCACCTACACACTATCTTAAACTCTATGGTTCAGTCTTGATGGTTGACATGGCTTGGACTGAGACAAATTATAATGGCATGCATCCACCCTCAAGTGTCCTCCTGAGAATCTTCCCATCCCTAGTGTTCCTCTACTTTCTCTTTACTCATTCTCCCCTCACTACTAGCCAGTAGCAACAGCATTATAACTTAAAGGAGGTGTATTCAGTAAGGCAGGAGGGTAAACTAGTTTCTGCCTATCCTGCCAAGGCTTTTAGACATTAGGCAATACATTATTATTATTATTATTATTTAGCTCCTTCAGTTACTTTTTTCCCCCTTGCCTGTATCTACAAGCTGAGGTTTAGGCTTCTGTCCACAAAGACAGTGGAGATTCATATGGTGCCAAATAACTTATGCAATTAAACTAGTTAATGTTTATCAAGCTGGACAGATTTGGGAAATTCAGATCGTGAACCCAAGCAGGCTCTCTTCCCCATCCTAGCAGGACCACGCTCCACCCTGTGACCTACCCCCTCCCAGAAAGAAGGAGTGGGAGGAGGAGAAGCAGAAGGAAGAGGAGGTCTAGTTTGTTGCCCACCTGCTCACTGGAGCATGGCCAAACTCCTGGCAGTCAGCCCTTCATAGACATCTGAGTCCATCCTGAACGGTATCCTAGCAAAAAACCGTCAGTTGAGCAGAGCTACAATTCCGCATCCTTATCACAATTTTTCAGAATTCTCTTTGATGGAATTCTCTTTCTGCCTGGGCTGTTACTTTTTAGATGGTAGGGTGGAGTAGGTTCTGGGTAGGTTGTCAAAAAGACTTCGATGTCCCTCTTTCTCAATTGTGAGTCTGTAGTCACCAATACCATGGCAAAAGTAGCTTCCTTGCCCTTTACAGTGAGTAGGAGCATGGATCCTGGCCGTACATACACATGATTTCTGGAGGTAGCATAGACCATGGACATCCACATAATCTCAGGCATTAGCATGTGCAATGGACCTCAGCACCATCTCCCTCAGCACCGTCTCCAGGAGAAGCCCACACAACAGACATCAATACAGCCTCTGTCCCAGTAAGAACATGGACTCAGATATGACCCTTGGTGGGAGCACGACCAGGACTTCACAATGGCCTCAGGTCGTAGTACAGAACAGGCAGATCAATGTTGCCTCTGGTGGCAGAACAGCCCATGGACATCCACATGGCCTTCAGTGGTAACCCGGACCTTGCATAGTGACATATATCCTGGCTGCAGTAGGACCACAGACAAGACCCTTAAACAGTTTCTAAATTTTCCAATAAGCAAACTGTGAGTATTTCTTTAGATGTCTGTCATTTACTGTGCCACTCTATTCTCAAAAGAAGTGTACACATTATTTAAAATAAAGATAAGTGATTCTCTTCTTATAGAAAAATAATCATTTTGGGGCATTGTCATAAGAGAAAAGACATAAGGATGTTATCCCAAGCCCCAAAGAGGGGATGTTTGAAACACTGATTTACACTAGGGAAAGTTGACAGAAATTTAATAAAAATATAGAAATGGCTAGATAAGATGATTTTGGAATCATAGACTAATGCAGTAGTTGGGAAACCTGTGATCACGGATTGGGAGTACTGCTCCTTGTAAGCAACAGTCACTGAAAAAGGAGGGCTAGGTATAAAAGCTTTCCCCAGACTTTACACAAGTTATCAGGTTCCCAAAGCTTTACTAGGAAATGGGCTTAAACACAGACCTTGGCTGAACAAAGAGAAATGAACAGTGCTGTAGTCAGGCCGACTCCTAGGAAGCTATCCTGAGAAGGGTAAAAGACCGTGTAGCTGCCCAAGGCTGTGTTCTCTCAGACGCTTCAGTGAGAGAAACCCTATACGGCTGCAGCTGCCCTTGACAGGTGCAGAAGGCAGAAGGTAGCCGAGGGTCAAAGAACATTGACAGGAGTCTCCAAACAGCATATGTAACACATAGGGTACAAATCTACTTGTTGATTTGGGCATGGAGTTTCACTCTGTAATGCCAGAACTTGGGAGACTGAAGAGGAGAACATCTTCAAGTTTAAAGTTAGGTGAGGCTACATACTGAGACTGTCTCAAAAACTAACAAACTACCTACCTACCTACCTACCTAACTAACTAACTAACTGCAATGCTGAAAATAAGAGAGAAAAGCTGACTAAGAAGAATTATTTCTCTCATGTATAAATCCCATATGCTGAACAGTAACAATGAAGCTTAAAGAACAATTATGATAAAAAAGATTAAACAGCAACACCAGTGGATTTCCACAGAAAATGAAATACATTTCATGGAATTGGTTTAAGTAAGTCATTAATGGAATATATAAATCACAAGTGATAAAAATCCCCACAATAATCAATATCTAGAAGTTAGTATATCATATCACCTACCTACAATGTACAGCTTTCACATAAATAATGAAACTTTTTATTTCAATTTCTTTCTCTCTTATCATCACCCCCGACACACACACCCACACCCACACACACACACACACACACACACACACACACACACACACACAGAGAGAGAGAGAGAGAGAGAGAAGGGGGGAGACTTGGCTTTGAAGTGGCATAGATGGTAGGCTTAACAGACAAAAACTAAAAACTTCAAAGCAACTGCTGAAAGTATTTTTAAACAACTAAAAAAACATCCTTCATTCCAGAAGGCAATGACAAATACACAATCAGATGTAGATTTCATAGATAGAATTTGTTTAAAAAATCAAATTATATCCAACAAGGCCACACCTTCTAATAGTGCCACTCCTTATGGGCCAAATATTCAAACACATAAGTCTCTGGGGGCCATACCTAATCAAACAACCACATAAGCCTTTAGCATTGAAATGTCTTTAGGGACATTTCAAATTTCAGTCTACAATGACATTCATATACATAATTAAGAACTTTGACAAAACTAATATTCAGTAAGTACACACACACACACACACACACACACACACACACACAGATTAGATGCTGAATAAAAACAAGGAAAAATTATGGAAAAGCCAACCATTAAAGCGATCATTGCATTAAACCAACTGCTCATAAAAAATCTAAAAGGCACTGAGGCAGAAGACACTGTCAACAGAACAAAGCAACAGCATACAGACTGGGAAAAGATCTTCATCAACTCTACATCTGACAAAGGTCTAATATCCAAAATATATGAAGAGCTCAAGATTTTAAACACCATCAAACCAAATAACCCAATTAAGAAATGGGGCTTGACAGGTTACTGAGAAGAGACTTGATACCCTATGAGCATATACAGGGGGAGGTAATCCCCCTCAGGAACAGACATAGGGGAGGGGAATAAGGAGAAAATGGGAGGGAAGGAAGAATGGGAGGATACAAGGGATGGGATAACCATAGAGATGTAACAAGAATAAATTAATAAAAAAAAAAGCCAAAAAAAAAAAAAGAAAGAAATGGGGCTCAAACTAAACAGAGAATTCTCAACAGAGGAATATTAAATGGCTGAGAAACACTTAAAGAAATGTTCACCATCCTTAGTCATCAGAGAAATGCAAATCAAAATGACTCTGAGATTCTATCTCACACCCATCAGATGGCTAAGATAAAAAAAAATTCAAGGGATAGCACATGCTAGGGAGGACGTGGAGATAGGAGAACAGTCCTTTATTGCTGGTGGGAGTGCAAACTTGTACAACCACTTTGGAAATCAATCTGGCACTTTCTCAGAAAGCTGGCAATAGGGCTACCTCAAGACCCAGCTATACCACTCCTTGGAATATACCCAGAAGATGCTCCACCACACAACAAAAACATATGCTCAACCATGTTCATAGCAGCCTTATTCATAATAGCCAGATCATGGAAACAGCTTAAGTGTCCCTCAGTAGAAGAATGGATAAAGAAACTGTGGTACATATACACTATGGAATACTACTCAGCTATTAAAAACAAGGAAATCCTGAAATTTGCAGGCAAATGGAAGGAACTAGAAATGATCATCCTGAGTGAGTTAACCCAGTCCCAGAAATATATAGTCACTTATAATTGGACACTAACCCAACAGGGATGTTCCCTGAAAGTCATCATTTAGCAAGAGGTTGGGATAGATGCTGAGACTTCCTATTGGTACTTCAGGTGAGAGAAGTATGAGAGAATAGGGAAATAAAAGAATCCAGAGTGTCCTAGAAACCTACAAGAAGACCATTAGGGCTGGCAAATCTGGACACAGGGGGTCTGTTCAAACCACTGTACCCACCAAGGACAATGCATGCCATAATCTAGAACCCGTACTTAGATCTAGCCAATGGTCAGGACATTCTCCACAGTTGTGTGGAGAGCAGGGATCGACTCTGACATGTAGTCTGGTGCCCCCGGTTTGACCAGTTCCCCTTGATGGTGAAGCCTGGTCGCACTCAGAGAAAGAGCAGGCTACCAGGATGAGGCTTGATAGGCTGTAGTCATATGGTGGGGGGAGGGGAGGTCCCCTTCTGTCACAGACCTAGGGTAGGGGAATAGGGTGAAAGAGGGAGGGAGGAGAGGAATGGGAAGATACAAGTGAGGGGATAACAACTGAGATGTAATCTGAATAAATTACTTAAATAAAAAAATTATAGGTAGAAAAACCATGCTTCAAAAATAAGAGTGAAGTAATATTTAGAAAATAAAACCTGGAAAGATGTGTCTAGTACATCATCCTTAAAGTAATTATTAAAAGTTCTTCAGATTAAAAGTAAGTATTGCTAAATAACTCAAAATCATGAGGAAAAAAGGGGATAACTGTACAATAATTATGTAAAGTAGCAGAATAAATGTGTGTTCCCCTTAGAACGATTGAGAAGTGAATTGCACAAAACAGCAAACGGGCACATAGCAGGAAGGAATGCAATGTATTTAACAGTAGGAGCACAAAGTAAGTCATCGGGAATATAATTATACTGAAGTAAGGAAACCACTAAGTATTTTATATTCAATAGAAGAAAGTTGAATCAGACAGAATAACTGGGGATGCTCATATAGCAAATTTTAAACACATATCTGCTCTTATTTCTTCACTCTTTAAAGCAGTAAGAGTACATTAGATTGTGTTTATGACAACTTTCCTTTTCACTGTGTAGACTACAAGCAGCATATGTGATAGGCACTAATAGAAAAAACAGGGAAAACACTACTGCCCTAAAACAAGTTATCTATAATTTATGGCATTTAAATCTAAATGGGGCTGAGATAGATTCTAAATTATGATGTGCATTATAGCTATTAGAATTACTACTAATACAGCTCAAACACATTTATAGGTTTACTAAGGAATGAATAATTGTACTATATTAACCTGCTCCATTTATAGTAAATTTTTCAGGTTTTTTTTTTTACTTTTACATATACGTTTATATTATTATGCATATATACAGTAAACTACATACAGCAAGAAGTACCATGAAACAAGTAGGAATTATGTAAATGTTACATTCATAGTGTTTTGCCTATTTGTATTTGGCAGCCTTGAAGAAAACATCTCTCCTATCTTGGTGCATTTACAACTCTGAATGTAAATCAATATCTATCATATCTCATCTCTATCAACCTAAAAACTTCTATCTAGACCTAAAAACATATTCACCCCTAAACAACTAAGGTTAATTGTAAATTTAAATTATCTGGTCTTCAACCCCATCAAGATTTGAAAAGGAATAAAATCAATTATCTGATTAAAGAAGAAGTGCAGGTTAGCAGCTTCCAAAGTGAAAAAAGAAATGACAAAGACAATTTGCTGCCTGACCAGTCACCCAAATTTCTCTATAACTTTGGAGCATTGTCTTCAGCCTTCTGGCCAATTATATCTGACAGACATATTTGTGAAGCACAAACTATTGAGGACTTGCTTACTCTATCTTGGCAGAGTTAGGCTATCCACACTGCCTGCATTCAAGCTTGCCCACTTTTAGGTAGAAATCTGCCTTTAGCAGAAATGAGGATGTTTTTCTCAGTGCTTGGTTTGCCAATGCACAAAAAAAGATTTCAAATCTGAGGTTATGAAAATGATAGAGGCATTTATAGTAATTTAACAAAGAAACATAAAATGCATGAGACACCCAAACCACAAAGTTCCAGGTTTAATTGTACAATGTCAATAAAAGCATGAACTACAAAAGTTTACACAATCTAATCAAACACGAGATACTCTTCATTTTTATGAACATTAACTATATTTTGGATTCAGAGATATAAACAGGTCTCTAGTAGTGGCAAAGAGAGGTGCACCTGGAAACTGGGAATGAAGGAAAACTGAGGTGAAAAGAAGCTTATTTGAAAATATTAATGATATTGACAAGCTTTTAGTCATAATGAGTGTAAAAAAGACTTTAGATTACTGGAATCAGAAATGAAGAGGCATTGATGCTTACCTTATAGAAGTTAAAAGGATTGTAAAAATACTATTGTAGATAACACCTACAATTAGATAAACTAGAGAAAATATAGTCTTAGAAACACACACACACACACACACACACACACACACACACACACACACACA
>OU015756.1:69100003-69111086 GCA_907169655.1 Acomys percivali
ACACACACACACACACACACACACACACACACACACACACACACACAGAGTAACCTAATCTTTCTTTTGACTATTCAACAATATGTCATTATTACCAAAGACGAATACCTATTATAATGTTTACACACTCACACCAAGCAGGATTTATTCAGTTAATGTGTGGTTGTTTAAACATCCCCTAATCCTTTGTTTAAATACAGCACTCATAGAATAAAAACAAAAAATAGTATCTTATGATCATTTGACAATCTAATTGTTTTTCATGATTAAAAACTACTCACTAAGTTATGAATAAAAAGTCTTCCACAATTTGACATTAAACATCTATCTACCAAAAATAGTTAAAATTAATGACAAAAGGATGAGTATTTTTCACATAAGACCAAGAAGGAAACCAGAATGCCTAATCTCACTATTTGTTTTTAACATTTTAATGGAAGCTCCCGCCTACAGAATTAAGCAGGAAAAAAGAATGGAATGCGTGAAAATTGGAATAAACTAAATAAATCGAATTATATTCGTGAATTGTATTATCTTTTATCTAGAGTACACACACACACACACACAAACACACACACACACACACAGAGACAGAGACAGAGACAGAGACAGAGACAGAGACAGAGAGAGGCAGAGACAGAGACAGAGACAGAGAGAGACAGAGACAGAGACAGAGAGAGACAGAGAGAGACATTTAATTCTAAAAACAAGACTATTAAGTCTAGAACACTAATCACCATAAGCAAAAAAAAAAAATCATTACTTCTATTACATTCCTAAGACAGTTCAGTTTATAATAGCATGATAAAAATGAAATGCTTGAGTGTAATTAAATATAAACTTAAATAGAGGAGTGTGATGCTTGTACTATAAAAACTAATGTGATGGTAAAGGAGAGCAAAAAGGACTTCAGAAAGCTACTGCATGCTTATGAACTGCAAGGATCAACGCTTTTGAGATGGCAAGACTCTCCAAAGTGATTTAAGGATTCAGTATAATTCTACCAAATTCTCTTCTGGAGTTTTGGAAGAATTTGGGAAGCTGAAGTTAAATCTGCAGCGGAACTGCAAAGGACCAAGAATAGCCAAAAGAATCTTGCCTACTAATCTCTGATTTCAACCCTTTCAGCAAAGCTACAATAATCAAGAGAGGGCGGTACTGGCATAATTACAAACATATGGTCAATTTATTTTTGAAAAGGGTACCAAGAAAACTGTATGGTGAAAAATAGTCATTTCAACAAATGATGCTGGGGAAACTGAATGACTGTATGCAAATGAATAAAGTTTGAACCTCACCTCAGATCATATATACAATACAACAATCAAACAAACAAATAAAAAGCAAGACAACTCCCACCAAAAGTGGGAATGGATTATAGTCCTATATGCATGGACTGAGTCTCTATAATTTTTTTGGATGACAACATGAGTATAATCCTATGACTAAGGTAGATGACAGAGTTTCAGGAGCACCCTAAAGATGCGAAGAACAGAAGAAAAAACCCAATGGGACAATGTCATTTAAAATCTTTTGCGATTCAATGGAAAATAAAATATCAGGACGAGAAAACATATTTGTACATAATTTCTAACAACTTATTTCTGTATATGGATTTGAAAAAGTTTAGCCATTTGATAACAAAATGCTAATAACCCCATTAAAATGAGAAAAAGGATAAATAAGCATTTTTGCTAAGAGCCTAAACCTATAGCCAATAAGCAACCAAAGACAATTATTAGTAAAACTCAGTTTCAAGCTTTAAGTCTTTGCCACTATTGAGTAGGAAAAGTACCAGACAGGCAATAGCAAGCTTGAGAAAGATATGGAGAAAAACCTTGGTCCATGTGCTTTGCTGATGGGACTAGAAAACAGTGAAGTCACTTTGAGAAACAGTTTGGTTGAACTTTTAAATCAGTGGTTCTCAACCTTCCCAGTGCTATGATCATTCAATATAATTCCTCATAGTTTGGTGACCCACCCAACCATAAAATTATTTGTGTTGCTACTTCATAACTGCTGTTATGGATTGTAATGTAAATATCTGTCTTAGGTAAACCCTGAGAGAAACAACCCTTCAATCCCTGTTGAACACCCTAAATGGACGTATAGTATTACCAAACTCCTATTAATTCCACACCGAAGTATATGTCCAAATATATATATTACATATATACCAAAAATATGTTTTATATATATTCCACATATATCCATATATATTATATTTCCATATATTCATTTAATATAGATCGTAATATATATATATATAAATATATCCTTATATATTATATATCCAAATGAAGCATATAGTAAATATAGTCAACACAAAAACACTTGTGGATGAATATTCATAATAGGTCAGCAGTGGAAACCTAGGTCCATCAGCAGATGAGTATCTGAATTGTATCTAGTGTATCTGAACCATTGGACTACTGCTTATGAAGTACTAGCTTAGACTTAGAGAGTGACCACCCATGAAAGCATCAGCCTATGTCATAGGAGTCAGTCACAGAAGTGTGCAAGAGTATTGGACATTTCCATTTATGTAAAGTTATAAGGATAAGGAAATGTATAAGATGTGTACTAGCAGATACCCATGCCTAGAGAAAAGTGGGGTACATGACAATTGCCTGTCAATGAGAACAAATACTTTAAGGGTAAAACATTCTGACATCTGATTATGGTGATAGATGTACAATCCTGTGAATATGTTGAAAAAGTTTCTAAGTGTATACATTAATGGGTGAGTTTAGTCATAGGTAAAGTCTATCTCAATATGTTTTTTTCAAATTTGGAGATTATAATTTAATCACAATGCTTCTATCTCAATAAATCTTGCTGTAAACAAAGACAAAAGAACAGGAAACTTCACAGAAGACATATAACGTGCAAATGAGAACAAGACAAGATATTTGAGGAATGAGCAGAAGAAAGTGATCATCTTAGACCTGTGGATTGACAAATTAAAGAGAAAAATAAGTAATTTTGCATTGGAAATATGCCAAGAGTCATTCTCTAGCAGAAATAAATGAAATACCTAGGAAAAAGGTTTCTTATGCCACATATATTTTTAAAATCTTTCAGATTACCTTATTAAATGACGGGTCTGAAGTGCCACACTAAAGTGCTTCTAAATAGGAAGGTGTGAAAGCACAGAGCCAAAAGACAAATGGAATTAACAAAGATTAAATCAAATTTAGAATCTACATAGAGAGGCAGTAAGGCGACATATGGTGACAGAGCTGTTAACAGTTTAAATTCCTAAGCTTCACAAGAAGGCGGCAGTCGCTCAGCTGTTGGTCTGAGACAACAGTACAAGCAGCTGTTTTCATTTCTAAAATTACAGAAAAGGTTTATTCAAAATTATTAATTTCTCAATGAGAACTTTCTCTCCACTGCCTTTCACACCTGCATATTTAAATATACACTATTGCTTAGGGCATCACTATGTCTCCAATAAATGCTGCCACCCTTTAAAAAATGCTATTGAGGAAGCCTCATAGCAGCCTTATTCATAATAGCCAGAACCTGGAAACAGCCTAAGTGTCCCTCAGAAGAAGAATGGATAAAGAAACTTACTCAGCTATTACAAACAAGAAATTCCCAAAATTTGTGGACAAATGGATTGAACTAGAAATGATCATAATGAGTGAGTTAACCCAGAAGCAGAAAGAATCAAATGGTATATACTCACTTATATCTGGACACTAGCCCAAGGGGCATGTCCCAAGAAAGTCTTCACTTACCAAGAAAGTGGGACAGAGGAGAAGACTTCCTATTGGGACTCTAGATGAGAGAAGCAAGGGAGAATGTGGAAATAGAAGGATCCAGAGGGTCCTAGAAAACTACAAGAAGAACATTATGATGGGTGGATCTGGGCCCAGGGGTCCTGCTCAAACTATGGCACCAGCCAAGGACAATACGTGCAGTAAACTTCAAACCCCTACCCAGCTCTACCCAATGGACAGGACATTCTTCACAGTTGAATGGAGAGTAGGGTCTGACTTTCACATGAACTGTGATGCCCCATATTTGACCATGTCCCCTGGATGGGGAGGTCTGGTGGCACTCAGAGGAAGGATAGCAGGCTACCAAGAAGAGACTTGATACCCTATGAGCATATACAGGGGGAGGAGGTCCCCCTCAGTCACAGTCATAGGGGAAGGGAGTAAAGATAAAATGGGAGGGAGGGAGGAATGGGAGGATACAAGGGATGGGATAACAACTGAGATGTTATATGAATAAATTAATTATATAATTTGAAAAAATGCTATTGAGCATTTGCTATGGTTGTTGATATATATTCTTTACTCTAGTTAGACATGAAAATATTCTGGACCAAGATGATTCTCAACAGGTGAGTGAATAAACAGGAGGATGTAGCCATACTTGGGAACATTACTTAGCACATTGTGTTTTCAAACCACAAATGGCTTAGAGAAATCTGCAGTGAGTAGTGCTATCCCAAAGAAGCCAACTGTAGAAGGCTGCATGTTACCTAAATCTCACTAGAGAAATCTTCTGAAGAAACTGTGAGACAGAAGAAAAGTCAATGATGGTCAAGGCTTCATGTGAGGAGATGGATGCATAGATGTAGCACAAGTCAATCAACCATTCCATATGACACAATAATGACGTATGCATTTGTCAAAATCCATCTAATGTATAACACAAAGAATAGATAAACTCCAACACAGACTATAGATATCAGTTAATAATTGTGTCATCATTTTATCAAAGAACCGTATTAATACAAATTACTAAAATCAGACAGAACTACTAAGGGAGGAAAATATTGAGGAGGGACCTGGGACCTCCTTATCCCACTCATTTGAATAAACTTAAAACTGTTCCAAGAAACTTAGTATACTTTAAAACATCTGAGGAATTAAAACTCCATTCTCATGGGGCTAGAAAGAGCTAGGTAAGTGCTTGCCATGCCATACTCCAGAAAGAAATGAATGGTATTTTCTTGGCAATCTCTTTTTCTTTTCCTTTTTATTATTTTTTAGTCTATTCTAGACATGTAAGATTATCTTCTATTTAAATATCAACATGATCAGTTTAAAAGTCTAAGGATAGAAAACCATATCAAATGATATGGATTACCTGAGAAATCCATAACTGAGAATTGCCTTAGGTCAAATATCTGAGACAAACAGTGAACAATGCAAAGGGTACAAGCTGACTATGGTTCTTGCTTCCCTAGCAAATGCCTGCACTGGAGAGTTCTATTATTTGCTGTACACTGAAACACAGTAGGTCATTTTCCGAAGTCCCTATGTACAGCATAGAAGTGAAGTAAGAATATCTGTGATGAGACTTGGCCTCTGAGAGAAGAAGGTATTGTTTCTTTTGTGATTTGGAGAAATACCATGATGTGGATAGGATATCCATTTCTTTTTGCTCTCACTTAATATTTGCCCAACAGTTGAGGTGTGTATGGCTTTTGCTTCCACGCTGTGACTTTTCTATTTTTAGTAGGATGGTCTTTCGTAGGTGAGACTATCACTTTCCTGTCCTGGTTTGTGGTGGTTCAGGAAAAGTTGACAAACTTAGAGTGAATTATTTCCAGTTTGTCTTTCTCTAACATAGCATTACTCTGTAATCAAAGCTGACAATTGATGCTTCTCATGCTTTCTATTGGTTCCAAAATGAGGACCTAGTTTATTAGTCTAGCATTTATGAAGCAGAGACATTGCAATTAGCTGTTCTTGGAAATAGAGGTGGTTTCATACACAACAAAGAGTCCAAAATCCTTGATCATTCCCTCACACTCTCTTTTCCATTCTAGTTCTTTACATCTTTAATTCATTCTCTAGATCCCCAAACTGTATATTCGGCTTCATTGGTTTATTTCTTCATAAAGGCCTGTCTTCGAGTCTCTCCATGAGTCACTGTCATTTTAACTTTATATACCAGTTACTCTAACACTCTAAAAGCACATCATCATTCCAAAAACCAACACCAACATTGAGCTTAGTCCCTTGATCTCAAAATGTAAATGTCTAGGCTATATATGATTATATTATGTTGTTAGGAAATATATATTCATCATGTCTTTTTCCATCAACTGTGGTTGCAGAAAGTCACGTATTGAACAGGGAGCCTTCCCACACCTTCATTTGTCATCTTGCCTTTGAAGGTTTCTGAGATAAGACTTGTCCAAAAAGACCTCTATAATACATATACATCGAATCACGAGCCTTTTGCTGTTTTGTGGTTTCTAAATTCTATTATAGGTCTTCTGTTAACCTTCAACAAGTCTTTGAAATCTTTTAATCTATTTTTAATTTTTTCATTAATTCTTTGAGAACTTCATATAATGTGTTTTGATTATATTCATCCTTTCCCCAACTACTGCTAGAACCTCCTTCTCCTCTCTATGGACCCAACAGTATGTTTTCCTTTTATAATCATTTCTATGTCTCTGTCTCTATGTCATTTATGTCTCAATATATGACTGGCTCTATCAATATATCACTTCCTTCCAGTTCAGATTGTGTTGGGCTCCTTTGTTTGGGGTTTGAATCTGCCTTGGCATGTGGTCAGCTTATCAGGCATTATACTATTATAGAAAAATGGCTTTCCTTCTTCTCGTAGCATTCAAATCACCTCTCAACCAATGGTGAGACTTCCGGCTCACTTGCTATTTTCCTTGCTGGCATTTTGGTGTGGCTTGAACTTGTGTAGATTGAGTAATACCTCCTTATCTGCTACATGGTTATTGTCAGAAAATAATACCTAGGTTTAGTTCACCGGGATCATTAAGTCTTACTACAGCCACTGTTAATTTTGAACAGTATATCCTGCTCTATCTCTGAGGGAGATACATTCTCAGCTTGGTTAAATAGTCTCCCAATGAGTAGCAGCAATTTCTGTCCTTTAAGGAACTGTAATCTTCATGAAAATAATGATCCAAAATTAACTAGTTACAGCTGTATTTATTTCTTAATGCAGTACATTGCTCACAGTAGCTGTGCAATAAACTTTTCTTGAGTGTATTAGGTGAATATTAAGCTTCAAAACAGGAAAATCTTGGAAAATAGAAATCCTATTGTCTGCTTTATATTTCTCCAGGAGCTACTGAGTGAGATCAGCTTCAACCATATTTTGCTTTAAAAAAATATAATATTTGCCTCTGTAACTTTTGCTTTCTTTTTTCCTTATATGTAATCTTTTTTATACATCTTTCTGA
This sequence comes from Acomys percivali, assembly GCA_907169655.1. Lineage (NCBI taxonomy): Eukaryota > Metazoa > Chordata > Mammalia > Rodentia > Muridae > Acomys > Acomys percivali. The sequence goes on from OU015756.1 coordinate 69,107,202, forward strand.
ATTTATCTTACTTTAATGGCAGACATTTTTCTCTTAAGAAGATTTAATTTCCTAAGACTTTTGTTGATAATCTTCTCTTCTGATACTTGTCCTTGATGTTTCTGGAACTGGTCAAATATCATTCTTTATTCTTTTAGGATGCTCTGTGTAACTGTTCTCCAAATTTTTTTTTCTGGTTTTCTGAGACAGGGTCTCTCTGTGTAGCCTTGGCTGTCCTGGACTCACTTTGTAGACCAGGCTGGCCTCGAACTCACAGCGATCCGCCTGCCTCTGCCTCCTGAGTGCTGGGATTAAAGGCGTGCGCCACCACGCCCGGCCGTTCTCCAAATTTTTAACCTACAGAGCAGGTTCTGCTATCTATGTTGAAGAGTGCCTGCCATGCAGTAGATGCTTTTTAATTACTATGTGAGTTGAGTCAGAATATCAGTGTTGAGAGCATGGTAGTTTCAACATTCACTGCCAGGAGTTTGATGGAGTAGCTCACTTAAGCCTAGAGACATTCATTTCTTCCATTATTAAAGTCTTATTAGAGTGATCTTTCTCTAGAAGGGCTAAATTGCTTTTCTTTGTTCTCAAAATAATTCTCAAGAGTGCGCTTGGTGTTACTCTATTCCCCAGATGACTGTTGTCCTAACCTTTCTTTGCAGTGAATCTTGACTTCATTTCTCTCTGATTGCTTTTGTTGATTGAACAGGTGGCTTATGTTTTATTCCTGAACAGCCTCAAAAGACAGGCTGGTCCAAGTAAGGCTGCCCTTATAAAATGCTAAATGATTTGTTTGGCAGTGACAAAATTATTTTGGCATCTTTGAGCACAGAATCATCCCCAGATTCTCCCACAATAAGATAATATTGTATAAGTATAATGGCCTTCAGGAGTAAAGAGTAATCCAACATTGATTTGACAGGACTAAATTTTAAGTGGATCCTTTTGCTGTTGGATAGAAATAGAAAAATAATAACCATAACAAATGTCATGTGAGTATTGTAAGTGCCATTGGTGCATAAGTTAAAGTATCCCCAGGCACGCTATTAGTTACTCATCTCTGACTTGCGATCTTCTTAAAATGGGACATAAATGCATTCTAAACAGTATTAGGTCACCAACTGCCTTTGTGTGTTTTCCAACTACATCTCAATTTTATGAACTCTTAACTCTTTAAAAATGGCATAAAATATATGCCATTTACATATACAAAAATATGGTAGAAAAATGACAAAATGCAATCTGTGGATGATTCCGGCATATCATTTTTTAAAATAAATGGAAAGTATCTTTTCATAATATATATTTGTTAATATTAGATCATGAATAGATTTTTTGCAGAAACTTCTACCCTTTGTTTTTTGCTTGGTTGAAAATGTTACTGGTGGCACTCAGAGGAAGGATAATAGGCTACCAAGAAGAGATTTGATATCCTATGAGCATATATAGAGGGAGGAAGTCCCCCTCAGTCACAGTCATAGGGGAGGGGAGTAAGGGGAAAATGGGAGGAAGGGAGGAATGGGAGGACACAAGGGAGGGGATAACCATTGAGATGTAATATGAATAAATTAATAAAATTTTTAAAAAAAGAAAAAAAAAGAAAATGTTACTTGAAGTGGATCATGAGCTTTTGTATGAGTGTATCAGCTCATTTCTCTCCTTATGGAACTAAACCATTATTGGCACACTGAAAATACATCTTAAGATAAGTAGGGGTCTGATTGGTAAAAGGTAATTAAACCCCTATAGTCAGATGAGCAAAGTCAATCTCTGGGAAACAAGATCATATGCTATCAAATAATAATTATTTCATAAGACAACAACCACTAGGCCAGGGCAAAACATTTCATTCTCTTCCCTTTATATTTTCTACCCGACTTATATAATTTTAATGCTAAAATTGTCCTTTTGGCATTATATGCTGTCTTGTTTTTTTAAAGATGCAAAATTATTAGTTTTAATTATGTATATGTGTGTATTTTGCAAATGAGTGTTGGTGACCTCAGAATATAGAATATGGTGGCAGATCCTCTTTAGCTGGAATTAAAGGCTGTTGTGAGCTGCCTTATGTGGGTTTTGTGAAGTGAACATTAATTGTTTGCAAAAGCATTAAACAAGCATCACTCCGAGGCAGTATCTCCAGCTTTATCCATAATCTGCTTATTTGTAACTGATTGTTTTAAAGTTCTCTGTATATTCAAAGAATACTGAGGGTTATTTTCTTAATTAAACTAAATTGAATTTGAAAAGATTTGTCTATATTTGTATGACGATATCCACCCAAATTTTATAAATAACTCTTTTTATTTAATATATTAAAAATCTTTCTCAAGACATGTTGGAGTACATGCTGCAAGATGCTCTGGAGAGCCTGGGTTTACAGAGAAGAATGAGTGTAAGTAGATGCATGTAAATTGCAGGCCTATAAGACATTAGTATTGTCAACAAATTTTAGAATCTTAGCAGGATAGGATAGATATTATTGGGGGATATTTTCAAGATTGCAGTTACCAAAACTCAATTATATCGCTAAACATCTATAAAATTGCTAGCAGACAAGGTTGAGGAAGGAAGATATACGTTAAAAGTAAAGAATGTCATCCATACATAATTTGTATTTAAATTGAAATTTACCTTAGGAATTGCTGAGGAAGATTCTAGAACACTCTCCTGGACCTGATGGCAACTTATTATTAAGTTGCGCATAACCTTTACTATAAATCAACACAGAAGAGAGGTTTGTTTATGAACACTCTAATTTCTCATTCTGAGATGGATCAATACTCATGCGCTCAAGGTACAAATATGTCTGAATAATATTGAACACTGTCCCGGCTATTTTTTCTTTAAATTACATCATTTGTGCATCTATCAAGGTTGTATACTATCTGTGAATTGTGTCATTTATTCTGTTATGCATGCCACCCTATGCACAGCATTAGTACAAACCATCGTCCTAAAGAAACAAGCATACTGGCATACAATTTCTGTTAAGATGAACACAGCCCATACATAAGTAATCATACATACATATCTTTAAATATCTTATTCATTTAACATTGTTTATTTACATATTTTTTCCTTCCATATATTCTTCTCTCATACAACACATCCCAAGCCCGGCTTCCCTATCTGTCCAGTCCTCCTTGTCTTTCCCCCAATACTCCTCTCCCTGAGACCCACTGCCTCTCCATTTTCCTTCAGAAAAGAGCAGGCCTTCCAGAGATACTGAAGCAAATATTACATAACAAGATGCAGTAAGATTAGGGACAAGCCATCATCATACTAGGACTGGAGAAAGCAATCTAGTGGAAGGAGAAGTGTCCCAAGAGTAGGCAAAAGAGTCAGAGATACCCCACTCTCATTGTTAAAAATCCCACAAAAATCCCAAGCCAAACAACAGTAACGTATATGCAGAGGACCCAGCACAGACTCGCGCAGGATCTGTGGTTGTCACTTAAGTCTTTCGATCTACCTTGAACCCTGCTTAGTTGATTCTGTGGGCAGTGATCTCTTGGTGCCCTCCACCCTCTGCCTTCTAAATATCTTCCTCTCCTCCACCCTTCAGCAGGGTTCCCCAAGCTCCATATAATCATGAAGAGCAGATATTAATTTTTAAAGGAGGTTATACAAAAGTAGAATTTTTTAAAAAAAATGTGTTTCTCTACCTAATATTGTTGTTGGCACAGCCGGGGCTTGAGCTCATTTTATCTGACTTGTTTCGCGATAGGTTGTGTTGAAATCTGGAATCTCTCTCCAGAAATCAAATGGCTGTGCTGAGGTTAATTCAGATCTCTATTTACTCAGATGAACTGCTAATTCTCAAGTAATAACACCCCAAGTTAAATTTTCAGTGTGTGTGTGTGTGTGTGTGTGTGTGTGTGTGTGTGTGTGTGTGTG
>OU015756.1:69116187-69144567 GCA_907169655.1 Acomys percivali
CACACACACACACACACACACACACACACACACACACACACACACACCATGCCAGACACTGTTCTATGATTTCTGAACAATGGATGTACAATGATTCACGTCTGGACTATAATTTTCTGTTTGTATTTGTGAAGCATTGAAGAAGGATGTGGTTCAGCATTTGGCTTATTTCTTTTTCCAATGGATGGTTAGATGTTTGGATTGACTGTACTGATTAACTGAAAAAATAAGTTTTTTCATTTTTATAAATTTAAATTTCTTTAAGTTACAAGAACTTCTTTCTAAATGTCACAACGGCTACTAACATTAATCATACAATTTAATTATGATATGCCATGTAATATACAAATAAATCAATTCCTACAAGAATACCTAATATGAGGCACTTTCTATGCTATCTGTTAGACGTTTATTAGGATATTAGCAAGGTTAGTTTTGGGAATCATACTTTATCATTACAGTTCTTGAACTCATTATTCATGGTTTCCCTTTCTATATTCTTTGAGAAATCTTTTTAAAAAGTAACTGTAAATAGGTTGAAAAATTATCACCGATTTCCTGTATCACAAGAGGCACATTCTCAATTTTATGTGCAATGGTTGGTTTCTTCACAGTAACTTAATATTACCTACCAAAATTGCCAACAAAAGTATTGTTGGAGCTTTTCTTTTCTCCTGAAGAAATATTTTTACAGCAGTCAAATTAGTTTTCTACAAAAATTCTCTGTGACATATTAATTATTTTTCACACATGTGTTAGATAAAATTTAAAATAATCAGTGGATTTTTCCCTAAGCAACTTAGCATATTGTATTTTATGAGAGGTTATTATTTGGTTGTTTAAGTTTGTAGTCAAAATATATCTGTTTATTATTAGATTTTCCTAGCAGTTAGCCAACTGTCTCATGTCATATGTAATAAAAATTTGAATGAGAAATAATATTTACTCTCTGTTGGTGTTTAATGTGAAAAGCATAAAAATATGTGCTGCATATATTAACATATAAATACAAAGAAGAAAGTAACTGTCTTATAATTATGCGACTTGTGGGAAATGATCATGCATTTTAGAAAGAGCAAAATATAGATATGGTGTTTCCAAAATGACACTCAGAAGTTGAAATTTTCCTGGTTAGGCATTAAAAGTTTATCCAAATAGAATTTTTCTAAAAATTGTAGCCCAGGAAACCATAGTGTTTTAAGAAAACAGATGAAGACTGATGAAAACCAAATTTAATAGTATGTCTGAGAATGAATCAAGTATAGTGAATGGGCTATCCGTAAAAGGAAAGCAAATTCTCTAAACCCACAGTATTCAAATTTCCACAGTGATCTGAATTTATTACATTCTTTCTATTTTCCTAAAATAAGCAAAATGTATGTTGGTGGGAATTCAAAGTAGGTGAGAGAAATGGCCTATTTACTAAAATTAGATGAGAAATCAATAATTTCTTTAAACGTATTCCTTACAAGTATAGAGTTGAGTACATGGTGAAATATGGTCCTTGGCAGTCAGAGGAAAGGTATCATATACTGAGACAGTGATCATCCAGTCCCCGGCTCATCCTCATAAGCCTAACTGCTTCACTGTTTCTAGCTTAAAATGTTTCTTGCATTGTGTTATTTTTAAGTTGTGTGTGTGTGTGTGTGTGTGTGTGTGTGTGTATGCGCACGCGCTGAGGAAAGCACATATTTTTGTTTATATAATTAGTTTTCCCAACTCTTACCAGTTCCTAGGTTGTTAAGGTTGATTTATTAGTTTCTCCCATTTTTATAGCAAAATTATAAAAATGCCAATTTACTCTTATCTCCAGTAAATATGAGCTCAATTATCATATTTATTTGCGCAAAGACATGAATGAGATAATGAGCTATGGGTGATGGAAGTATATATTCTTCAGTGATTTGAAGAAGAGTTGACAAAACCCTACACTAATGACAATAAGATATTCATATGAAATATCAAGGCTATCAGTTAGATTCCCATAAGTTTATCTTTTATTTCCCTCTTCTTTGAGAGAATGTTTCTGGTTTGATATATGAATAACTTAGAAGTCATCATGCACATCCTCACAGGTAGGAAAACACAGGAAGGAGAACCAGTTTTTCTCCTTAGAACTGCAGAGGCTACTTGCAGGCCCAACTTCTGCACCAAAACTGTAGAGATACATAAGCAGAGAAAAAGCACAGTGTACTGAGGGCAGAAGGTCAGACTTGAAGGGTGACTGCATGCTGAATACAGAACATGGGTTGCTTGCACAAGTAAAGTTTCTCAGGGGATGTTACACTTTCATGCATTTTACTCTACCAAGTTCTCAGTGAAGCATCCTCTTTTTTTCTTTGGAGAGAGACAGGTATAATTCTATAAGATCATCATTGAATTGGATTGGCACATAGCACAACTGATGGTTGGTGCAGTGGGGTGGGCACAGACATACCCAGCTGTCGCCCTGTTTAGATTTTTCCCATGTTTAGAGGTTGAAGTTAGTGGAGAAATGCAAATAAAGGTTACATTCCATAGAGAGAGGTTCACTGAAGGCTGAGACAGGCACAGGGTTAGTAAAAAGCTCCCCTAATTCTATACTAAACCATTTCATCAATTGGGTTTACCATAACAAAAGGATATTACAACTAGAAAATTGTAAGCCTTAGGTCCTGTTTCAGAAATATTTTCCATAGTTACTCAAAGCAATGGAAGAGACAAATGCAAGAACTCTCAAAGGAAATTTGTAGCCTGTGCTTTTAAAGTTACATAAAAGAGAAAACACGTCCTAATTCTTAGCCAGGTAAATCAAAACAGAGTACTTTAGTGCCTTTTCAACTTGCAACAATAACAACACCAACAACAACAATAAAAATTGCTAGAAATGCCCAGAATAACAAGCCCCAACTGAAAAAAATGAAGGATGAATCATAACTAGACTCATATGTGGTACACAGTTTTGGATTTTTGGGAACAGAAATAGTAAATAACCATTTTTATGGGAAACATTTAACCACTGTTAGGGAATGTGAGCTGAGAGGTGGAAATCAAATGTAAAACATTTCCTTCAAGGGTTCATCAATAGATTTCCCAAGGGAAACAATGATGTTGGGTTTAAAAAAAAAATCAATAGAAACTTCTAAAGAAACAAAGGATTGGAACAGAGGGTCTCAACTGTGGAGACACACAGAAGGACTTATGTAAGGGCCATGGGGAAACCAGGGAGACATACAGAAAGAATAAGATGTATTTAAAATAAGAATGGCTAAGAATTTCCCACATTTGTTCAATAAACCAAATGCCAGATCTAAAAAGCTCAAATCATACGAAGGTGAACACTTAAGAATGTATATGTAGGTGCATTGTGTGCAAATAAAATAAAATAAAATATCTTTAAAAAACAGAGAATGGAGATAGAACATTTACTTACCAGAACTACAGATAAGAATTGCATTAGATATTATCAGGTTAGCCTGCATCCCCTTCCTCTGTGTGCCCACTAGGCCATCTTCCCTAGGGTCAGTGACCAAATCATGGGCACCAGAGTGCGTGGCAGAGGCTCAGGGAGGGTAGAAATGAGAAGATAAGAGGGAGGGGAAACAATCAGAATGTAATGTGAATAATTTATAATAAATAAAATGTACATAAAAGGAAAGAAAACAGCAGGTGAAAACATAGCCAAGTTTGATTTAAAAGAAAAATAGTTGCATTAGACTGATCAAAACAAATTCAACAACAGCAACAACAAAACTCTAACACCAGTTTCCACTTCTGTGGCTAGTGTAATTACTCTTCAAAACAGAAAAGAAATAGTTTCTTTGACAAGCAACTATTGATTAATTAATCACCCCAATTCAAAAAGTAGTAAAGCCATTACTCAGAGAAAATAAAAAGTAGCACAGAGGAGAAATTGATGTACAAATGAAGGAAAAGAATTAGAGAAGAAATAAATGAATATAAAAAAGTATCTGATTTTCTTAATGAATTCATTGAACACCTTGTAATTTGTTCACAATAATATTGCCAATATCCTGGGTAATCATAACTATGAGCAAGGAAATGAATAGCAGCAGCACTATCGCAAAGCACAGGAGGCATGATGTGTGACTCCTCAGCATCTGAGCTACCTAAGAAGCAGTATGGTGCCATTTGTGTTATTTGTGAATGCTCATCGGGCGTCTATGGAGTAACAATCATGTATAAATCCCCAGTCTGCTAAAAGAAGGACTAAGACTAAATCAAATTTCAGCCTAAGTATGAGCCATAAGGCGATGGCCCATGCGGGCTGGATTGCATCAGAACACATCCAGCATGGTAGATACGGGGCTTTGTTTTTAGTGAGGTGGGCAACACATTGTTGATAGTATTGTGCAGCTGTGATGATTTAGGGGATGGTATAGGCAAAAACAAATCTACCACCTAGGATGAAAATGGCAAAGGGCTCACACTTCTCCCTACCAAACTGTAGTAAATGCTAGTAAAGCTATTGGGGCATCAGTGAGTGTGCACTGTGTGTCAAAAACTTCTATGAGCTGAATCAATAGACGGGACAAAGAAAAGGCAGTTACTGTCCTTCTGGAGCCTGCACCATACGTAGCTTTCCTGGCCATAATGAGAATTTCTGCTTTTTCTAAGACTAAAAGAATCACAATTGGATGGTTTTGAACACAGTGGTGATGTGTGTTTAAACCCAACTTGAACTGGCCATATGATTTGCTTCCATGATGAATTATGAACACATCATGTATCATTATCATCAACACAGTGAGCACTTTGTACTTCAGAATGAGCACACAGTCACAAACTGGGTCATCTCTCTGCTTTCAGTCCATCACATAACGGAATACTATGCCCTTCCCACAAGTAACAAACTCCTTAGCAAGAACTGGCAAGCCCCGACCAGGAACATATGTGCTGATTTTTGTTTCATAACGCTCACACGCATAAACACTATTTTACTACTTGGAACAGACTGATATAAACTTGGTAAACTTAGTCATCCTGTGATATTAATTTTTAGACTGTTTAGTACTTGGCTAAAATTGGACAAGGAAGAGAAAAAGAAAACGTGATGGTTCATGTACCTAAGTGAGAGGGGGTGTTAGGACACATATTGGTGTACAGGGACAGATGAGTTATTCAAAAAAGCATTTGCCTGTTAGTGTTCTAAATACACTTTCTGTTGCTCAGTCTAGAAGTCATCATGGCCAGAAGTAAATTTACTTATCAGAAAATTGTCATTTATTCAGAATTAAATTTTCCTAACATATTTTATTTTATTTTTTTAAAATTTTTTTATTAATTTATTCTTGTTACATCTCAATGGTTATCCCATCCCTTGTATCCTCCCATTCTTCCCTCCTTCCCATTTCCCCTTATTCCCCTCCCCTATGACTGTTCCTGAGGGGGATTTTCCTTGTCCTGTATATACCCTAACATATTTTAAATTGTTGGTTTGTGTGTATGAATGTGATATATATGTGGGCATTCACATGCACAGCACATTTGTGGGAGCTACATGAGAATTGTATGGACAGAGGCGTTCTCCTTCCATCTTTACATGGATGCAAGGAATTGAACTCAGGTCGACAGGGTAATTATTGAGCCATTTTGCTAACTCCCCCAACATACCATAAGGAAAATGTAAGTATATATACCATCATTATTATTCCTAATACTCATGTGCCTCTTCTTTGGGATGAAATGGGAAACCCAGCCTTGTCTTTATTTTTTCATGCATTCACTTTTTTCTCCGTTCACATAGAATAATCGAAATACAATATTAAAGCCATTATATTCATAATGAAGGCACTAAGAGAACTGACTGAAATGGTGTCATTAAATTCAGACTCATTTCCACTCTAGCAGACTAGAATCTAAATAGGCTGAAAATAAGCACAGCAAGCTAATATGGGGATTCTTGATATAACATATTGGTCATTTCTAATGTGCTCAAAATTTATTCAATAATAATTTTAAAGCAAGTGTTTTGTTTCATGTTTTGTAAAATAGTAAAACACAATAAGTTTAGATGTTAATTAAAACAAACACTTCACCTCTACTTTTATGAGCAGAGAATTTTTACTAACAGTTTCTTGATGTGTGTTTACTGAGCATACATGTTAGGTGCTGTGTGAATCTCTGTGATAGCTTTAAACCACATGCCTAAAGATTAATTGTTAGGTTACCCTTAGGAATTATTGTCTTGATGTTTCATAGGGGTTTTAAATGACTACACATGAGACACTGTTGATACATGTGTTTAGAGAAAAAGGTAAGAGGGTGCTGAGACATGGTTCAGACTTAGCCCCATCAAAGAGATTCTGAAGGGGGGATTTGCTTGTGGAATTTTGTATACTTCTTAAATCATATTTTTGAAAAAGGATCTCAAACCACCGCCCAGGCTGTCTTCAGACTTTGCAGCAATTCTCCTGCCTCAGCCTCCTATGTTATAGATTATAGTTATGTGGCGCTATGCCTGGGTCATATATTGTATATTGTTGCAGTTGAGAATTGGCTTCATTATCTGTGTAAGAGAGATCAGAAAGCAGAGTTGCCTGCATGAGTTCAGCAGTCCCTGCAAAGGCTTTAAGACAAAGAGAAACTATAAAATTATATGACTTTTCAGAAATTATCTATTGCACCAGTGTGCTATGCTGTACCATGCCATGCTTATGTTGGTCACTCATCAAATTTTCTGGTGCGTTTCAGAGCAACCAAGAGCAGAAGGTCTTCAGTTGTGGAAGTTCTAGCCTGTATGTACATGATCACTGCTCACTCCTATTATCCTGGGTGCCTTGCAGTCGTCAGTTACGTAACCTGTTACTTTGTTGCTTTGATGGCAATCCAGTTGTCTTTAAGTAAAGATGGCCACTCTAGCCCTCTAAATTGAGCTTGATTCAGAACACTGAAAATCTCTTAGATCAGGGCTAATAACTAAGGATTTGCTGAGGATGAAAACGTTCTGCCATGCTGAAGGGCAGCTTCAGTTTGTTTCCAAGATGCTGGGGTCCTCTCTTCACAAGAGCCTGTCCTATAGATTCCATGCCATATAGATTGCATGTTGTGAGCAAGGTAAACTCTGTGTGTGTGTGTGTGTGTGTGTGTGTGTGTGTGTGTTTGTGTGTGTGTGTGTGTGTGTGTATTTCCATAGTTTTGGTCTGTTTCTTTGGCTGAATGCTGACTGATACAAGCTGACAGCTACGTGTTTATAGTATCAGAAAGCTTACTAGTTGGGTGACGAAATTCTTTCTTGTTATCTACCCTTTGCATTAAAATCATAGTTTACCACTTGTTAGACATAAAAAGGAAGGAAAAAGTTTTGTAGGAGCTATTGTACTATTGTGATTAGATATAACTCATATTCAGGTAGCAGAAACTAAGTTCAAGCAGATATTAACCTATAAAAATTGAAAATCTGGAGGCAGTTCAGGTGCTGCTGAACTTACGGACTCAAATACAATGACTTTTTGGATTCCTATTTTTTTTAAAATTTTTCTCACTTCTGTTTTCTTGTGGACTAATCACATTATTTCCCATTTCTTGACCCTCCACTATTTGGGATTTCATAAGCCTCATACTAGCAGAGGGCAAAATCTGTTATTCAGGTATTGTGATTTTACAACTAAGATTTGTATTTCTTATGCTTGGATGACTGATCCTGAGCCAATTGTAATGATCACAAAAACACACTGTGCTGATTGGCTATTGCAGGGTAGCCCAGCCTTCAAAGTAGATAGGAAACGTAAAGTGAGTACAATAGAGATTTGGTAGGGATATTGAAAAATGACTCTTGTCTATACCTGGGAGCAGTCACTATACTGGCTACCGAACTGACATCTAATACAGCCTCAGAAGAAAAGAGGGAAGTTTGTCTCAGTCATCTCTGCTGAGATTTACCAGAAGTACCTACTCATGGCAATTCTATGAAAAACGGTGCAGCCACAAAACACTAAAAGTGTTTAAAGACATTATTCTAAAGGTTAAATATGACAGCCATCCATCCTCAAGGGCAAGGGGATTTCTACAGATATGGGAAAGTAGGAATAGATTATGAAATAATCATCTGGTTACTTTATCAAATAATTTTGACAGTTTATCAGTGTTTTAAGACAGTGTCTCATTCTGCTGGCCATGTTGTCCTGAATCTATCTCACTGTATATCTGTGTTGATCTTGAAATCCCAGGATTCCTCATCTATAAGACTAGGAGACTTCCAGGTGTACCTTCCAGGTATTATGTACCATGTCACCTATCCCCCAGCACTTCAACTTGCTCTAATTCAGTGAGTAGTGAAATGAAGGCTGGATATACGAAGGCATGGCATATAAAAGATTTGCCTTTTATTTGAGGTTTGTAAATAAAAGATAGTAACTATGGATTATAAACATGGATCTTTAAAAATATTTTTCCTGTACCAGGAAAAAAAAAGAAGTAGAATTAATGAGTAAAGATAATATGCACATGAGAAATTTCCTTGACTTTTTTAAGATAGAGAAAACAGCATTGCTGTGTATCAAGAGATATAATTAGGGGTGAATGTGAAACCTAGCTAGGAAATTGTCAGAGCCAAAGTCTAGATGATGAAAAAGCATGTGTGGTAGAGATTATTATCAGATGGAAAACAGTGCACAAACCGTGTATAAACGGTACAGTCAAACTGCTGAACAGAGGCTAAAGAATGCAGTCTGCCGGTGGGTATCATGATGAGAAAATACGAGAGTTCTAATGACAGCTGGGTGTATTTTATTTCCCCCAAATTCTGAAGATGTCTCAATTTTGGATTTTTTTAAAAGATAGAGACAGAATAACAGCATGGATGGGAGTATTTGCAGAATATATTCTACATTTTGGGCACTCTTAAGGAATTTTATTTCAATTTATCTTCATATTTACCAAAATAGAAATTTACTGTATGAACATTTTAAATACAAAATAAAATGAGTTAAAGAATTGAGTGTAAGTGGCACAAAATATGTCTTTTTTTTTTTTACATCTTCATAAACAAGGAAGTCACTTGTGTCACTTGTCATTTCTCTTCATTAGAACTTATTGTAATTTTCTAATAAATATGCTAGGCTTAACCACAATTTATGGGCCATGTATGATTATTTTGTTTTATTCCTCAAGCACATGACGTAAAAGGCTTTTCTTGCCTCTTCAGTCGTAGCATGTTAATATAAAATGCTATAAATGTATGGGGGATTCAAAAAAACTTATACTATGAGCATATACAGAGGGAGGTAATCCCTCTGAGGAACAGTCATAGGGGAGGGGAATAAGGGGAAAATGGGAGGGAGAGGAGAATGGGAGGATACAAGGGATGGGATAACCATAGAGATGTAACAAGAATAAATTAATAATAAAAAAAAAAGAAGCTCAAGCCAAAAAAAACCAAACCAAACCAAAACAAAACAAAACAAAACAAAACAAAAAACTTATAAACCATAGAAAAGAATTTCTACTTGGCTTCATTATCATCTCTGTCTGTGTGTATGAGAGAGCAAGTGTCATGCATCTGCTTTTGTGTGTACATATTTTTGGTGGCCAGGAGGAGTCAAAGAGTCAAACCTTGATGTCTTCTTCTCTACCTTGTATTTGAGACAAGATCTCTTACTGAACCTGGATCTCACTTTGAATACACTTACTGCCTGACTAGCAAAGCCCAGCGTTTTCCTGGTTCTACGTCCTCAGTGCTGTTGTTAGACTTATACTTCGCTACCCTCAGCTGTTGCTCATGGTTGCTGGGAATAAGACCTGGGTCCTTATGCATAAATATCAAGCACTTTCCTGACTGAGCTTTCTCTCTAGCCTCTCAAAAACAAGTTTCAAAAATATTACAAATATTTCACTATCAAAAGAAACTGTAAAAAATAAAATAAAATAATAAAAAATAAAAAAAAGAAACTGTATATACACTTAGCTCATTGAAAATTATATTCAGATATCCATACAAGTAATTCAGAAGCACAATATAATTATATATAACTACTGCTTTAGTCTTTCTAACAATAAGGGAGAATGGCTTAGGTTGAATGACTTTTGAAATTCTTAAAAATATTATCACCGCTAAAAAAAGAACTTCAAGGAGTGCCATCATTTAATGTATGAAGTGATGTCATATGATATTTTGTAAACACAAGTTATAAGAATTTGAATAAATTTTGATATGTTTGTGTAAAACCTTGTGGATAATACTTTATAGAAAGACTGCACTTTGTTGCCTTCAAAAGTTAAACAAAAAGAATTAGTTTTGCTTTTGCAAGCAGAGACAGGTGATTTTGTGACCGGCTTATGCTGGTTTGACAGCAATGGCCCCCATAGACTCATGTGTTTGAATGCTTGGCAATAGGGAGTGGCACTTTTAGGAGGTGTGGTTTGTTGGAGTAGGTGTGGCCTTATTGGAGTTGGTGTGGAGTAGGTGTGGACTTGTTAGAGTAGGTGTGGACTTGTTGGGTGAAGTGTGTCGCTGTCGAGTTGGGCTTTGATGTCATATATGCTCAAGTTATGTCCATGGCGGTGCACAGTCTCCTTCTGCTGCCTTTGGACCAAGATGTAAAACTCTTAGCTCTTCCCCAGAACCATGTCTGCCTGTGTGCTGCCATGCTTCCTGCCATGATGATAATGGACTAAACGTCTGAAACTGTGAGCCAGCCCCAAATGAAATGTTTTATTTGTAAGAGTTGCCAAGGTCATGTTGTCTCTTCACAGCAATAAAACCCTAAGACACAGAAGTGTGTTTTCTGTTGGGCTATTTATTATATTTCAATTTTACTAATATGATGAGTTTTTGCTTATTCTATAGTCCTGATTGCTAAGGTTTGAGCTGTCAATTGTCTGACCTAAGTAAAAACAATGCTTTATAGCTTTCTTTACACTGGTCAGCATGAGATGATCTATTCTGACAATATAAGTATATGCAGGCCATGATCTTGCCCTTTCCATTAACTTTTATTTTTAAATGATGATTTATTAATTTACACATACGGGTGTTTTTCCTACATGTATATGTGTGTGCCACATCTATGTAGCCCTTTGAATTCCAATGCAGACACTCAGAGACTTATGGCATCCCTGTTCAGAATTTCAGTTATCCTTCACCCTACTTCAAATTTCCTGTCTTCTATAGGTCTCAGACTGCCATGCGATCTTTTGTACAGAGAAACTGTATCTCACATGTTTTGTCTAAATTTATCACTATGGTGAACCTGGAAGAGCCAGTATCCCTAGAAAAGAGGAGCAGTGGAGAAACTGGGCCTGAGGAGACAATTCATATACAGAAAAAGCATAATTTTATCATTGCTTTTGGGTGCTGTGCTGAAGCCCAGGGGAGAAACAGAGTCAGCAGTCTACAGACTTCAGGCTGTAGGTACAGAAGATAGAGCACATACACACAGAATGCCTGGTGATCTGGGGTAGAGGAGAATGTGCACAATGGCGAAATTATCAACATAAACACCTATTCCACTGAAACTCTGATAAGGATTAGAAATAAATTAAGGCACCGTAAAGCAAATTTTACAAGATTCTTGGTAATTTTATAGTTTAACCAAATAGTTTTCAAAGTTCTGTTTTCAGGGCTCATAAATTAGTCATTCCCTCCAGAGGAATAGCTTATATGTTAAAATTTTAAAGTATTTTTTTTCTGGCCTCTGTATTTTAAGGCTTCCTCATACACTTATTCTCTATATAGTATGTTTCTCTCTTAGATGTAAAAAAGTAAAAACATTTCCTTTTTATTTCTAATAGGTGTGGTTATGTGAAAAACAACGTACTTGAAGTTGAAATGACTATTTTGTGGAGGGAGATTGTCATCTTTTGGCTAACCTAGCCTTGAACTTTAGATCTTCTCTCATGCTCCTAAGAACTAGATTTACAGTTCTTAGTATTCTTGGCCACTGCACTTTTTAAAGTTGAATTTATAATTTACAAAATTTATATTAAGTTTTTAATAAATTTAAACTCTTTTAAGAAAATTATCATATGGACTATACTGAAGTATCCCTTTAATTAGACTCTTAGAGGCCTTATGTTACGGTTTCTGATTGTCCTGTATCCCACAAGATGTCAACTTTATCTGTTATTCAAAGTTTAATATTCATTTTAAAAATTAAGGTATTATCAATTTGAAGACTAAAATTGTCAGCGGGTTAAGTGATCATTTGCATGTTTCTTGTGACATAGGAATTTGGAAGGATATTCTAAAACTTCCAGTATTTATTTATTTATTTATTTATTTATTTATTTAGTTTTTCACTTTACATCCTGAATGCCCCCCCATCCTCCTCATCCCATCCTCCCACTCTTTTCCCCCTTCTCCTCAGAAAAGCTCCACACACACCCCTCACCAGCTCATCCTGGCACATCCAGGCCAATCAGGACTAAGATCATCCTTTCCCATTGAGGCCAGACCAGGCAGGCCAGCTAGATTATGAAATAAATGTAGTGATTTTTCCTGGGTCCGTTCAAAGTGTTTTGGCTATTTAAATTTAGTATCCTTAAAAAATATCTTTCTTATCTTGGTGCATCTAAATTACTGAATGTAAATCAATATCTGTCACATTTTGTCATTATTAACTTGAAACAGCTATTTAGACCTAAAAACATCTTAACCATTAAACAACTAAGATTAATTGTAAAACTAAACTATCTGGTCTTCAGCCCCATCAGAGACTTGAGAAGGAATAAAATTGATTACCTGAGTATACCAGAAGTGCAGTTTAGTAGCTTTCCAAATGAGAAGATGACAGAGACAGTTTTCTACCTGAGCAGTCACCTAAAACTCTCTATAATGTTAGAGCATCATCTTCAGCCTTCTGGCCCAATATATCTGACAGACATATTTGTGAGGCAGGAACTATTGAGGACTTGCTTATCCTGTCTTGGCAGAGTTTGGCCGTCGACTCTGCCTGTATCCAAGCTTCCCCTTTTTTAGACAGAATTCTGTCTTTGGTAGAAATGAGGACATTTTTCCCAGTGGCTTGTTTGCCACATTTGAAGCCATCTCCATAAGGAGGTTCTTTGATGCTCATCATCTACTTTGAGGTAGACTGGGTGTTGCCAGGAGTTAACCTGTCTCATTGTCAGTGAACCTTTAAAATAATAAAAATAGTTTTAAACCCCATATTCTGTACGTCTCTGAGGTTTTTGAAGACCTTACCTAATTATTTTACCTTATGTTTCTGTAGAATCATATCTATCTGTTGTACCTAAGATATATATTCTTATGACAAAACCAGACCAGCAAGTGTTTTTAAAGGCAAAAAACATGTCCTATTATCTTGCTTGGCAGTTGCTGTGAGAGGTTTGTTTTTCACAAGCAAGAAGTTTAACAGAAGCTAAGATAAGCAGTTAGCTTTAAAGAGAGATTTGCACAAGCAGAGAGTTTAACAGAAAACAGGGTAAACTAGCTGGTATATTTTTACCCCAGGTTCTTAATATAGAATTTGGTAATTTTCTGACATTTTTTTCACCAAAGAGGTCAAATTATAGTCAAATTTAAAATGGCTTCAGCAAGACTACCAAATGGAGGACACTCTGCACTGCTTTGCTCTGCCACAAAGCCAAAAACAAAGGTGATGTAGTTTGAGTTCAGCCAACAATGAGGTAAGCCACATGGCCTTAGACCACCACCTGATGAGGAGGGTGACTTTAATAAAGGACAGAAAGCCTAAAGTTCCATAAAAGGCACACTTAGGGTCTGGTTAACATTTGAAACAGATAGGAAAAAAAAAAGGAAAAGATGTATATTTCTGAGAAAGTTGGGAAGACCCAATAGCACATTATAGGAGCTTGTATGATCTGAGCTATGGACAAAGAACTGGGAAGGAAAGTACAGTATCTCATTGAAGGTCTAATTATTCCTCTTAACATCTTGACATACATTAAGGTGAGCCAACCTTCTTAGTTTCGGCTATATTAAAACACAATTGCATCAGAATATCTGAATAGTGAAGATTGACGTAATTCAAGCTAATTAAAATAAGGGAGAGAAGCAATTGCAAAATGACAGAAAGACTAAAGCAAATTTTACTGAAAAGAAGAAAACATCTAAGAACTAGGTGGATAGAGAGGATGACCAGTGTTATTTAGGCCCCTTGGGTGGGCTAATTGTATTTTATTGGCATTTACAGCAGTTAGCCTTTTCTCCTCCAGGGCAAACAAAGAAGCTTAAAATTTCAAGATGATGGCATTTTAAAAAGATGACTGTAAAGGTCATCATGTAACAGATTGAAATAATTCATCGAAGGAATATTTACTTGTTTATATTACTTCATTTTTTTTGCCAGAAATTTCCTGAGAGAACATATAATACATGGAAGTTTTGATATTTTTTTATTTTATCAGTTTTTTACATTTTTAATTCCTTTTTTTGAGATTATAATTGTATACTTTCCCTTGACCGTTCATGATGACCTTTACAGTATACATGTATATTAAAGCAAAGCAGGATTGCTCACTGAATATAACTTGTGCAATTTCTAACATTTTTAAAGTGCTAAAGTAAAAGATAAATTAAAGTTACTTGAAGTAAAAAAGATTAAAAGATTCCTATCGAAAAACATTTCTGTATTGTTCAAGTTGCACATTTCACATAGCAGAGAAAAAAAACTAAAGTGTGGCTGTTTAAAGCAAATATTCTAAGAAGGGATGGACATTCAGGGTTCTGCCTAAATTTGAGTAAACTTGAGAGGACTGTTAAGAGACTTAACTATATTAATTATATCATTAATTTAAAACTATATTAATATTTTTACTACTGTCCAGAAATAAGTATTTTACAAAGTGATGTATTTTGTACATTTTGCTTTAAATACGCCTGGCTATACTGTCTCAAGTTTACCCACTAGGATTATTTTATAACTTATTTTTAAGGCATTGCATTTTCATCAAATTAAGGTGTCCAAATAACTGTAAAAATGATTTTTGAGAACTATTCCAGGGTGAAAAAGCAGTTAATCTGATATCATAGACAAAGAAAGCCAATGAACTGCTCAACTGTTGAGAAGTAACACATTTCTCTGATAACTATAAAGGATATCTATGTGCCTGAAGTCCTTTTTGGGACTCTGAGCATGAACATAGGTTGTTGGAAACTAAGGTGTTTTCTTGTGTGTGTGTTTGAGGGGGAAAAAATCAGGTGTTTCACTGAAAAACAAAGCTAGCAGCTTGATTTGTTTGAATACCACCCTTCTTTTTCTTTATTTAATCCACCTGCATTCCAAGGGCTCTGGCCTTTCTTGGCTTTAAACTTTATAACTGCTGTTTTGAGCTGATTATGTTTTTAAGATGAGTGAAAGCACACAGAATTAATTCTTTACAAAATATTTAAGGAAATGCATCTCTGGCACCCTTTTAAAAAGATAAGCAAGAAAATATGCTTCATTTCTAGAACAGAACAGAAAAGGACAAAGAGATAAGGGTTATATTTATATTTGCTTTTGTATGACTGCAATGCTAGAATTGAAGATACTTGGAATATATAGTCCTAAAACCACTTAAGTACAGAAAGAATGTGCATGCATACCTTAGGGTTGTGGACAAAGTGAAAGATTATATTGAAAAGTGGTAGAAAGAGAAGCTATTTCCTGCTATTCTGAAGGTCAGGCAACATTTCAGTGAGGAAAATAGATCATTTTATCAGCACTCATCTCTAAGTTTTTCCACACTCTTAGTTTCATAGCTATCTGTGCTAATATCAATTGTTATACTAATTATAGAAGCCAATTATCATGCAAGTCCACAAATATTATGGATTATATTTGCAAATGCCAGCATTATACACATTGCCCATACACACTTGTGTGAGTGCACACACGTGCATCTGCGCACACACACACACAAGCCTATCAAGTTCGTTCTTCTCCTTATTAAACATGAAGCTCTTCAAAGTGAACTCCTTCACCCTTCATGTCTGAACTCGTATTTACAAAGCTTGACACTCCCTCATCCTTCTCCCTCTTGGCTCTGACACAGTTACATCTATGTGGACTGTTGAGAAAACAAATAGTTTTTCACCTCAAATGAACACAGAGATGATTTATTCTGGAGCCAGTATGAATGACACTGGCTTTAGGCCACCTCAGATAACCTTCTCTAATAAGGTAGCAATCCCATGAACTTTTTATAGTAACAGAACAAAAGAAGTCATAAAAATAACACATTTTTTCCTAAACATTGCTGAGTATATCAGCTAGGCAGATTACTGCAGAGCACAGAAAGCCCTGCAATAGGCTTTAAATGCTATCTGACAGCACTCTTCTTAGCCTTGGGAAGGTTTCAGGGGCCTGTTGAAACTTTCCTCATATTTCTTTCCTATTTTTCTTATATTGACAATAGAAGTGTTTCATTTAGTATATTCTGATCACAGTTTTCCATCCTTCAACTTCTCCAAGATCCTCCTTCCCTCCCCTCCCATTTCAAACCACTTCTGTCTCCTTAGAAAACAAATAGACATCTAATAATAATAATAATAATAATAATAATAATAATAATAATAAAACAGCATAAAACATAAAACAAAGGAACCAGAGTAGGACAAAACAAGCAAACAGAAGAAAAACAACCAAAGTAAAAGCACAAGAAAAGCAAACACACAGAACACATATATGTTTCTACTCTCAGGAACGCCATAAAAGCAAGTCTGGAAGGCATAATATATACACAGAGGACCTATAATGTTACAAAAGAATGCCCCACCAAAACATCATGAGGCATAGAGCCTCCAAATATGCTATTGAGTTACTTTTGTGTTGTCCATCTACTGGTTTCTATCCCCAGGGAGACTCTGTTGGAGAGAACTAATTTTTTTCTTTTGTAAGTGAATATCAGTTGGATTTAGCTTCTGGCTTAAGGATGGGTTAAGGGTGGAGAGACCCATTTAGGATTGATTGATCCAAGATCTCACTCTCTGCACATGGTCTATCTGTGGTTCTCCGCATTTTTTACCATTTGCTGCAGGAGGAAGCTTCTCTGGTGATGGTTGAGCAAGATACTGATCTATGAGTATAACAGAATAGTCTTAGGATGCATTTTATGGCTACTTTCCTTGAGCAAAACTACAGTATTTGGTTTTCTCCTAGGTACCTGTCCTATCTGTTTTATTCTTTTAAACATCCAAATGGTGTCAGGTATGGGTTCTATCTCATTGACTAAGCCTTAAATCCAATCAGATAGTAGTTGGCTACTCCTATTATCTTTGTGCCACTGTTGCACTAGTGCATCTTACAAGCATTGTAGATCAAAGAGTTGGTAGCTGGATTGGTCTTTATCTTTCTCCACTGGTAACATGCTGAGTATCTTCCAGTACCACAAACACAAACCTTAGTCCATAGGAAGAAAGCTCTAGGTAAGTACCAGCTTGTTTTATCTGTGTTCAATGAGTTGTATAGGTCTTATCTTCTAAAGTAGGGCCTTTCCATCAGTTTTGTGGAGATCAACCAACAATCTTGATAGTATCCTCAATTGCTTGAGGGTTCTCATTTGGCCTCTTTGTCTAAGAACTCATCAGATATAACCAATTTATGGCACTAGAAACTATTTTGTGATAAGAGATGTATAGTTGGAATTCCATCTCTCCTTTTATTTGGCAATTTCATACACTTGACATTAGACAGATCATCCAGACAAAAACTATAAACATAGAAGTGACTTCATAAACCAAATGAACCTAACAGATACTAACAGAACATTTCCCCCATATATACACACAAAATACCTTCTTCTCAGTAGCTCATGGAACTTTTTCTTAAGTTGACCATGTACTGTGACAAAAAGCTTGTCTCAACTGGTACATGAAAGTTGAAATAACACTCTGAAATCTATCTCACCACCATGGATTAAAACTGTATATTAACAACAACAGAAAAAACAAAAACCTTACAAACTCATGGAAACTGAGCTTACTACTGAATGAAAACTGGGTCATGACAGAAATCAAGAAGGAACGCAAAAACTTTGGAATTGAATATAAATGGACAATAGCCCCAAACTTGTGGCACACAATGAAGATGGCCTAAGAGGCAAGCTCATACCACTAAGTACAAACATAAAGAAAAAGTGGAGAGGCATCATTCAGTAACTTAAACACCCACATGATAGCTCTAGAACAAAAGGAAGAGATAGCACCACACAGGAGTAGATATCAAAAAACAATAAAACAAAAAATAGAAACAGCAAAATAACACTAAGAATCAAAGAAACATACTTTCTAAAACAGTAGTTCTCAACTTTCCTAAAGCTATGACCCTTTAATATAGTTTCTTATGTTGAGGTGACCCTCTAGTCATGATGTTATTTTCATTGCTATGTCATAACTGTAGTTTTGTTACTGTTATGAATTGGCATGTAAATATTTTTGGAGACATGGTTTCCCAAAAGGGTTGTGACCCACAAGTTGAGAAGTGCTGTTACAAAGTTGTGGGAAAGATTAAGCTTTGTCACAGGTGGAAGCAGGCTTGGCGGGCTTTACCCTTGGGGCACCCCATGAATACCTCGTGATAGACTAGTGGAGCCATCCTGAGCATGGAATTCAGGAAGCCGACCTGGGAACCCCACCTGGGCTATTGTTTTCCTAATGGACCCTCAACGGGAGAAGGAGACCGCCCTTCCCATGTGACTCGGGCAGGTGGGGAACAGAAAAACAACAGATTCAGCCAGGGGTTTTGGGAGAGCGTGTGGAGAAAGCGAACAAGCTGGACTATCACGCAGGCCAGAGAGACACCTAAGGACTCATCCCGTGGAATGGATACCGGAAGGTTCACTCTTTTGTCCCTTTAACCTTTTTTCCTTCTTGTGTAAGCTAGTTGGGTTGTATAATAAAGTTTAATTGTTAAGAAACAGAGCCAACACAAAGTATTAACCTAATAGTCAAAAAGGATGTTAGGTCATGTACAGAGCTGGGCAACAAAAAGGAATTAAGGTTGTCTCCAAGATAGTTTGCCTATGTACTTGCAGCATTCCAAGGTCTCCAAAGCACTGAGGGTCTAACCCCTTAGTCAGCAATTGCATACACAGCTTCTTTTCAGGACTTCTCACTCATACTGCATTTACTCTGTGCAAGTTGGCTGGATACTTAACAGACTGCTATCTTATCCAGCTCTGATCTCTAAGTTATATCAAGCACCAGAATTTTTCCTACCATCTTCTGGATGTCAAAAGTGTTTTATGTTTTGATAATGAGCCTAAAATGGTCCCCTGCGGGCCCTGTCTGCCCCTGTCATGACTGATAACATTACCACATTATCCTTTACCTTCTATACTATCCACATCTATAGATGAACTGTGATGTGGTATGTTAATGTCTTGCACATCTTTTGAACTTTTTCACTTGTATTCATTTTTCCCATCTCTCTCCTCCTCAGAGTGCTACCACCTGATCTAGACATGACTGCTCCTTCTTGCAGACTAGCCTGTTTACATATCTTCCCACTACATTTTCTTAGCTGAGTTTTGAACTTATCCAAATATCAAACTACTCCTATGAAAAGAAAAATATTTTTAGAATGTAATCTGATAATAATAGTGATGTCTTATTGCATATTTCAACTTTTTGGTGGTTTCTCCATGCTTTTGGACTACACCTGAATTTTTTTACAGGACAGACAAAGGTCTGCATTGGTTGGCTTCATTTGATTTTGGTAAGTTACACCATCCATGGCTTTCTCAGAAGCGATCTTGTCCTATTTACTGAATCACTAAATACTATCTTTTGCATTTCCATCTAGACAGCCATGTTTGCTGGTTCTTCTGCTAAAGCATTTCTCACTAGAAAGCTACAGAGCCTAGTCCCTTTTTCCTTCATACCCTTGCTCAAATGTGAGTTCCTCAGTGAGATCTTTCTAGACCATTCTATTGGAAAGTATCAATCCCTCTAAACTATTTCTTATTCACTTTTTTTTTGCATTTGGCTTAGGATTTGTACATAATGTATTTTATTCATTTTGCTTGTTTTCTTCGCTGCACTGTTAGAATACAAACTGCTTCCAACAGGAATGCTATGGCATTTGCTGTTAATATTGCATAGGCTGAAGGAGCACATGGTAGGGTGCTGGCTATTCTCCACTGCTGCAATAGAACTACTTCCACATTTCCTTCCTGTTTAATGTGCTAGTAGCTATCTTCCGCAGATTGCTAAGGGGATTTTCTTACACATTAGTTTCGACTTTCAGAGTATCAGAGAGAAAAGAAAATTACAATGGTCAGAACTCCTTGGAATCTCTAGAGCTATAGCTGAGTTTTTCTTCAGCTTACTATAGTCTTCTGGTTCCTTCCTTGGTGATGAGGGGATGCTATGATCTGAAAACTGCTTCTTTGTTTCTTCTCCAGGCCCTTGGGTGGGGAAACCTCAATTCGTTTCATCCATTCCTTTCATCCTGTTCTTTTGATTCTTACAACTGCCCTTAACTCTTATCAATTGCTCTTCTTTATTCACAGACTCCCCTGTCATGCCTTAAACTTAACTGCAGAAGGAGCATGTACATATTTTTTTCTTTTCATTATACACCTACCGTACACAGCATCTAGCTACACAGCATTCACATTGTACCAGGAAATACATCAAATCTAGAGATAATTTAGAACATTTTGCAGGACATGTGCATTGCAGTGGATGTAAAAACAGTACCCATTTTTATAAGGGGCTTGTGACCCTGTACATCGTGTTCTCAAGTAGTGAGGATCTACATTAGAACCAACATCACATGGGGGGAGGGAGACGTATGTTTTTCTGTGAAAGCATTCTCAGTTTTCCATTGGATGTTAGTCTATTTCTTGCTGGGAACCAGGGAAGATAAGCTAAGGATCCTGGAAGATAAGGAGGCATCCAGTAGTATTCCATACAAATAAATCACTGCTAATAAGCTATAATATAGAAAAACAGGGCATATAAAATATAAAACAAAATATTTTCCATGCTTGTGGTACAGTCTCATTGCCTGATTGTTGTTATTAATATTTAACCAAGATGTTTTGTTAATGTGGCTATTTTAGTAGAATTTCATGTGGAATCTTGCATGCCATATACTATTTAATCGTTACTAGGGTACATTAGCATAATATTTTACTAAATACAGTCATTCTTTCCCAAGTTCAACTAGTTTAACAATAATCAGAGTCAGTAGTCTTGTAACAACTTTGTTAAGAACTGGGTCTTCATGATTAATTTATTGTCATTTCATAAAAATTCAACTGCGCTATCTAAAGCTGCTGCAGAAGCAGAAATACGTTTGCTTTGCTTTGTGTCATCTGGGTGACTTTTCTGTGTACAACGATGCAGTTCAAACAGAGCTCAGTATAGGATGCAAACAAGAAGATAAATCATAGAGCTGGGATTCTAAAAATATCCTGTGATTACCTGCCAGCTCCCTCTGTTTCATCAAAAGGAAATAGCACATAGTCACAGAATACAAATGATCAAATCTAAAGCTCTGGGGTGCTCAACGATTAATTTAAGGATGAGCTTTGGTTTCTGTGCTGTTTAGTAACTGTCCATGGGAGTATTTTTTGGAGGGTAAGTGCACGTGATGTTATTGTTGACATTAGAAAGAATTCTTCACCAGCACTGAAACCTACCATGCCACCTTGTGTTCCAAAGTACTGTTAAAGTCACACCTTAGCACAATGTAATCTCTATAGTTACCCCTCAAGTTTCTAGAAGATTCTTCACGAACTTGGCCAGGGTTACTAAGAGGAGATCTTCATACACCTGAGCTATGGGAGTTGCAAAGGAGATAAATGTCAAAGAACCTTTGGCTGAGCTACAGAGTTAAGAAGAAAGTTAAGAGTTCTTTTCTATAGACAGAATTTATTCCATACTACAATATAATAATTATGATTTAAAAACTGAATAATAAATAATTACATTTTAGTTATTACAAAAGTCACTATTTCAATGGTACAAAGTGCATGAAAACAAATAAAGGCTAAAGGCCAAATGTTCTTTTTTCATTTTTTAATTTTAGCCGCGTTTATTTTATGCTGAATTCATTTCCATAGCATCAGTTTTGTTTTTTCAGTTTCTTCTGGGATATCTTTTTCTTCTGTGCAACCTCCTCTTCTGGCTTTGGTATAATTTGCTCCTTTTCAGCGATGATCATCTCAATGTGGCAGCGGGAGCTCATGTGTGGCCATGGGCTCTGTAAGTTCGGTGCATCTTAGGTGCCTTGTTTACCTGGGCATGTTCAATGACTAGAGTATCTACATCTAAACCCTTAAGTTGAGAATTACTCGGCATTTGTAATGCATTCTGCAGCAAAAATTCAGCATTCTTTCTTGACCACCAACCCTAAGTCCAGCTCCATTGTTTGGCCTGGGTGCACCTCCCAACTCTACCATTATACCACTGGACTGGCTCACATGGCTTCTTTAAAGTGACATCTTTCAGACATTTGGTGGCTTTTTGGATACGCATACCCTTGATGGCCTGGACAGTTTCCTGGGTGTTCTTAAAGTGAACATGAAGATATGAACCTCTTGATTTGCATGATTTTGTAGGGTTTTATGGGTCAAGAGAGTAGTGAACCTTCTGAGGTCACCTCTTGCCGCTTACAAGAAAAGCCCAGATGTTCTTTTTTTTTTCTTACTTTAAAAAAATTTTTTTTATTTTATTAATTTATTCTTGTTACATCTCTAAATGATATGTAAGTATTCTCTATGAAGTTTGGCTTATTCTCATTGATGCCCACTCTGACTATGAAAGGTAGAGGTCCTTCATATTTCATGAGTTACTTTAACTCTGTACTTAGTCCATCTTTTTCTTTTTTTTTATTAATTTATTATTGTTACATCTCTATGGTTATCCCATCTCCTGTATCCTCCCATTCTCCCCTCCCTCTCATTTTCCCCTTATTACCCTCCCCTATGACTGTTCCTGAGAGGGGATTACCTCCCCCTGTAAAAAGTTTCAATATGGAGAGGTTAACTACATCCAAGAGGATACATGGGATAAATAATCAAGGTACAGTAAATGAAAAGGGGTGGAAAGAATCCACACAGTATCGTCTAAGTAACAGGAGTCAGTATACATTGCTTGTTGATACTCTCAACATCACTGGTATCAATTCCCCTGTAAAAAAGACACAGAATAAAATATTAATTTGAAAGTCAATAACCATATTTCTGTTTTATCCAAGAAATGCATCTTAACATCAAGGATAGACATAGCTTCAGGGTAAAAGGAAGGAAAAGTGTTGTAAGCAAATGGGCCCAAGAAGTAAACAGGCATGGTTAGTTTAATGTTTGACAAAGTAGACTTCAAACAAAAATTAATCAGAAGAGATAGGGAACTACACTACATACTCATCAAAGGAAAAAAATCCACAAAGAGGTTATTGTAATTCTAGACATTAATACACTAAAGCAAAAGAACCTACATTCATAAAAGAAACATAATCCTGACAAAAAGTAAGCAGAGAAAGGCAGGCGTTAAATAACATCACTAATAAAATGGGCCAATATTCCACCCAAAAACTAAAATCTAAATTTTTTTCTCAGAAGCTTATGAAACTGTCTCCAAAACTGACCACAAACTAGGACACTAGCTAATCTCAAAAGACACATGCACAGAAAAAGCTGAAATAACACCCTGTGTCCTTTTGAACCACCATGGGTCAGAGCTTGATACCAAGAATAATAGAGAGAACAGAACGTTTACAAACTCGTAGAATCTTAACAACTTTGTACTGACTGAAAACTGGGTCAAGGCAGAAATTAAGAAGAAAATTAAAAACTTTTCAGAAGTGACTGTAAATGAAATCACAACCTAACTAAACCTATGGAACATAATGAAGACAGTTCTAAAAAGGAAGTGCCTACATGAAAACTACTGAGGAGTTTCCTTACCAACTTAGTGGCACTACTGAAAGCTCTAGGACAGCATGAACAGATATACTAAAGAAAAAGAAATAAAGAAAACCAAAGGGAAAATAAAAAATAAAAGAAAAACAGGTAGCAAACAATAAATTCCAGGTTGAAATCTGAAGTCAATGAAATAGCAACAACAGCAGAAAACAATACAAGGAATCCATGAGATGAAGATGACGTTCCTTGAGAAAACAAAATTGATAAATGCTCAGTAAATTTAACTAAAATACAGAGAATGAAAATTCAAATTAATGAAATTAGAGACAAAAAGGAGGCCATCACAATAGATACCAAGGAAACACAGAGAATCATAAGAGTATACTTTAAAAATCTATATTCCATCAAAATAGAAAACCTTAAATAAATGGATAAATTTTATATATATATAACTGAAAACTAAATGAAAATTGAGGAAGCAACTTAAAGAGATCATAAAGCCCCTAGTGAAATAGAAGCAGAAAATAAAATCCACCCACAAAAGCCAGATAAATTCAGTGCAAAATTCTACCAGACCTTCAAAGAATTAGTACCTATACTCCTTAAATTGTTCCATGTAATAAAAATGTTTGTTTCCTAATTCTTTTTACAAAGCTACTGTAACCCAACACCAAAACCATAGTCAGATGCATCACAAAGAAAATTATAGGACAATTTCCATTATAGATGCAAAAATTCTCAGTAAAATACTTACAAACCTAAGAACACATGAACTATTATCCATCATTTTCTTCATCTGAGGAATGAAAGGATGGTTTAGCATCCATAAATCAGCAAATGTAATCCACCATACAAAGAAACTAAAAGACAAAACCGCATGAGACAGAAATCCTAAGTCCCTTTGACAAAATCCTAAGTCCCTTCATGATAAAAGTCCTAGAGCCACAAGGATTGTAAGGGATATGCAACAAGGTGGTATCAACCTAAACAGAAACACAAAGCTATTCCACTACAGTCAGGTGCAAATAAGGATGTTTGCCATAGCTAATCAATACAGTACTCAAAATTTTAACTATAGCAATCAGACAACAGAATGCTGAGAGTTGGAAGGCAGGCTCCTAACACATTAAGAAACAGGAGTGTTGCAAGGCAAACTTTCAGGTCCTTCATAGCCTTCACAAGCAAGCAAGGGGTAATGGAAGTGATTAGTGTTAAGCAGTAACACGTTGTTACAGTTCTTAAGGTCATTGTTGTTGGCTGGTTCAGAGAGCCTAGTTTCTCATGTCAGGTTGACGGGTTTTCAGAAGGTCTTTGTGGATTGTTGGTTTGAAAAACAGTCTGCACACAATAGGAACATGAATCTCATTTAACCCAAGAAAAACAAGTACAACTATCATGACTCTGGGAACAAGTCTGGAATCTGAACTGCTGGAAGAGCTGAAGCCCTCTGATGATATAATTTATATTAAATTTAATAGCGAAGGCAGAAATGGGGGAGTCGGCTTTTACCCATTTGAGCTACCTCTCCAGCACTCATGTTTTGTTTTCATTTTCTATTTTTAAATTTTTGGCTTACTGATTTTTTTCTGTCTTATATTTTCTGTTTTTGTTTTATTGACTTTTTTTTTGTTTTTATTGACTACATGTAAAATAAAACTTTCCTTAAATATGAGGTCCGATTGTTGCAGAAATTTTTCTTTTCTGCCTGAAAATTTCCAAAGTTTTAACATGAATAGTACTGATTTGAGTTATAGAATATGGTATTGTATAAATATTTATACATCAATCAATAAAGAATATAGGCTTGATAATCTTCCATATACTCATCACCCAACCTCTGTTATGTAAGCATCATCTGTGTGCACACTACAGAACTTCAGCTGGACAACATTTTTCTCAATTCCATGTCTATTTCAGACACATCATTATCATGCCTAGAATCTCAAAAAACTTTTTTTAGATTAAGGATTTTAAACTAAATATGACATATATAATTGTATCTATAAATAATTGTAAATTTAGTACTAAATTGATATTTCACAAATTTGACATAATAGTCCTATTTACACCTATGTTGCCTCATATTTTACAAATTCATGCCTTTAAAGATAAAATTAGGATTCTACACTATGGCTAAAAATACCCTGTAACTATAAGATAATGCTGAATCAAAGAAAGAAGTGTAACTTTGGGGCTAGGGAGACAGGTCTGCAGTAAGATCATTCACTGATATTTCAGAGGACACAGCATTTGTTTCCAGGAGCCACACAGCAGCTTACAAACAACCATTTGTAACCTCAGTCCTAGAAGAACTGAGTAGACAAAACATCCATATACAAAGAATTGTTTAAAAAGAGAGACATTCAATTTTGAATAACCCAGATTTTAGTTCCTACTTCCTACATACGGGAGACTTGGTGGTTATACAGATCTCATTTATTTCCATTTTTTTAAGTTGGATAAACATTTTTTAAAAAAGGATGTTCCTACTGAGAGCATCAGAATTTAAATAAATATGAACATATTTATACATTTTTAAGTTCTATAAATAATGTCATGAGTAGGAATGATATGGAAGCTGTTAACATCTCTGGAAGTTTTTCTCCACTACTGACTAAAGAATTCCTCTGCTGAGAGCTTATCAGGAGGCCTTTTCACAGGATAAGGGGCATATTTCAATCTTGGCAGGTGCTTGCAAAGAATATGATCTAAGCAAATATCTAGCTGATACTTGGTACTAAGTGAAGCTGATATTTCCATCTAGATTTCAAAGACTGATGATCTACTGTATTAAATAACCAAATAAGAAACCTTTACTCCTCTTTCATCCACTCTCACTTTCAAATACAACAGAAGCACTAGGAGTGTGTATATATATATATATATATATATATATATATATATATATATATATATGCATGTGTGTGCATATGTGTGTACATATAATGCTTTATTTTATTTTCCATTTACCTTTTCTTTCAAGCTTTTTTTTTCATATTTTCATAAGACTTTTATTAAAGTCTTATAGTGGCTTCTAAGCTTCCCAGCCAATTACAGTTGCTAAGACACTAGTGATTAAGAAGTGAGAACAGCAAATGTGTTGTCTTTTTTTCCTTCATGCTTATCTAATCATTACACTAGATTTATTGATGAGAAGCTGGCATTAATTTATCTTAGTAAAGAAGAAACAAATAGAATACAGAATGGCTGGGTATCTCAACTGAGCCTGTGCTACAATTTGAAATGTTGTAATGGGAGACACCTGTTGTGGTTTCCTGCCCCGCTTCCAGTCAGTTTCAATAAAGTGATATGTAGAAATACTTATCTTGCTAGGACTTTTTCAAACTTGAGTGTGTAGACATACATTCTTGTGCATATGTGCTTACACATATCTTAGTATAAACATTTTTATCCTTTTTTTGCGGTAAACATGGATTGTAGTTCTGAAATAAAATTGCTTGTTAAAATGATAAAGAACATGGATTTGTCTTTCCTCTCTTTTTAATCCAGTGATGTTACAATCTTAAATGCTTTCTTTCCATAACTGGCTTTTAATTTGTTCACTTTACATCCCGATTGTAGCCCCTCCCCCTCCCCCGGTCCTTAGAAAAGTAGAGCTCTCCACCCCTAACATCTGACTTCAGTCTATGATGTCTTATCTGGACTGCTTGTATCCTCTTCCTCTGTGGCTGGTAAGGCTGCCCTGCCAGAGGGAAGTGATCAACATGTGACCACCAGAGTCCATGTCAGAAGTTGTCCCTACTCCCCATATTATGGGCTATTAATAAGGAACCTGTAAAAAGTGTCTAGAGCCCATAATAAATGGGGTGACAATAGGCAACAAAGTTTATGTTCAAATTACCTCTTGGTAGATGTATGCAAAATTTTAGAAAATACGTTTGAGATTGTAGAAAGTCAACATTGGTGACCCCTGTAGTAACTAAGATACAGTCAGGCATGCCGCTGATGCAATGCCACAGACTAGATTTAATTTTCTTGGTGTGTAGAAAAATTACCTTATGAGGCAGAAAAAATTGTCTAGTGACCATAAATTATTTTTCGGAAATATGAGCTATGTGATGATGAAAAATGATGACTTATGATTTGACTGTAATAAAAGATGATATAGAGGGAAAACTCTTCCTGTGGTCAGTCTG
The DNA here is from genome assembly GCA_907169655.1 of Acomys percivali. NCBI lineage: Eukaryota > Metazoa > Chordata > Mammalia > Rodentia > Muridae > Acomys > Acomys percivali. Next base: position 69,144,123 of record OU015756.1, read on the forward strand.
GCTAAGAAGTTACTGTGTATTTGTGATATAGTGAGCATTAATACAAAAATCAAAACAACAACAAAATCTTTACTTGTGAGACATTGTTTCGATATGGAAAGGTTTTTCCTTTTTTGCACATTTTATTTTATCTTTAATAATTAAAAACAGTTTGTTCTAATTAATAGGGGAATAAAAGACCATGCAGATACTTGCTCAGCCCCAAGCTCTACTTAGCTCTTATAAAGATAAAATAGCCATTATGAAGTGGTTTTTTTTTTCAAGTAATATTGGCTATAAGTGCACATTTTGTTTCTGCTTAGGTCAACAATTTTACACAATACGTCTTTGCAAATATTGACTATCAAGAAGTATTTCTTGAACATGCTTTTGAATGATATTTAAAGTCTCATTACTTGGTGTGTGTGTGTGTGTGTGTGTGTGTGTGTGTGTGTGTGTGTGTGTG
>OU015756.1:69146359-69158265 GCA_907169655.1 Acomys percivali
CACACACACACACACACACACACACACACACACACACACACACACACTCCAATTTTAAAATTTTAATATAGAAATCTGCAAATTAGGAACTAGGGTTCTCACTTAAAAAAGAAGGTACATGATTTGATTTCTGGTATCTGGGCTACCATTTTTTTTTTTTTTTTTTAGGGATCTTCTTTTTGTTTTTTATTAATTTATTCTTGTTACATCTCTATGGTTATCCCATCCCTTGTATCCTCCCATTCTCCCCTCCCTCCCATTTTCCCCTTATTCCCCTCCCCTATGACTGTTCCTCAGAGGGATTACCTCCCCCTGTATATGCTCATAGGGTATCAAGTCTCTTCTCGGTGACCTGCTGTCCTTCCTCTGAGTGCCACTAGGTCTCCCCCTCTAGGGGACATAGTCAAATGTGAGGCACCAGAGTACATGAGAAAGTCATATCCCACTCTTCACTCAAGTGTGGAGACTGTCCTGTCCATGGGCTAGATCTGAGTAGGGGTTTAAATTTTACCGCCTGTATTGTCCTTGGCTGGTGCCTTAGTTTGAGCGGGACCCCTTGACCCAAATCTGCCTATCATAATGTTCTACTTGTAGGTTTCTAGGACCCTCTGGATCCTTCTACTTTGCTATTCTCACATGGTTCTCTCATCTAGAGTCCCAATAGGATGTCCTCCCCTCTGTCCCAGTTTCCTGGTAAGGGAAGGCTTTCGTGGGACATGCCCATTGTGCTAGTATGCAGATATTAATGGAGGAAACAAATAAAATTCGTAATCAAATACAGGAAGACGCAGCCAAACAGGTGGGCTACCATTTTTTTTTTCATTTTTTTCCCTTGTAGAATTTATTGTTTCAGTTTGCTTTCTACTTGACTTTATTTCATCTTATCAGTTGGGAGATTAGGATATCAGAGTTATTACCATAGTGATACATCTAAGATAATTAACTTAAAAAGAGAAAAGGCTTTACTGTGTCTTATAATTTGGCGGATTCTAGGCTATGATCCATAAGCTCCATTGCTGTGGGGCACACAGAAAGTTATACTGGAGGCATGGAGCAGGACAAACTACCTTCCTTCCTTGTGGGACAAAGGGTCATGACCCCATTGTCTCCTTCAAGGGAGGGCACACTTTTAGTGATATAGGACCTACTACTAGGTTGTACTTCCTAAAGGTTCACAGCCATTCTCTAAATAGTTAACTTTTGAGACAATCCCCAAGCACCTTGGAGGACTTGAATAACTCCACCCAAGGCAGTGCAAGCACTAATTCAGACATCTTCTTTCTAGAAAGCGTTGCCTCCTCCATTTGTTGAACTCCCCAGACTGTGTCATTTTTAGTCTCCTGTGGTTCATAGGCAGTGGGGAAATTCAGACTCGGCTCATGTTTCATCCTACTAAAACCTAACAGTGGGCTCATTAACAAACCACTCACTGAAGCCAACGCACTATTGGAGAAACAAATCTTCCTATTTTGGATAATGAGAACGATTTTTAATACGTCTTGAAAAATGTATACATCCCAGGAAGATTCTACAGGAGCACTAATTAAATAATAGTGGAAATACTTTATCAATATACTTGTAATATGGGAAATAGAAAACCACATTAGCTATATTTAAGTATTTATTCTTATTTTCTACCAGAATCTTGTTAGACTTTCCAAAATCATCTGGAGCACTCATCTGCTGTTCATCCCACTTTGTATGCAATTATCTTTGCCTTAAAAAAAAATTGGAAGTCCCTGGCCAAAAGCTTTTTATATATGAAAAGGAATTTCATTTCAAAGGCATTATATGCATTTTAAAGGCTATAGTTTTATCATGGTGGAAAATTTTCATACTTGAATAATTCTTTGTCATTATATAAAAAATAATTTACAATCATCAGAATTCCATAGGAAAATACTACCATTTTAAATTACTAAATGCTAGTATGTATTTCCATATTAAACCAATATGTTTTCATTTAATATGCATATTTGATAACATACTTTCATTCATGAAGTGTATTTTTAATTACATAATAAATCTGAAAGATTAAATCATATTTACTAGTGGAATAAAGACAACAGGACAAAAATTAACATCATCCCTATATAATAACCATTCTAATATTTTGAGGAGGTATTTTAAGATACCTAATTCACCGACAGAAAGACACGCATACATGCACACACACACACACACACACACACACACACACACACAATTTCCATGTAGTACATATGTTATGAATTGTTACTTCACTAAATTTTCTACTCAACAAATGTTCTATACTACATAGAGAACATTTTAATAATAGATTCAGGAAAAATTATAATACAAATTTACCTGAGGGTAATAGCTGAGGTATATTGAGCATACAGACAGAAGACATTAAAAAATTCCTTATGACAATCACTCCCAAGTTCATCCCTGTGTAAATACTACTACCTATTATTTAGTTGCTTTCCATCTATTTATATATATTAAATTATCAGCATTAATTCTACTATACAAGGTGCATTGTGTGTGCTAAAACTAGAAGCAAATGCAGACTGTCACTCAGAATCATCAACTCGATGAAGAAGAAACAGAATTTAACAGGTTAGCAGGTCATATAGAAAATACCAGGATCACAGAGTACTTCCTGGGATGAGAATGGGCAAACACTCTGAAAGAATGTTAGTTGAGTAGAGTGTATGAAATGAAAGATACATGTCTGGTGTATTTTTCAGACTTGAGGTGAGATGAAAGAAATTCAAATGTGGTCAGTAGTTTTAGTAAACAATTTTATTAGAATGTCGAATTATTGGTAATGATGGCAGAACTAAGTTAAAGTTAGCCCAATTAGTGAAACACTTAAACTCATGAAAAAGATGGTTTCACTTAGGTTCATCCTTTTCTGTGACATGTACTCCTTATGTTACCAGACGTGGCTATATCATATGCCTTCCTTCTATAATGGTGAGATTAGATATTTATTTCAGTAAACACAAGTATGTTTTAATTAAATTGTCTTCTGAGAAAATGGAATGTCACATTTTAAAATAGAATTTCTAGTTGCTATAGTAACTAATAAACTGTCCCTATTTATTCAAAGTAACAAAAAAGCATATTTAAAGATGATAAATCATCACCAACATAGCCTGGCTATTACTTAGTGATGTTAACTTGAACTATATTAATAATTAGGATATTGTTTCATTTGAGAGAAATGAAAAGGAGATAAAATGGAAACATCTTTATAAAGCTTGATGGGTTACCTGGAGAACACCATTTAGCCCTCATTTTACAAAAGAGTTTGTTTTCACTGTAATCCTTTGAATTTAAACCATCTAATCACAATATATGGTCTGCTTTCTTTGGTTCTGTGGAAGCCTGTGAGACACTAAAATATAAGTGTAGCTCAGTGACAGAAACAGAGTAAAATGTCTGAGAACTTTGGGGGTGTAGGCATCTTTATGTAAATTGTCTGGGGGAAGACTTTTTATTTTTATTTTATTTTTTTATTTTTAAAATGTTTTTATTTTATTTTATTTCAAAATAATTTTTATTAATTTATTCATGTTACATCTCAATGGTTATCCTCTCCCTTGTATCCTCCCATTCTTCCCTCCCTCCCATTTTCCCCTTACTCCCCTCCCCTATGACTGTGCCTGAGGGTGGCTTCCTCTCCCTGTATATGCTCATAGGGTATCAAGTCAAAAAAAATAGCCCATGCACCAGTGGATAAACTTCAAACCATGTTTGGGCAAAAATACTGCAAATTAAAACCAGCAGTGTATATACAAAGATGAGGCATGAAAGTGGGAAAGGCCTTTATGGAAAGACGGTTTTAGTGAAGGAAGGAGCGAGTTGGACAAAGAGCAAGAACAAGTAAAATTTACTATATAAATGTGTGAATAATGATGTCAAGCAACAATGAAACATAAAAGATAAGGGAAGGCAGAAGGTTCTGGTCAAACATGCTTAAATTTTAAGAAAAAGGTTAGCAGAAAACATCTAGGGTAAACTCAGAGCCTATTCCAAGTCTTATAGCCTGCGGAGAAACCAGGACACCGTCTCTCTTTTGAGGAAGCTGCATGTGGACTATAGTATGCTGGCTGTTTTTGGCACCACTTTTCCTTTGTGCCAGATGGGGCGGTAGCATGCATTATAAATGAGGAAATGGTTTTAGGGATTCTGGCAGAGAACCTGACAAATCTTGGGTCTTTTGGTTTTTTCCCCCCTTCCCTTTTCAAGTTTAATAACATTCAACAAATCCTATCTCACCATACATAAAATTTATAGAGTGTATCACTAAGGATAAAAATTTTAAAGCAAAAAAAAAAAAATCAAATTTCATTTTTTCCATTCACATATGCTATGTGAGCCAAAGTAATGTAAGTTTTTTTTTTCACCGAAGAAACAATGACAAAAATTGTTAGAGGCTCTTTGTATTACTAATGGTGCTTTATTCATTATGTACACTGAAAGATTCTGTTGTTTGTGACATGTACTCTCCCATGCCCATGTACTGGAAACATGTATAACACAAAGAATATAATTTTTGTTTTTATATTTCCTGGGATACTAAGAAAAATTATAATTTTCTTCATTTTTAATGTTTTTATTTTAAGATCTATGACGTTTCTATGAGTTTTTTTTTTAATATGACAATATGACACAGACAATTCTCTTTCTCTCTTTCTTCTTTCTTCCTTTTTTTGAGACAGAGTTTCTCTGTGTAGACTTGGCTAGTCTGGACTGGCTTGTACACCAGGCTGGTCTCAAACTCACAGAGATCAACTTGTCTCTGCCTTCCTGAGTGCTGGGATTAAAGGTATGTGCTACTGTGCAAGGCTACAAACACATCTCAATTATAGTTTATTTATTTATATATTATGTATATTTATTTGGTGTGTGTATATATGTACATATGTATGTATTTATTTATGTATATGTGTGCTCACACTATGAATCATATGGGAAGATAACACTGAGGAACTGGTTCTCTCTTTCTACCATGTGGGCTCCAGGGATCAAACCCACTGAGCCATATTAATCAATATTAAAATCATACCATATGAAATACAATATTAACCATATATTATAGATATTTCCAGAACCATATAATTTGTAATTAAACACTGAACCAATGAACATGAATAATTATGTGCTTAACCTGTAGATTCACATAATAACCACTTTTCTTCTATGTACTTATATGACTTTAATATATCAGAGGAAGTACTAAGACATTTGTGAATTATTTGAGGAAAAGATTAATAAGAATTCAGAGAAAACAATTTAGAAAATGTTACAATATTTGTTCACCACATGTGAGGCCAGTCTTCACACATTATCATAGTGTGATATTTTTTCTTGATATAATACTGTATAATTAACAATTATTTTTATGGGGTTAGAGCGATGGCTTAATGGTTTAGAACACTTGTTGTTCTTCCAGAGGACCTGAGTTCAGTTCCCAGTGATTCACAACAGCCTGTAACTTCTAATCCAGGGACTTCAACACTCTATTCTGTCCTTCATGAGAACACACACACACACACACACACACACACACACACACACTTCTCTTCAAAAATAAAAATAAGCCTTATAACAAATAATTGTTTATGTCATAAAGTCAGTCTATGAATTACGGGTCAAAATTATGTGCTTTTTTTTTTCAAGACATCATAAATTCCAAATTGTTTGTATTTAACATTGAATCAACATTGCCATATAGTCGGATTAAAGTGATTGAAGAACAGACTCCTTCAAGGTCGTTTTTGGAGGATATTATTATTCATCTACTTATAGTATTGATAGTCTTGGACACAAAGCCTGTTGTAATTCCTCTACGTCTTGAATCCCCTCCCATAAAGTACTGTCACTACCATGTTCTGCCATGTTGACTCTCAAACTCTACTGAGTGCATTTTTGGAACTGGATATTATAAGCACATCTTCTTCACCACATATTCTTAATCTTATAAGGAATTTCATCAGGTGACACTAAGCTACAAGGTTTAGATGTACAAGGCAGGTCTTTGATGGTAAAATGAAGGACTCTTTTCATATCAATTTTCTCATTAAAGTCAAATTTCTCTCCACAAATATTTGATGATATCTTTTGCTAGAGAAATGATTACCCACCAGAACTCACATGATTAAAGTTATCAAATAACAATACAGTAAAAAATTTATTAAGCACAATTTCACAGTTAGACCATTACTTGAAAGAAAATGGGTTTTCACTTAAGAATAAAAAAAAGGTCCAGTGTTCAGGTTCACACAAAAGGCACTGCTAAGAATACAATATTTGTTGGTCCTTCCTAGAGATATGAAATACAATTAAATATTATCTTTATAGTAATATACTGATCTCAGATGACAAATGTCAGGCCAAGCAATATTAAAACAATCTATCACATTAAAAAGCATTATGTCAAGCTATCGGCCAAATTCACATTTCTGCAATAAATAAGTTCTGAGCTCTTACTCGTACAGCTTAGAATCCTGTCTCTTCATAAGCATTATCTGCTCCATACAGATAACCAGTATGCTGGTCCTGTCTGCTAATGACCAGAACTCCATTTCCAAACAACAGATAGGCTGCCACCCAGTTGAAAGGAAAGGAGAACAGTAATAACAGTGGCCAAGCTGATTTGTATGCTTTGTAATGTTACCAGCTGCTGTTCAATAATAAATGAAGTCATCACTTTTAACAATTTTGAAAATAAGCTAGAATAATTATGTTTTCAATTTTGATCCAACTGAAAAACAGTTAATGTGAGGGAACATTCTCCCAACTTAAGCAAACTAAAGTCCTCAGATGAGTAGGTCAAGTGGCCTAATTTGTTTGGTTTATTGATATATGTGTATATATAATAGTATATATAAATAAATAATTATATTACATATATCAATAAATTTATGTATATATTAGTGGATATAAATATGTATGCCATCTTTAAGTGAAAAACACATTAGAGGGCTTTAAAGAGATGCCAGAATAAAACTCAAACAGCTCCATAGCCTGACATCCAGATATTACATTATTTAACGGTAGTGTTTCTGGATTTATTACTAATTTATGAAATTATTACATATGACTAAAATGTTTCTTAAACAGTTAATCTCTAGCTTGCTCTATTAGTACATTAATGTTACCATTAGTACATAAAATAATAGCATGAAGGCTGATTCTATATTGTCCCCATTTACAACATAAGGAAACTATCATGTATTGACTCCCATTCAAGTTCTGGGCTTCTGTAGCTTTTCTGATTCAGAAAAGTTCTTATTCCTGAAACATTGATTTCCTATGCTGTTACTATTAAGTTAACTATTGGCATAGAACAATTAATAGTTCCACTGATATTTGATTTCGGATATATTGTGGAGGTAGATTCTTGTGAGTTTGAGGATAGCCTGGTCTAATAGCAAATTCTAGACCAGCCATTTTGAATATTCAAGAGACTGTTTCAAAAGAGGCAAGAGTATTATCAAACAAATAAATTATTTAATATGGATATAACATAGCAGCCACAACGAAGTATTATATATAGTTATAATTAAGTAGAACAAAGCGACAGCCTACAGATTGGGAAAAGATCTTCACCAACCCTTCATCGGACAAAAGTTTAATATCCAAAATATATAAAGAACTCAAGAAATTAAACACCACAAAGCCAAACGACCCAATTGCGAAATGGGGCTTGAAACTTAACAGAGAATTCTCAACAGAGGAATATCAAATGGCTGAGAAACACTTAAAGAAATGCTCATCCTCGTTAGTCATCAGAGAAATGCAAATCAAAATGACACTGAGATTCCGTCTTACACCCATCAGAATGGCTAAGATCAAAAACTCAAATGACACCACATGTTGGTGAGGATGTGGAGAGAGAGGAACACTCCTTCATTGCTGGTGGGAATGCAAACTGGTACAACCACTTTGGAAAGCTATCTGGCGCTTTCTCAGAAAAATGGGAATAGGGCTTCCTCAAGACCCAGCTATCCCACTCCTTGGAATATACCCAGAAAATGCCCTACCACACAGCAGGGACATATGCTCAACCATGTTCATAGCTGCTTTATACATAATAGCCAGAACATGGAAACAGCCTAAGTGTCCCTCAGTAGAAGAATGGACTACTCAGCTATTAAAAACAAGGAATTCCTGAAATTTGTGGACAAATGGATTGATCTAGAAATTATCATAATGAGTGAGTTCACCCAGAAGCAAAAAGAGACAAACGGTATATACTCACTTATATCAAGACACTAGTCCAAGGGATACGTGCCATGGAAAACCTTACTTACCAGGAAAGTGGGTCAGAGGAGAGGACATCCTATTGAGACTTTAGGTGAGAGTAGCATGGAAGAATGGGGAAATAGTAGGATCCACAGGGTCCTGGAAACCTACAAGAAGAACTTTATGACAGGCAGATCTGGGTCCTGGGGTCCTCCTCAAACTAAGGCACCAGCCAAGGAGAATATAGGCAGTAAACTTCGAACCCCTACGAAGACCTAGCCGACAAACAAGATATTCTCCACCGTTGAGTGGAGAGTGAGATCTGACTCTCACACGAACTCTGGTGGACCTTTTCTGACCACGTCCTCTGGACGGGGAGGCCTGGTGGCACTCAGAGGAGGGATAGCAAGTTACCAAGAAGAGACTCGATATTCTAAGAGCATATATGGGGGAGGAGGTCCCCCTCAATCACAGACATAGGGGAGGGGAGAAGGGGGAAGTGGGAGGGAGGGAGGAATAAGAAGAAACAAGGGAAGGGCTAACAATCGAGATGTAATATGAATAATTAATAATAATAATAAATATATTCCCTAAGATATCATTAAAAGCCCCTCATAGGTAATGTGTAATATCGATATTTTTTATTATGTAAGCTAGTAGGTGAATATCACAATACACAAATGTGGCACTGTGGATATGAAGGCTGTGTAACTAACACAATATACTGTTAGGTAAGGTAAGTGACTTCTGTGTACTTGAATCCCAAATTACCTAAAGCCTTATATTCAAAGGAAGGCAGCAGAAAGTACATATTTTTGATTTGTATTAGTACTTTCTGGAGAAGTAAAGAATGAGTAGCTACTAATGGTCCTCTTGTAATTAAGGGATATAAAAGTGAATGGAGCATACTGTTATTCTGCAGACCGAGTTTTGTCTATAAAAGGGGGGTAGTTGGTAAGAACACCCATCTCTAATTCATTTTGAAAATCCAATGAGTGGAGGACCCCTTAGCACAGAACTTATGACACATAATAGTAGCTGTATTTAATATATAATAGCTAGTTTTAAAACATTATTGCAATATGACAGAATAAATAGGCTCTTTTATAACTAATACAACTTAATGAGAAGAAATTACACTAAAATGTGAAGAAAATGGAAATGGGCCAACAAAACAAGAAATGCAAAAGAGGAAATACCTACGTGCTTAACATAAAATTTGACATTGTTAATTATTATGAAATATGACAAATATGTACAATATAGAGTATGAGAAGTGGTTTTATACTTCTCTGATAGTGATTTTTTAGCTTTTTTTTCCAAGACAGTGCCTCTCTGGGCAGCCTTGGCTGTCCTTGACTCACATTGTAGACCAGGCTGGCCTTGAACTCACAGAGATCCTCTGCCCCCCAAGTGCTGGGATTACAGGTGTGTGCCTGACTGATATTCTAATTTTTTAGCTGCACTTATAATATTACTAGTCAATTTGTATCATGCATCTTAGTGAATGAACTGAATCCAACATCCAAACAAATGCAAAAATACTCTAATAAGGAGATTCTCACATAAGCAACGTTTATTACTTACGAATCTCACATGCCTAAAAACAAACTCCATCAGCAATTTGTAACACAAAGGAACTTCCAACTTTAAGAAAAGGAAGTAGATTATTCTTCAAGTTTGTAAAAGGTCAAGTCTAGAATGAAGATTATCACAATAGTAAGTATTAAATTGATTGCACACACTGTCTGCTTTTCTTATCTTTCTATATTTTTGTCCTGTTAGGATAACTGTTACTATGATAAAACATCTTAACCAAAGGCAACTTGGAAAAAGAAGAGTTTCTATGGCTTATACTTCTACATTATAGTCCATTACTGAAAGAAATCAGGACAGGAGCTCAAGAAGAGCTGGAACCTGGAGGTGGGAGCTGATACAGACGTCAGACAGGTGCTGCTTACTAGTTTGCTCCTCATGGTTTGGTCAGCCTTTGTTCTTATACAACCAAGGGCCACAGGTTCCGGGATTGCCCTACCCACAATGCCTCCAAACTGCTAGTTAAGAAAATTCCTTATAGCTGGATCTTATGGAGGCACTTTCTAAATTAAAATTCCCTCTTTTCAAATGACTCCAGCCTGTGTCAAGTTGACATGAAATTAGCCAGCACAGTTTTGTAATATGTAACACTATAATTCTATAGTGATTTGAAAAATATATTTAAGTTGGCAGAGCTACCACTTGATTCTTGGTAAATATCCCAAAGGGTTCTGGGATGTCCTAGGTGGAGGTTGTAAGGTGTCAGGGTTTTCAGTCAGGATAGCTGGGTATGTAGAGAAGGTTGTACAGTGTTGCACAGCCTTCAGAGATTCAGAAACACAAAGACAGCAAGAGCTACACAAGATACACCTGAACCACTTGACCAAATATCTGGAGTAACACCCTGGTTGAAAAGAATTCCTAAGAGAACAAGCCAGGACTGATGCTACTAAGAACTTTGAAGATGTTGGATATGCTACTGAAGGGGGATAACTAAAAATAAAATGTATGTCACTCGGAAGGACCAATCAGATGTCAGGTCAAAAGTTAGCCCAGCCTTTGGAGAAACTCTTATCATTACTGTTGGGTCTACTTAAGTTTGAAGGCTAGAAAGGATGATCCTGTCCATGTCCGCCTTGCTCATAGCCCTAAGGCAACACCTTCTCATGACAGAGTGCTAACTGCTGCTCGGAAGCCAAGGAAAGAAAAGACGGTCCCAGGCAAACCACACAGGGGAGAAAAGAAATCAGTATGAATCATTTTTACTGACAAGACAAAACCTTCCCCTGAGCAAATAATTATAGTGTATCTGTTTGATTTTCTTATTGTGTTAGAAGGAAAACCAACCAACAAACAAAAAGAAAACCTCTTTCTCTCAGGTTTTATTTCAACATTTTTTGTATAATTTATTTTAATATATTTGACTTTTAAATTCTAAACAGCCAATGATAATTATGTGAAATAAATTCATAGTTGTTAACTTACATCAAAAGTTACATTGACAATTTTCCATGGTAACCTTTTATTTTGTGAGTATGAAAAATCCCCCACAGATAGTATTTGTTTGTTTAAATCAGGGGTTCTCAACCTGTGGGCCATGACCCCATTGGCAAACTTCTATCTCCAAAATAACTTACAGGATGATTTGTAACTATAGCAACATTATAGTTATGAAGCAAAAAAGAGTTTTATGGTGGGACTTACCACAACATGAGGAACTATATTAAAGCATTGCAGTATTAAGAAGGTTGAGAACCATTGGTTTAAATGGCTAAGACCCAGTTCATGGCAATGTTTTGGAGGGCTGTGAATCACTGGAGGAAGTGAGTCACAGGAGGACAGACTTGATGTTTGATAGCCTTGTTGAATTTCCTGTCTAATCTTTGCTTCCTGTTTTTTTTTTCAACACATGAAAAGGTGTGCAGTCCCAGCTGCAAACCATGGAGCCTCCAGCAACTATGCTTTCCCACTATGTTGAATTTTATTGCTTCAAAGTAAAAGCCCAAACACCTCTTTCTTTCTAAGGTTGCTCCTTGTCAAGTATTTTTTCACAGCCATAAAAATTCATTAATTTACCAACCCAACAGAAAATATAACCAAAACCATCTGAGGATTATTTTTAAAGCCTCAAAAGCAATCACAAAATA
>OU015756.1:69163981-69182033 GCA_907169655.1 Acomys percivali
ACACACACACACACACACACACACACACACACACACACACACACACAATTTTTACATATTTGGAATTTAGTGTAGACATTGCTTCCAAGTTTGAAGATGCATTTTCCCCCAAATTTAGGAGCTTATATGTCACCTCTAAATGCTTCTTCAGTGTTTTAAATTGCATTAATGACTGCTTACTTTGTATCTAAGTCAACTTGCTTTTTCCTAGATTTATTTTTTAAATAATGTCTCAAACTATTCCTTTAAGCAAAATATGATGTTTCTTCTAAACGAATGCAAATGTTGATATTAAAATAAATTCACTAAATATATTCACATTTTATTAAACTAATGATTTAATAGTTACTTACGTTTTGTCAAATGTAATTGAAAATCGAATAACATAAACTTAATAAAATTCCAAATAGTGAAGTTGGATTTTTCTTCAATAATTGAATAGATCAAAGAGGATTCTTGTCTCACTACTTGACTTAATTATATATCGTTGTGTTTACTATATAAATCACTTTCCCCATAAGGGAAGTAATTCAATATACCAGGAGGCATCCAGAAAATTCGCTGAGATGACACTGAAAGTATTAATGTTTCTTAGGGCATCTGATTATTTCTTAAACTCATATTATTATTATTGATACAAAAAGCAAGAAAACCAGCTTACTCATTGGCAGCAAGGTAGGATGTAGAATGATACAGCTAATATTAGAAGTCTTTTCACTCCCTTCTGGCATTCAGACTTAAGCCAAAATCTTAGTGCTACCTTTCCTAAGAACGCATGATCTGATCAGCAAACTTAACCTCCTCTCAATGTGTAATGTAGTCCAAACTGTCACCTGGTTTGGCATGTATTTCAGGTTTACTCTTTGAATAAAGACTAATGTTGACACCTGATTAACAGCAGATTGCAAAGCTATTGACTGCCACTGCTGCCCGTTCTTTCGGCCCTAACACTTTATTGTTATATTTGAACTCAACATGAAGAGTGAAGGAATTATACCAAAAAATAGGTAAGATTGAAAGACAGCTAGTGAAAATCTGTGCTCCTGCCTTCCCTTTGCAAGTATGAAATACAAATTACTCTTTTTCACAAGTACCACACGGAGAACTGTTAAAGGCTTTTGGAATCTCTGTAGAGTCTGAATGTGACAGGCAGTTGTAACATGACCTAGTCTATGGCTTGTTGGATACATAAAGCTGTAAGTCAGCAATTAGGAAGATTATATGGAGTTGTTTAAATATTAGCAAGAAATAAAAGCCAATCATATATTGTAGACAGTATAGAGGTATTGTTTTTACTAAGTAGTTTTAACTTTTATTAGTGTTGGTAGAAATATACACCAATTAAAGGACACAATATTACATGCTTGTTAACATGTCATTTTTATTACACTTAAACGCTGGGTTTAAGTTGAGGTGTTTAATTAAGCATATTATATTCTGATGTCCTATTGCTAGAGAAAATTATGATGTTGTGTGTAACCAATCACGATTTTTCTTTCTATTCAAGCAACACTGTGGTGTCACTTAGAGTGATACCAATGACCCACAAAGACAGGGATTCTAACATCTGCTGAAGGATGCGCCAGTGCATGCTTTGCTTTATATGAGCGTGTTTATCTTAAGAAATCTGTTTCCCAGAACATGAATAATCAGCTCAGGTCGTCAGAGAAGACTCAGTTACGGATCACCCTTGAAAGCCTGGCTTTTCATTGATAGCAATGAATGATTTTTAATTAATTCCCTGTTTTGTTTTTCAGTCCAAATTTCTAGTTCATGGGTTTGTTAGCATATTGGTTCATTAGTGGAGCAATTTTGGAAAGAAGTAAAGGACACTGCTGTCAGATCAATGATGACTGACTACAAAGAGCAAATGGGCTCAATTAATCCATAGCTTTTAACCATTTTGTGAACCAAAGTCCAGTTTTTAGAAAGCTGCTCTCTACCAGCTGAAATACATATTATTATGTATGGTACAGCACATTGATTTTGAAAATGTACTATCTAAACCTAAAATAAGTAATTTTGTGATGGCAATATACACAAATTTCAGTAGTTATAAGTAAATGGTTTCTTAGCAGTGTTATGCTTTGGACTATTCAGAACTGAAATTCTGGATATGAGATCGGTGAGCCAGGAAATGGTTTGTTTCCTTCAAAAGCAATGAAGGAAGTGAACTAATTAAATGATGGGAACACAAACAGCAGATAACATGTAGTTTTAAAACGGGGCGGATTTATCCATATTCCGAGGTTTTAGAAGAGTCTTTGAAGGAACTCATTTGTTCAACAGTATAGGTTACTATTCTATGAAAAAGCTGCATTTTTAATGATTCTTATGAGTTGGGAAACATGGTTTATTTTAATTTTAATTTTTCGGAGGGAGACAGAAGAGGAGTAGAACTCATGAAAAAGGGAACTGTCAGGAGGGACTGGGAGGAATGAAGGGAGGAGAAACTGTGGGAGCGATATAATGTATGAGAGAAAACTAAAAGTTAAAAATCAGGAAAAATTAATATTGAAATATGAATGCAGTAAACCTAGACTCCCTGTTCAGATCTAGCTAATGGACAGCTCATTCTCCACAGTTACGGGGAGAGAGGGGACTGCCTCTGACATGAATCTACTGACCCCAGTTTGAACACTTCTCCTTGGTAGGGAGGCCTGGTGGCACTCAGAGAAAGGATAAGCAGGCTACCAGGATGAGACCTGATAGGCTGTGATTATGTGGTGGGGGAGGAGGTCCCCTTTTAGGGGATGTGAATAGGACAAACGAGGGAGTGGGGGGATGGGAAGAGACAAGGGCAGGGATAACAATCGGGAGGTAATCTGAATAAACCATTTTTTTAAAAAAGAATCTTTATGAACCATTAGATTATTAAAGAAATTTAAAGTGGGTGGTGGTGGTGGCACACACCTTTAAACCAGCAGAGGCAGGTGGGTCTGTGAGTTTGAGGCCAGCCTAGTCTACAGAGTGAGTGGTAAGACAGCTAAGACTACACAAAGAGAACCTATCTTGATAAAAATAAGTTAAAAATAATCAGACACCTATTAAGGCCCATAAAAACCTGTAGTTTTGGAGGCATATTTTAGAACATCTTAGAATACATGGCAAAACTACCAAATACTGGAAAGGGATTTGAAATTACTGGTCACAGTAGGACAGCTGAAAACAATTTTTAGGCCGTAACTAGAAGGAAAAAATAAAATTGTGTAACGGTACATAACTAAGTGAATTTTAAAGTGATTTGAATTCAATTATCAATGTTTGCTGATGAATGACATAAACAAATATGAATGAGATGAGATTTATATGTGGTTTTAGCTCTTTGTATACTTTTATGACTGCTAGCAAAATGATGACCAGAGAATCACATCTTTTGAAATTTAACTCAAAGAATTGCCCTTTGCATTCACTTATGTAGCTTTTGGGGAAAGCTATTTATTTATCTATCTGTCTATTTATTTATTTATTTTGATACAGCAGCAGCTCACCCTGTATGATGGTCTAGCAGCAAGGCATAATCTAAAGATACTTAGCTTTATATAACTTTTTATATTCAAACAAATTCTTAGTTAAAAGTGTATATAGTATATGTTACAGATTTACTAATTCTTTAAACATATGTTAAAAGTGTTTATTAATAATAAACAAATAATCTATTTTCTTAGCACGTATGTTATAATGTATTTGCATAGCTATAATAACCCTACTGTGTGAAATGCACTATCTTGCTAGAACATTGACAGAGATGGACATCACTAAACCAGAATGATATGACGGGTAATAGGCCGAGCCAATATCCCATTGTAAAATTCTTAATTGAGCTATTCAGATTGTGTAAGTAAGGCATATAGCATTTGAGTCCAGAAAATCTGCGTCTGAAAAACAATACTGCGTGTCCTTTGTTAATTGGTGGACAAATGATCAGGGCCATAGTTATGAGTTTGGCCTTGATTCTATGACCACAGTAAATTCATTGAAATTCTTTATATAAAATAAAATGATCATATTATCATTTGAAAATAATTTTTTGGTGGCTAGATCTAGTAGAAACAGGGAATTGAAATGTGGCTTAATTTTTAATTGCAGTGTGTGTGTGTGTGTGTGTGTGTGTGTGTGTGTGTGATTTCTATTTGTATGGGCATATGTGTGCCATGGCATGCATGTAGAGGCCAGAGGAAAACTTGTCAGAGCTGGTTTTCTCTTTTAACCCTTCGTATCACACTCAGGTTGTCTGGCTCAGTAGCAGGTGCCTTTATCCACTGGGCCATCTCACCTGGCCTGGAATGAAGTTTAAAAGTTCCTTCTGCCCTGGACCTCAGGGCAGAACTCCTTGCCTACTTGTTTTCGCCTCTTGCCTGGTCAGTGTGATAACTTTACTTCCTATCAGAGAGGCTTTGGCATGGCAACACAGGGTGACATAGAGAAGCATCAGAGGAGAAGGAGGATGCGGACTCTGCATAGAAATACAGGAGATGCTTTCAGACAAAGGCCAAAGTCAGAGCCAAGAACATGAATAACAACAGAGGTAAGCAACATCCATTTCCCAGTGCAGATGCTAATCTGTCCCTGCTCCCAATGGCTTCACTCAGTTTATACATCTTGGCAAGTTCTCAGACTGAAAACACACAAGTATGATAGATGTCACGAATTAATACTGTATGAATGTAACATTTAAAATTTTCAACTTGAAGAGGAAACATGACTTAAAGAAAAAAGGACAAGATTAAGTAGCAAGGAAAAGGTTATTAAGTGGCCATACTTAAATTTGACTGATATTTTAGATGCACAGATGACCCAGATTACTCTGGGGCATTAAACTGAATATTAATTATATTTCAGTTGCTTATTATTTTCTAAATCCAATCAGTTTGCTTCTGTTATTCAAATATAACTTATCACATTTGAAGTAATTTCCATATTATAAATTATATCATATCTTACTCTTCTCCCACACTCTATGCGCATTGAGACTAAATAGATAGTTCTAATGTTTGAAAAGAAAAAATAATTACCATCTTTTAAACTGAATACATAAATATTTTCACCTGGCTGTGTATATTAAGTATGTGTATTTACATAACAATTAGTTTCAGTAACACTGTGAAAATGGGAAGAGGCTAGCACACAGAGCCATATAGCTGTATTATCATACATGTTTTATAGATAATTTAAAAGTTCCTTTGATAATTGACCTTATGATGTTGAGTTGATTCTACAAATGTATAGGAAAATAGGTGTAATTTTGTACAAATTAAATTTTTTTCAATTCTCCTTTGAATCATAATTCTAACCTTTAAAATATTTGCATTAACTCTTTGAGAATTTCATATGCTCTCTGATCATGCTCACCCTCTCTCCCCCTTCTCTTCCCACAAAACTTTGCATTCCGTTTGCTTGTTTTTCATCAAAAGCAATTTGTGATGCCCAAATATTTTGACTACGTGGCCTTCCACTCCAGTAGGAGACAGTATCAGCAGGTATACCCATAGGAAAAGTTGAGCGCGCCTTTTCTGAGACTCTAACAAGTGTTGTACTGTCTGGTTTTGTGTGTCAACTTGACACAAGATAAGAGTGTTAGAAGAAGGAGCCTCAGATAAGGAAAGGCCTCCATGAGATCCAGCTGTAAGACATTTTCTCAATTAGTGATCAAAACTGGCAGGGGCTGGGGAGGTGGCAGCCCATTGTGAGTGGTGCCATCCCTGGGCTGGTAGTCCTGGGTTCTATAACAAAGCTGTTGAGCAGCACTCCTCCATGGCCTCTGCATCAGCTCTTCCTTCCAGGTTCCATCCCTCTGGAGTCCCTTGACTTCCTCAAGTGATGGAATAAGATGTGGAACTGTAAACCTAATAAACCCTTTCCTCCTCAGCCTGCTTTACGCCATGGTGTTTCGCCATAGAAATAGAAACTCAAACGAAGACAAGTGTCAATAACTACCTGGCTAGGGATGGAATCTCATGCCCATCTCCCCTCTCCATGCTTAGATCTGGACTGGTCCTGTGCATGCTGTCACACCTGCTATGAATACATACATTCAACTGCCCAGAAGATGGTAAGTTCGATTGTTATAAATACTATTTGTAAATTCATTAGCCTATGAGTTAGCTAGAAGCTAATTGACAATACAACATGTAATAAGCATACAAGGACCTAAACTGCTGTAAACATTGCTCAAGTGATGCCAACCTCTCGGGTCTGTATGGGAATTTTGGAAAATGTAGGTTGACAGAAATCAATTTGGTGCTTATTTCCTATATGAAAACTAAGTGCTGATTAACAATTATGTACTTCATTTTTTGAAGAAAAAAATGGAAGAAACAATGTAAGAGTATTGGTGTTACAGAATAAAATTTATTGTTTTTCACAAAACATAATTTAAAAAAATGTAGCTTCCGAAGTGATTTTATCATGTCAGTTCATTAATTTTAAAAGATTCGTCACCTTGTCAGCAAAACCTCCCACAGCAGGGAGACATTAGATGTCATTATGCATTAACATAAGCATGTAACATTATTTGGTGTTCATTGGATTTGCACATTCTTGGTTGAATATGGGAAATATTTAGGAAGAATAGGATTGTGGTTACTCTGCATATGGGCTTACTATAGGGACAGGAATGGCTTTCTACTCCCTATTTGATCACATCTACTGTATTTATGTGTGTGTATGTGTGTGTGTGTGTGTGTGTACACTGATTGTGTGTGTTTAATTTCTAAATTGAGATGCACTTATAAGTAATTATATTAATTTAATGCCTATAAGGATCCAAGCTTATGATTTGACATTAAGATAAATTTAAGTGGCTGGAAAAGTTTTAAAATATTAGTATCTCTATATTAGTGTACCTGTGTAACCACTACATGGACAGGGACATTACACTCCAGAAATTTGCCTGGCGCTCTATTCCATTGTCATCACTACCTTCCTCCAGAGACAACCAATACTCTCAACCCTACTACCACTGACTTACCTCCTAACACGTTGTCCTTGAGTTTAATGTAAATTTCATACTTAATAGATATCTTATTTCAACTCTATATTATTCTTGTGCAATATGTCTGTGATATACTGGTTTAGACTATTTTTTTGTTTCCGTTGTGGTGTAGGTCTCTTCTATATGTGCATTATTAAAAACAAATTCATCTTTTACCAAGATCAAGTTAAATGCCGGCAATTTACTAATCCTCCATCCATCCATCCATCTCTCTCTTTCTGTCATGTCTCATCATTTTTATAAATCATAATGTACCTTTTTAAAAGTACAAGCCTTAAGTCAATTTTGTGACTTTGTTTGATCATCATGTTCCTTGAATTGTCAGAACTATTAATATTTTATGTTCATGAAAAGTCAGCCCTGACTAAATGTCTCTCCATCATGAGTTCTTGGAACTATTACGCAGTATATCCAGAATTACTAGTGCTAATGTTCTGATTTTATTTCTCATGCTGTTTTCAGTCCAACACAGAGTGAATAGTAATGCATTTTAAGTCAGATTGATTTAATCCTTCAGGAAAAGTCTAATTATTTGCAATCCTACATTTGATATCTAAGAACCACAAACAGAACATTTTTCCTTTTGCAGTTCTTCTTTTAAGCAACTATTTCAAAAAACTTCAAGTTTATTGCCCAAATGATTAAATCCAACAGAAAGTAATTCTATTGTAATTTGTAGACACTTTAGGCAAAAGAAAATAATGTTTCAGAATGTATATCAAAATTCTCTAATTTGTCAGTATTGTGAGACACACACAATTGTTCAGTCAATATTTTGCCTTGAGCCATAAGCAAAATTATAATAACTACAATTAAACATATAATTTTAAATACTTAAGAAGCCACATATATGCATTTTAACTATGCATACATTAAGGAACAATTCCAAGTTTCAAAGATGTGGTTCAGCATTTAACATTTGATATGAATCAATATCAGTTGCAACTTAAAAGTAAATATCATAATTAGTAAAAAATGTTTCTATTTTTCTGATCCAAACTACCTTTTTATTTTTCACAGAATAAGAATTGAATTATAACTTAAATAACATATTGAACATCTTCTCCAAACAGTAAAACATAATACCAACTATTTATAAATCAAATCTTTCTAGATTGCTTGAATTTTCTAAAACAATCGTAAGTACTTGAAAACTTGCTCAGTTTTATTAGTCATTGGGAAAGTAAAACAAAATTACAGTGAGGTGACCTTGCTGAATATATTTTAGATTTCATCTACTTTTCATCCTCTTCCTTATTTTGGTGTAAATCTACAACATAGCTTGCCAACGTTCCTATGCTTTGCTACAAATCTCTCTTTGTTCCTTTTGCACAGACATTTAGAAAATTGTCCCAACTAGCATCTGAATAGATGTTGTTGTCCAGACACCCAAGGCATTGTCATGCCTTTTTTTTCTCTTCCTACTCAAATGAGAGCTCAGAGTTCGAGGACAGTATGGTTCACAGAATCCACTGTGTCTAGAAACCCATCTGTGGTTATTTTTTCAAGCATGCTATCAGTGTCAGAGCGTATTAATGTATCAAGAACATGGCATCTGGTCACATATTTCACAAATGCATTTGAGAATTAACCCCTCTCATACATAAAAGAGTCATAAGGAGAGAGCACTCCTCAGAGATGAATAATAATCAGAGTTTTGTATCAGAGTTTTTGGATCATTTATACCTATTATTATATAATAGTCCAGAGATATTTAGGCCATGGTGATATTCTACACAAGAGCGTACTGTCTAAGTACAGTGTCTGACATAACATTACTGTGGCACAGTCAACAAAAAGTCTGAGCAAATTACTTAGTCTGTTTGTAGTGCTGTAATTAAACACAACAGGCTGGATAACTTATAAAGAAAAAAGTAGATTTTCATATCTCTGGAGTCTGAAGTTATAAGATTGAGGCTCTGGCACTTTTGGTATCTAGTGAGAGCTTCTCTTCTGGTTCCTAGTGGGTCTTGATTTGAGATTCATCATATGACAGAAGGCAAAAAGGAAGAGACCAGCGCTTTGTCATTAGACAGATGTGAAAGATCTGGGATTCCACTTCCTAAAGCCCCTGAGTAAGTGAACTAATCTCACCCACAAGGAGCTCACCCTAATCAACCACCTCTGAAAGCCATGACAGTAAAATGATTTGTTCATTTCAACAATAGGACTTGAGAATGTCACAATAAGATAATGTAGGCTATGATTACTACAGATATCAAATCGAGGGTCATTGTTCTGTGAACTGCTCTGGTCCATGGATGCCCAAAGACTGACAGAAAAGATAGAAAGACCTGGCAGAGTGGCATGTAGGTAGACATAAGCAGATGGGATTGCTTATGCTAGAAAAAACTGATACACAAAAGTATACAAAATTGCCTAGCCATCTTAGCTTTCTTTATTAGACACCTCAGAAATAAAATAGTGAGCGTAGTATTTAGAATAAGTGGCCAAAATGGCAGAGTTGGGTTCAATTTCATGGTTGCTCTTACTTTTCCTCATCTTGAATTGCTGCCTCTCAGTGTCTGAATATTAGGACTATAGTACACTAATTTCCAAATGCCAGGTTATTCCTTGAGAACACTCAGGCATTTCATAGTAAATGGCTTAGTCCAGATTCTCCTATGCTCTCACAGAGGTTGACAGGCTCTACGGGTGTGAGTTTTGGATTTCCTTGTAGCCCATTATTCAAGTGTTTATTAATACTAATCTATGGGCATGGTGTTCAACCCAACATACTTAATAGAGAGGAAAGTGAGGAGTTGTGGGATTTATCGATAGTCGATAGTCTAAGGATGACAGCATATGGAAGCCACCAGCTTTACTAGATGCTACAGCAGCCTTCTTGAGTCACAGCTTAAATACTGGGTAGAGGAAATGTTGATTGTGCAGATGATACACTTTTTGCCCATTTATCTTACACATTTGTCATCATATGATACTCCATACTGCAGTGATATTGTGCTGTCATTGACAGAAAGCCGCGGAAAACTCATCCTAAGTGGAGATGATCAGAACAAAGAAACTATCCTGTTTTCTAACTTACTGTTGCTGTAACAAATTAACCCAAATGTAGTAACAAAAGAAACTTGTTATCTCACTGTTGAGGACTTGCTAGTCAGAAACGCATCTCATTTGTTTTTAATCAAGGTGTTCATGGAACAGATTCCTTCTAAAGACATACAAAACCAAAATCAATCTTTCTTTCTTTCTTTCTTTCTTTCTTTCTTTCTTTCTTTCTTTCTTTCTTTCTTTCTTTCTTTTTTAAATTATCCTTACTTCTGCAAGTCACTCACTTTTCTTGGTCCATGCCTCTTTATCCAAGGCTGGTCACTATGGGTTAAGTCTTTTTATACTACCACCCACGAACTTTGTGTTCTGTTCCACATTCGCTTTAGAGGTATTCAACAGCATCACTATGACTATACAGAAAAAATTATAAAACTTCCCCTTCTTGTGGATATCTCTGGATGTCATTATTTCGAAAGACTTTTGTTTATCCCAATGCACTTTTTTCTCTACTTTAGGAAACTAGCCTGAGTAGATTCTATCAGTACAGTCCCCTGCTCCTCTAACTGGCAATCAATGAGCCAGGTCAGAATAAGTAAAAACAAAACAACACAACACAACAACAACAACAACAACAATCCCACAACAACAAAAAGGTCGGGGGATTTGATATCTTCAGGTTGTTTTCCTCCAAAGGGTCTTAATTGCTACTGCATTTTCTCGTACTTCACCAACTGTAGTTTCCAGTTTCTCAAATCAGTCCTTAACACATGACTACTTGCCTCTGAGTTCCGATAACTAGTGTCTCCTAGTATGTTTTGGCCTATAGGTAGAAACAGCCCTTGCTAAGAGCCTGAGGGTACTACATTACCTCCTGTGGTGTTCCTCACACTCATAAACTTAGTCTTTTAACTAATTGATCCTAAAACACTGACTGATAAAGGAAAAGTCTGTTTATCAACTTGTTAAGTCCTAATGAATCTAAGCATTATTTCCCTATTTGTCCTCTCCATCTCTTAAAAAGCTGAAAGTTATATACCCCTAACCCAATTGCCCCACTTGGGGGCGATATTTCCCCTTTTGAGAATGTGTGTCATTTCTGGCAGCTGAAGTAGCCTTAAGGATTACCTGTTCATATAAAGAGCACCTGTATTGCTGGGAAACAAAGCAGAATGATTATCAATCCACTTGCCCCTTATTTTCTTAGCACACTCAGTCATGGGAACCAAAAGTTATCTATGAAGGTACACTCTAAGGAGTTTTCCTTCTTGTTCAGCAATAATAAAGGGTAGTTTTCTATCCTAGATTTAAAAATCATTGATCAAAACAATATTGTTTCCTCAAATTAAAAATAGTCATAATTCCAAGAGGATATATGTTAAGTCTACTACTTCTTTTGGACCTTTCGACCTTCTAAATCAACAGAAAGAGAATTTACTAGGAAAGTAACTGAGCAATGAGGCTGTTACAAGAAGCCAGCCAACTGACTGGGAGCTTCCTAGTTCAGATCAATGGAATTCTGGGAAAGCAAGGTTTCCTAGTCTACAGGAAGGGGCTTGGCCACTGGCATACAGAAGGAACTATATGACATGTTGACAATTAAAGGAGCTGTTTTCTTAGCCTGGACCTTCCAATGAACTACAGAACTTAGCAGTCAAACAATATATAGCTAATCTTTTTACTTCATGGTAAGAACAACTGTTTTGAATGATTTTTTTGAGTTCAGAAAGACATAGGAGTGAATTGACATGCTGTGGAACTTTCTGGGTATGTGTAAATATTACACCTGTCAATGGGCCAGAGACCCTGGAGTGTGTGCTGAAAGACCAAGCTGTGAGATGTCTACTGGGTGTCTTTTTGAATTCACTATATTTAATTTTTTGGGGAAAGACTCTGTAAAGACTACTTTAGCAAGCTATTCTGTTCCCTGACATCTAGCTGGTAAGTAGAAAGTAAGGCAGCTGCTTACTGCACCAGTTTTTTCCATAAGGAATTCTTGGAGTGAAAATTGTGACCGTCTCCTCTTTTTAATTAGTTTCTTTAATAAGCAATCCTTGGTTGTTAATCCTTTGACTGTTAGGCCTATTTCCTTCAAGTTCCCTGAATTATAGTCTACCCTGAATTTTTTCCTGTATACTTAATTCCAAACTGATTTATCTATATTTTTCATATGGCTTCTACTGTATTATTTTTAATGGAATTGTATAGGCAAGCATTTCTATTTGTATAAGGAAATATTCAGCTTAAAAACCCTTAGAATTTACTGTTAGCTTGAGAAAAAAAGAGTACATTTGAACCTAAATAATGTCTCCATTAACACAAGGTAACTTTATTCCTGTGAAAGCGAGTTTGTTTTCAGAGGTCTGTGTGGTCATTTAAACTATACGCCACCAACAGATAAGAAATTTAAATAATTTTTCTATTTCCATGTCTGATAATGCACAGATAAAAATCATGTGCATAACTAATATGTCTTTAGTGC
The DNA here is from genome assembly GCA_907169655.1 of Acomys percivali. NCBI lineage: Eukaryota > Metazoa > Chordata > Mammalia > Rodentia > Muridae > Acomys > Acomys percivali. The sequence goes on from OU015756.1 coordinate 69,176,467, forward strand.
ATTGGCTCATTATTGCTCCCTCTCTCCCTCCCCCCCCCCCCCCCCCCCCCCCCCCCCCCCCCCCCCCCCCCCCCCCCCCCCCCCCTCTCCCCCCCCCCCTTCTCTCTCTCTCTCTATATATATATATATATATATATATATATATATATATATATATTTACATCCTGACTGATGTTTCCCCTCATTTCTCCCCTCCTAGTCCATCCCCAACACAATCCCTCTGCCCCACCCATCCACTCCTTCTCCAGTTCTCTTCAGAAAACAGCAGGCCTCCCATGGATATCAACAATCATGGCCTATCAAGTTGCAGTAAGACTCGGCACCTCCCCTCATATTGAGGCTAGATGAGACAACTCAGTAGAAAAAAAGTGTTCCTAAAGCACATAAAAGAGTCATAGAAAGCCTTGTTCCCACTGTTATGAGTCCCACAAGAAGACCAAGCTACACAACTGTAACGAATAGGCAGAGGGCCTAGGTCAGTCCCAAGCAGGGTCTCTAGTTGTCGGTTCAGTCTCTGGGAGCCCCTGTGAGCCCATGTGGTGTCCTTGCCCCCACTATCTTCTTCAGTCCTTTCTCCCCAGTTCCTCAGGATTCATGAGCTCTGCCTAAAGTTTGTCAGTGGGTCTCTGCTTCTACTTCCATCAGTTGCTGGGTGAGGCCTCTGTGATGGCAGTTGGGGGTAGGCACCAATCTATGAGTATAGCAGAATATCACTAGGAATCATTTTCTACCCTAGGTCTCTGGGATAGCAAGTCTCTGGGTCCTAGCTCTCCAGTAATCTGTATCTAAAAATCAACCATTCATCGGTTGGCCACTCATACAGCTTCTCTGCTACCTTACCCCAGAATGTCTTGTAGGCAGGACAAATTGTATGTCAGAGGTTTTGCGGCTGGGTTGGTATCCAATCCCTCTATTGGAAGCCTTGCCTGGTTACAGGGGAGGGCCAGTTCAGGTTCCATATATTCAATTCCTAGGAATCTTAGCTAGGGCCACCCTTGGAGATTCCTGGGAGCTTCCATTGCACTAGGTTTCTGGCTCAGCCCAGAGATGCACTGAGTCTAGATGTCACTTCTCGTACTCTCTCCCTCCATCCTACCCCCATCCTTATTCCTCAAGGTACTGTACCCACCCCTCACCCAGACACCCTTTCCCTAGACCACTGATGATGTCTATACTATTTTCCCTTCCCAGAGAGATTTATGCGTCCCTTCTCCCACTTTAGACCTTGTTACTTAGCTTCTCTGGGTCTATGGATTGTAGCATGGTGTTCCTTTCCTTTACAGCTATATGCACTTACAAGTGAGCACATACCATGACTGTCTTTCCGGATCTGGGCTGTCTCACTCAGGATGATTTTTTTTTCTAGTTTCACCTATTTGCTGCAAATCTCATAATTTCCTTGTATTTAACAGCTGAGTAGTACCCTATTGCATAAATATACCTCATTTCCTTTATCCATTTTTCAGTTAAGGGACAAGTCGATTGTTTCCAGTTCGGGGCTGTTATGAATGAAGCTGCTATGAACATAGTTGAGCAAGTGTTCATTTGATAGGATGAAACATTCTTTCAGTAGATGCCCAGCAATGGTGTAACTAGGTCTTGGGGTAATTAAAGCCCAATTTTCAGAGAAACCGCCAGGTTGATTTCCATAGGGGCTGTACAAGTTCACACTCCCACAAGCAGTGGAAGAGTGTTCCCTTTGTTCCACATCCTTGCCAGAGTGAGTTGTTACTTGTGTTGTTATCTTAGCTATTCTGATAGGTGTGAGATGGAATCTCAGAGTCATTTTGGTTTGCATTTCCCTGATGACTAAGGACATTGAGCATTTCTTTAAATGTTTCTTGGTTATTTGGGATTCCTCTGTTGAGAATTCTCTGTTTTGATCAGAATCCCATTTTAAAAATTGAATTATTTGGTTTGTTGAGATCTAACTTCTTGAGTTCTTTATATGTTTTTGAAATTAGCTTCTGTCAGAGGTCAGGTTGGTAAAGATCTTTTTCACTTCTGTAGGCTGCCATTTTGTCCTAAATATGGTGTCCTTTGCCTTACAGAAGCTTTTTGGTTTTATGAGGTCCCATGTATTAATTGTTATCCCTAGTACCTGCACTAATGGTGTTCTGTTCAAGAACCATCTCTTCTGTTTATATTGCCCACATTCTCAAGCATAAAATCAGAATAAAGTTCCATTTTTAATAATAAATGATATTCCATCTGAGTTGAGTATATAATTTTTAGTGTTTTGTTTCTTAGTTGTAGCAGAGGAGATCATTTCTTCTCTTGAACAAAAATAGACTATCAATACTTATTGATTAAGTGAAATAAGGGCTAAAACATACTTTAAATCTCATGTAGTGAATACAAGACTTTGTATATATTCAATAACTGATTGCCAGTTTATTTTTATTTGAATTTTTACTTTAAAATTATTATTATTATTATTATTATTATTATTATTATTGTTATTAATGTGTGTGTAAAATTATTTATGCATGCTTGAGCGTAACTTGTGATGTCACTTCTCTTTTTCTAGCATGTGTGTGGTCTGGGGTTGTCAGGCTCTGCAGCAAGTTACTTTTATTATTGTTCCATCATTTCCTTGGCTAATGTTGACAGTATTAAGATTTTTATAACATTGTTTTAATGACAAATGTAAGTGATATTCAGTACAACTATATATAGTAAGTGGCTAATAGTTAGGCTACTGAAATTAATTATCATAATATTCTAGGATATTTTGACCAAACATATTTTTCTTAATCTGTTTCATTCTAGTGAATTTTCTTGGCTATGACTTTTTTGAGGTTTAAATGGTTCAAGTATGTTTTTTAGTCCATGGGCATGTAATGGGGAATTATCTAGTTGAGAATTCAAAGTGACTTTGGTTATACTAATATGTTCCCACATATCTGAAATAGACGAGTGTGTATATACTGGGATTAACTCAAACATTGATAACTTTCTGTTCATTTATAGGTCTTTTGGATTTCTTCTTTTTTTTTAAATTAATTTATTCTTGTTACATCTCAGTGGTTATCCCATCCCTTGTATCCTCCCATTCTTCCCTCCCTCCCAGTTTCCCCTTACTTCCCTCCCCTATGATTGTTCCTGAGGGGGACTTCCTCCCCCTGCATATGCTCATAGGGTATCAAGTCTCTTCTTGGTAACCTGCTATCCTTTCTCTGAGTGCTACCAGGTCTCCCCCTCCAGGGGACATAGTCAAATATGAGGCACCAGAGTTCGTGTGAAAGTCATACCCCACTCTCTACTCAACTGTGGAGAATGTTCTGTCCATTGGCTAGATCTGGGTAGGGGTTTAAAGTTTACCGCCTGTATTGTCCTTGGCTGGTACCTTAGTTTGAGCGGGACCCCTTGGCCCAAATCTGCCTATCATAATGTTCTACTTGTAGGTTTCTAGGACCCTCTGGATCCTTCTACTTTGCTATTCTCCCATGCTTCTCTCATCTAGAGTCCCAATAGGATGTCCTCCCCTCTGTCCCAGTTTCCTGGTAAGTGAAGGCTTTCGTGGTACACGCCCCTTGGGCTAGTATGCAGATATAAGTGAGTATATACCATTTGAGTCTTTCTGCTTCTGGGTTAACTCACTCATTATGATCATTTCTAGCTCAATCTATTTATCCACAAATTTCAGGAATTCCTTGTTTTTAATAGCTGAGTAGAATTTCTTGTTTGTATGAATTGTTTCTGTTTCCTTTATTACCTATATATTAGAAAGATGAACTGTGAGGAAATGAGATAAGGGAGACTTCTAAAACTAATAATATAATTATCTAAATACTGCTATTAATTTATTTTACTGTAACTAATATGTATCATAGATAAACAAAAATCAAAGAAATAAGCTATGTGCTTCAATAGCACTCTATCTGATAGAAGAAATAAGGGACAATAATCCTTCTGTGCTTCCTCATATCAGTCTGGGTTTCCATGTGTTTAATTAAATTTTTATAAAACAAAATTAATATTTAATTACAATCAGTTAACCCAGCAATACTTTTATTATATCATAGATTAAATATGAGTGGGTGTGAGCATTATGAGTTCCAACAAAGGAGTAGTTAGGTCTGGAATATGTTTGGTCTGGATTGAGAGATATATTGTGAAGGTCATTCTACTGCCCTGTTCTGTCAATGCTAGCTCTCCTTTTGTAGATATTGTTTCTCCTACTTTTCCCTATGACAGCTTACCAACTCATGAGATTGCATTCTGGGTAAGAGAATTTATTATAAGATGGACATGTTTTATTGCATCAGAAAATAGAAGTGTGTGGTTAAATCATAGCTGGGAAAATACTTTTAAAAAAATGATTTGAAATCCATAGAGGTAGAAGTAATCTCTGAAACCACACATTTAATCACATGAGTGTGTAACAGTTCCCAGGAATTTTTATGGAGATTGTAGGTAGTCAGGCCGACTAGGCAGGCAGAGAGACAAACAGAGGACTTATTGAAAAATTGATGAGTTCCTATGTTGTTTGCCAATATGTCAATGAAACTGAGAATTAAACTTGAAATCATTGACCTGTAAAATGTCTAAGCTGCTTACTTTCAGTAAGTGTACTCTGCATGACTCCCTCTCATTTCATCTCAGTCTTCTTGTGGTTCTCCACTTAAATGAATCGCAGTTTGAATGGCCACCTTCACTAAGAAGAAAGGTTCAGATGTATTCCTCACATGCTTTCTGGGGCGACTTCATTCCTCTAAGAAGTTTGCTGATCTTAAACTGTAGCTTCATTTTCTAAGCATATTCTCTGTCCACTCCCATGGATGCATTAAGATGTGTACGACCATGGAAAGGACTTGTGAGAGAGTTTATAATTTATAATCCAAATGGTCTTTTCCTCCCATGCCAAAATGTAAAAAAGAAAAACCAACCAAACAATCTCCCTTCCTCTCTCTCCTCACTGTTTCCATAACTCCCCGGGATAGATGCTAAGTAGTTTATTTTTGTGTTGTTTTCTATTAAGAACAAAAGGGGGTAAAGTGTAGCATCTCAGAAGAAATAAACTTCCCAGTGCAATACTGTGTCCTTTGTTACTGGATCAAACTGCAGGTGAAACAGCCTGGTAATGCTTCTCTAAAACTACGGTGGCTTTGTTTGTTTGATTGTTGAGGGGGTTGTTGTTGTTGTTTCATTGGGTTTTCGGTTTTTTGTTTGTTTTTGCTTTTGTTTTGGGTCTCCACGTCCTTCCCATTCCTACCAAGGAACAATAAACCTCTTAGTTTGAAAGTAGTGATAGCTAAACCGTGACACTTAGGGTTGCACTTTTAAAGATAGTAATCAAAATATGTAAACTTTATGTTTTGAATGTTTTTATTCATACCCATTATTTTCAGTGTTTAATTTTAAAAGAAAACAGAAAATTATATTGTTATCCATGTTTCAAATGTTTAGACATTGATACTTTGTATTTAAGAAGTGAGAAGTTCTATGTATAGGACACTTGATACACTTGACTCTCTGTGGTAAAGTGATTCTTTTCCCCAAATATAAAGAAGAAATCACACACACACACACACACACACACACACACACACACACACACACAC
>OU015756.1:69182043-69204122 GCA_907169655.1 Acomys percivali
ATATATATATATATATATATATATATATATATATATATATATATATGTAATGGGAGGCTTGTGCAGTCCTCAATTCCCATACACAACAATTCGGGTTATTTGGGTTTCTAAAAGTAAAAAGATACAACTTTTAGATTTACCTTTGTTCCGTGATAGAAAGAAAATATAAGGAACTATGTTTTCTTTCTGTAATTGCAGCTATTTTAATTTCTATCCCTTTTTCATTTTCATATATCTTATTTATCAAGGCAAAATAATAGTTTCTTTTTTTTCAGACAAAAATCTGAAGGTGGGGGCATATGATTACTCAACTTTCTTAATGATGTCATCATCAGACCAGGCTTCCAGGTTGCTTTTATTCTCCCATCCGGTTTGCTGTATGTATTTCCCATCTCCCTTCTGCCTTTCCAATTATAATGTTAGTGATATAGACAGAAGAAAGAAGGCTAGTGGATTTAGTCAAACGCAAAAGCCTTTTTCCTTCAAAAGGTCAGCCTACTCATTCAAGAAATAAACCTTCCTGCATAATATTTAATTATTCAGGCCAAACTATATCCCAGGATAGTAAAGAGTTTGATGTTTGTAATTTTCTCCTAAAGTTCAAATGCAAGGACTGTGTCTTCACTGTGTCGTAATGTAGAAGATACACTGGACCTTTAGAAATGTGAGCCTAGTGGGCCATCTTTAGGTTATTAAAGAAGGTCTCTCCCTCTGCCTCCTCTCTCAAAGTGTGAGTTTTCTTAGAAGCATTTATGCCTTGATAAACCATTTTAACAGGATCTCAAAACAATTGCATTACCGGAGCATCTTGGAGTTCAAGCATATTCCTTGTTTCAGTAACATGAAGCTGACAGACTTCCTGGCCCCAAAGAAGACATGAAAGGTGAATAATAAGTAGTTTGCTTCCTAGACTTAAGAGTAGAGGAAAAGAAAAGAGATTTTCAGATAGTTATGACTAAATCAGCATAATAATTTATACTCACATGAAATTTTTTTTTGTGTGTGAACTCAATGCTTCCATTAGAATAAATGCTTTGATTTTGGTTAAATATACTTTGTATATGATATTAAAGAGAGACTGCACAGTATTTATATACCATGAGGTACCCAATAAATTATTAATAATGAACTTATAATGACAGAGCTTCTCCAAGATTCAGACAATGATACTATATATATATATCTCAAAACCATGGGAAGCAGATAATATATTCAAAATATAGTATAAAAGTATTATATGCACTATTAACTTTTCCAGAAAATAAAATCTACTTTAAGTTGAAGTTCTATTTCTTGGCACTTCTTTAAAAATATTTTGTCAGTACACCTAAAGGAATACAAAAAGGAGGAAATGAAACAATGTTCAGCATCTTTTCACCTGCCAGACTGTCTCTATTAGAGCTAAGGAAATCAGGTAAGAGACCTGTTAGGTTTCAGAGACAGAGAAGTGATGGGAAGCAGAAAGAGACATGAGTGTGATGTCAAGAGGCAGAACTATAGTTATTAAAATACATAATGAGGGACAGCTTCTATCCTGTGGGAACTGAAGTATCCACCAAGGAAAAAAGCCAATTTTGACATTTAGTAAGGGTGAGGTGAGGGGCTTGAGGATGGGAAAATAGTTGTAGCCAGGGGGACTGCATGTGGTTTACCCCAATTTCAGAAAGAATAATATAGCATAAGATCCAATTTTCTCTTCATAAAACAGGATAATAGGGGTTACTTTACCTAAAACTTGGTGCTGAGATGATAATAAGTAATATATGACTGTTCCTAATGCCCCTAAACAATGCTGAAGTCCTGTTTGTGTACAGAGACTCTGGGAAAACTCAATGGCCAGGGCCTACAGTGAGTCCACTTTAGCAATAGGGAGCCCAGAGTAACATAGGAAATAGTATACCTCAATGTTGTACTGGGCTTAGTCAGTTGTGGGCTCAGGGTATGATACAACTTGACGGCATTATTGACGATAACTGTGATGCACAAGAGAAAGGCTCCACCATCTGTTGTAAATTCATCTGGTACCAGGAAAAAATACTCTGTTCCAGATCATAGCTTGGTAACTATTGGTGTGTGATCTGGACCTGCACTAGCCCCGGGGACAATTTTATAGGAATAATAGATACATATTTGGCGTACTTTCTTGAATCTTTCTGTAAAATAATATGCCAACAGTGTTTTAAGATTACACCTGCACTTCATTGACCTCTATTATTGAAAGAGTGACAATTCACTAACATCAGATTCCCAAAACCTAGACTCAGGGACTATCCAGTGGTGTCATAGTAGAAATCATAGTGACAATTTTCATAAATGCAGATATAAAATAGTGACACTATGTAGACTATAATAGGTAATTAGCCTTTAAATATCCAGACATGTTGTTACTCTACTAGTGGCAAGAACTCATTCTAGAAATACCTGCATTGCATCTACATTTCTCAGCTGTAGATTCTGAGAATATGGTACTAAGCAACAAAGATAGGGTGTTGGCGCTTCTTTACAAATATCAGCTTAAAAGCATGAGATTTTTCTTCTCAGATTAGTTTAAGACACAAGAGCTAAGAAACTATGGCATCGAGTACCAATCTCTATGTTCAGAAAGCCAGTGTACTAGTGATTGTTATAAGTAGGTGTTTTGATCAGTGGGCTCACTATTAATTAGTATTCTGGAACTCAGAAAACTGATTCATATTAATGAAAAATAGTGACAATTGGCAACTATGATAAATTGATCATTTGAACTGTCAGAGGAGAATTTAATGATTGTCAAACAAATCCACTGGTTGAAATGTTTTGGAGCTGATCTCACAAAGAAATCTAAAATCTAATGAGTCTGGTATCCTTTTATCTTACACTGGGCCTTTAGTAGGGTGAAAGCTAATGGCTGGAAGATGAGCGTGTACACAAAAGGACATTGTTGTGTCTATTCTTTGTGAAAAATGGGCTTGGAGACCTTGAAGAGCCAGAGTCCCAGTTTTTCCTGTACGGAATGGCTTGTGTGGATTATTTTATGCCTACTAATGACCATATACTTAACAGTGCCTAGCATGTAACAACATTGGTCTAAAATAACTTTCAGTTCTGATCTAGCAACAAAACAATGATGATGAAGAGAAGTTGTGTGGGAGAAGCATGCTATCTGAAGCATTTTGACAGCTTCTGTAAATGAGCACATACAAAAATAAAAATTAAAGGACTGAAAGTTGTGTGTGACTAAATCTGGTCAGATTATTACTAAACCATCTTCTATTCTATTGAATTTACCTCCTTGGAAAACAAAAAGACAGAACATAAATAAATACCATTATAAACGATTTTCTATTGTAGTATTTTCAGGAAATATCCCTCAAGAGATCATAATTGACACAAGATTTGAATAAACTAGGTTGTAGTCAGTTGTCGCAAACATCCAAAAAGTACATGCACTAAAGAATACTGATGAATATCCAGATCTGGGAGTCCTTTCATTTAAAAACACACAAACCAATTTGAGAAAACTAAGAGACTGCTGGCCTTGAAAAATAAATGTGGCAAGAAAGGAAACAAACAACCTTAGCTTCCAAAGAAAAATTACATCATCTTATATGACCCAGGGAGAGACAGTGGTCACTTAAACCGACCTTGTAGATTTCAATGTAAATATTTGCAAATGTGAACATTTTGTAAAAGAGCTTTTATAAAGCAAAATTAACTTACCAATTATAACTTATATCATTCATGGGTGTATATAGTTGACTCATATTAGCATATTTACCCAGTTGTGTGACTGCCCCTACAATGGTCTCCCCTTGAAAAAAGCCATATTACCAACAGCATTCTCCCACCATATCTCTCTCCAACATGTTCTGTCATAGCCCCAAGAAAACATTAATTAATCTTCCTGCACATGAATTTCATTTCATGGCACACGTGTTGTTTTGTGTGGATAAACTATACACTATTTATTTATTCATTGGGTGATTCATCTTCGTCTATTTTGACTTTTGCCTACTGTCAATCAGATAGTGCTGAGGCATTTGTGTACATATTTTGGTGTGGGTGTGAGCTTGTTTCTTTTGGAGGAACAGCTAAACATTGGTTAGAATGCAGAGTCTTGTGGCAAAGTGATCAGAGAATAGAAGGACTTGGAAGTGACCGAAGCGTCACAAGAAAACCAATAGAACCAGCAAACCATGGCCCCGACACACATGTAGCTGATGGGCAGCTCCAGCTTCCTGAGAGTCCTTTAGTAAAGGGGGCGAGGGGTGCTGTCTCTGACATGGACTCTGTTGTCTGCTTTTTTTTTTTTTTATTACCTTTTCTTTTTATAAAGTTGCTCGAGTCAGATGTTTTGTCACAGCAACCCAAAGCTGACTATCACCAAGAGAATTCTTTTTTTTTTTCCTTACAAGATAAGTAATGTTAAATATAAGTTTAAAGCTTAAATTTAAATGTAAGTGGATGCTTTCAAGGATAGAATGTTGACTTACATTCCCTGAATTTGTATTTAGTATTTAGTAATGTCCACTTCGACTGCATTATAAGTCCTTGAGATAAAGCAAGCAGTGAGTCTCCCATTGCATCTACAAATACTGTGTGTTTATTGTCCTCCATCTGCCTAAGGTACAATTTCACAGTTTGCTACTGCTGAAAGTGATCACATTTCTGAAATGTGCTAGGTGGAATAATTGTTTCCAAAGATAAGCCAGGTCTAATTCTCTGTGACTTAGAACTTACGTAGCACTGTAGGCTTTCAGATATGATTAAATTAAAGAATCTTCTGATGAAAAGACCATCCTAGATTATTCTGATGGGCCTTGAATACAAATCTGAGACAGAAGAAGGTACTGTGGTTTCTGAAGCAAGAAGCTGCCCTGATGACTTTGAAAGTAAAGAAAGGGACCATGGACAAAGAAGATTTCTTTACAAGATGATGGAAGAATCAAGAAAGCAATGGGCAGTTCCCTAGCAACCAGAATACAACTATCTTAGTGTTTGTAAAATTGAGCTAATTTCATGCCTTGGCTCAAGTATTATAAGAGAATAAAAGGCTACAGTTTTAAGGCATTGAACATGCCTGTTGTTGCCACAGCTAAAGAGACCACTGTACATTTATGTGTCAATAGACTTTTGATAATAGTTGTTTTTATATACTTATTTTATCTCATGTATATTTTGTTTTATATGTTTTATTTGCACATATATATGTGAATCGCATGTATATCTGCTGCCAAGTGAAGCCAGAAGAGTCATTAGATTCCCTGGAAGAGGAATTAAAGATAATTGCTGGTCATTATAGAGATCCTAGGATTTGAACCCAGGTCCTCTAAAAAAACAAACAAAAAAAGAAAACAAAGAAACAAACAAAACAGCAAGTGCTCTTAACAACTTATCTGTCTTTGCCTCCAGATATTTATATTTTAAAACAGGGTTTTATGTAGTCCAGTCTACCCTGGAATCCATTGTACTGTCAAAGATGACCTTGAACTACTAATCCTGCTGCCCAATTCATGACCTACTGGTTCTGGGAATTGAACTTTGGTCTCATGAATGTCAAGTGCTCAGTCTACAAATTGAGCTACACCATGAGTACAGGGACAGTAATTGTAATTCTGAAAGTAATATCATTTGTGAAACAGGACATAGAAAGAATTATTTAGGAATGAAGACAAATTTTATGTCTTATAAAATCATACATTAAATATGGCAGTTAACTCTTAAATTCTTAAATAGGAAAGTACACAAAGAACTTTAACTTCTGAAATAATAATGCTCAGGATTCTGTAGAGAAATTTTAATTCAGCAACATGGCTCCTCTGTTCACATCCAAAGACTATGTGATCTGGAGGAAATGTATACATGCCCTTAGTACACCAAACAATGAAGGTAAAGTTAGTTTGTAGAAGGAAGCACCCATGTTTGAAAGTGATGTCTAATTGAGAGGTCTGATTGAGTGATGAAAGGTTTGACAGAATAGGATATGCCCAACTCTCATGAGAACAGAGAGGAAAGAGAGATGACTTAAGAGTAGAGCAGCAAGCCAGGCGTGGTGGCACATGCTTTTAATCCCAGCACTCCAGAGGCAGAGGCAGGTGGATCTTTGGGAGTTCAAGGCCAGCCTGGTCTACAAAGCAAGTCCAGGACAGCTAAAGCTACACAGAGAAACCCTGTCTTGAAAAACAAAAACAAAACAAAACAAAAAAAAACCAAAACAAAAAACAAACAAAGAACAAAAAACGAGAAGAGCCACAGAGTGAGAGAGAGGGAGAGTTGAATCAGTTCATTCGTTCAGCTGGGAGTCAATTTAGAGGCCATGAATTTGAGGAGGCAGTTTTACCTGGGGAGTTTTACAGAGAGAGAGGTTGAAGAGAGAACAAGCTAAAACACAGGTGGTAAAGACAGAATGAGAGAGAGAATGAGAAACAGCCAGAAGATTAGAACAGATTGCTAGAGTTAGCAATCTAACACTAGAGTTAGCCAGGTAGAGCGAGCCAGCCAGAGGCTTAGAGTGAAGCCAGACTGAATCAGTCAGCTTGGAGAGGTGTTTGAGCCAGAACAGCTAAGGTGAACCAGTCAGCAGAGTTCAGAAAAAAGCTAGAAAGGGTGAGATTTTTCAGCAGCAAGTCTCAGAGGCTGAAAGAATCCTAGGCCTAGATTAGATTGGACAGAGGCTGGAAGCTCCAGGACTAGGCCTCGTTTAGCAAACAGAGGCAGTAAGCCTTAGAGAAGATTACCTCAAGTGAATAAACGTTACAGGATTCTATGAAACAAAATATACATTTTCCACCAACTCAGTGTGCAGGTAAGGATGTTTATTAATTGTCAAGTGGTTTTTACCAAACAGCCTATGATCTTAGGTGATATGCTTTGATATTGCTTTATTGCCAGTTAAAGTATATATTGTCTAATGGTTTGTAAATTCAGGTTTAACATCAGAAAGTCATCAAAGTGTCCTAGCAAACACACACACACACACACACACACACACACACACGTTTGTTATATGGGAATTAAAAAGGTAATCTTTTTTTTTCTAGAGCTGCTTAATAATTACTGGTACTAGCATTGTTGCCAGTGAGACTAGTAATGTCATCTGTCAAGAGCTCAGATTTTGAGGTGAGGTTGTGTGGATCTGGATCCTTATATACATGCCTATTAGTCATATGGTTCTGGAGAAGTCATTTGTCATTCGTACTTTTATCAAATAATTGTTTATTTTTACATAAACAGTTATCTTATTACACATATATACAATAAACTACCTACAGCAAGAAGAACCATGGAACAATCTGGAATTATATAAATGTCACATTTTTAGTGTTTTGGCTACTTTTATTTGGCAGCCTTGAAGAGAACATCTTTCCTATTTTGGTGTGTCTAAATTCTGAATGTAAATCAATCTCTATCACATCTTGTCATTATCAACTTAAAACATCTATCTAGACCTAAAAACTCCTTAACTCCTAAACAACTGAGCTTAATTGTAAAACTAAACTATCTGGTCTTCAACCCCATCAGAGACTTGAAAAGGAATAAAATTAATCACCTGAGTATATGGGTGGGGTGGGGCAGGTTAGGAGCTTCCCAAATGAGAAGATGACAGAGACAGTGTAGTGCCTGAGCCATCACCCAAACTCTCTATAATGTTGGAGCATCACCTTCTTCCTTCTGGTCCAGTTTATTCACATTACATCCTGATTGTTATCCCCTTTCTTGTGTCTTCCCATTCCCACCCTTTCTCCCTCTCCTGCCCTATTCTCCTCCCCTAGACTTCTGACAGGTGGGGTCCTCCTCCCCCACCATCTGACCACAGCCTATCAGGTCTCATCAGGATAGTCTGCTTCTCCTTCCTCTGTGTGCCTGCAAGAAGCCCAGAGTTAGCAATATTAATGCTTCATATTACCTAAAGGAGAATTGCTTTTCGATTCCTTTATTTTTAACATAGCTCAGTTTGTGAGGTTGTATTTTGTTTATCTGAGGACACAGAGAACTTGTATAAAATGATTCTGTACTTCTGTCTGCCAGCCTGTCGTACCTCTTCTCGTCAAAATACTTTTTATCAAAATTATAAAACAACATCTAGTTCCCATGAATTAAGTGAAAAACCTACCACCTGTCCCATTTACTCAACCCACTGAAACGGTGTTTGATTATAAAGACTTCTGCAGCCTGCACGCCTCTCCGAGAAACATTTTAGAAATAGCATTTGTGTGTGTGTGCTAATTCCTCCTGCTCTGAGGGAAACTAGCCTTGTTGGTAATAGCAGCTCTCAATTAACACTTGACAGAGCTCAGTTTACAGAAAACTAGCTCCAAATCCAGGTCAGATACACGAAGACATATAACATGTGAACAAGCGCTCTCAACTGAATGGAAAGAGAAAAAGAAATGGAGTAATGTAGCAAGTCTTCCTCATGAGTGAGTAGATAATACCATGCAATTCTATTCAAGTAACATCTATTTTTGCAATAATTTTCAACTAGCATTTTCAATTTCACTGTAAAAGTATCATCACCAAAAAATGACTTGAAGTGGGTATAATTAACCTCATTTTTTTTGTGAAGGAAGAAAGACTAAAAAAAAAAAAAAAAAGTACAAACAGAGAGAATCTGGATTTGCATCTACTCACAATTTAGACTCTCAAATAGCAAATGGATGCGTCAGTATACATTTCATCACTTTTCTGATGTTGAATGTGTAAGTAGTTTTCAATATCTTGATATTAAAAGTAATGCCATATCATTAATCTTTGTCAGAACTTTTGTGGTCTTCAATAGGATAATAGAAAGGAACACAGTCGGTCAAAGGGGATATAATATTGCTAAAGATTTTTTTAATAGCTAAGAAAAAAATTGCTTACCAGAAAGAAGGTGCTTGGCTCTGGTCCCAGTCAGAATGAATGCCAAACCTGAGCACTTCCACCACACTCTCACTCTTGAGTCTTCATGTTTTCTATATCTGTTGCCTGTAAGTATTTATTCTATTAATTATGATTATATTTTTAAAATAAGAAAATGGGTGATATCCGAAATTGCTTAGTGAGATCCTTTCATATATTACAGCATTGTTTTCATTATGATTTAACATTTCTCCTGCGTTAGTTTCACCTGTGATTTTATTTATTCTGGTTTTGTTGTTTGTTTGAGATTTAAAGGTAAAGTTTTACTCAATTCTTTTCCATTTTCTCTGCTCCACATATTCTCCTTTGCTACCATTTTTCCTTTCAACTTTCTGTGTTTTTTTTAAAACTCAATAAGACCTTAAAACTCACTTAGCGCTGCCAGTGTGTGCGAGAACATGAGACCGTCTATAGGTGCAGGTAGCCTATCACTGGTTGCATCCTTGAAGAAATTGTATTTCTTTTTCCCAAGCAGCCAGAAACTGCCAATACCTTCTCAGCTAGGGGCAGAACCTTTTAATTTCCTCTTATCATATAAATTCCATTCATGCAGTCACAGATTCACTGACTTCAGATGTACAACCATCCTAACATGCCAGGAAAATATACATTATTGTAGTCATCCATGACCCCTGCATCCTATGGTACTTTTTTCTCCTCTTCTCTGATGATCTCTGAGCCTTGGAGCAAGGAAATGTGGTACTGATATCACATTTAAGGCTGAGCACACCATAGGCTCTTACTATCTGCATGTTTACCTTTAGCATGTTTGTGAATAATCATTGACTTAAAAAAGAAGTATCTCTAAAGAGGGCTGATAAATGTACTGACCTATGGATGTAAGGATATGTGTTTAGATGGCAGTTTAATGTGATGTTCATTTAACAGAATGATAGGATTAAGTGCTCCCTAATAGGCTCGTGACCAATTCTGCCTTGGGTTCTTGACCCAGCTAATAGCATCAAACATGAGTTTCATCTTGTAAAGAGGACTTTATATCCTGATGGAAAACTTTTGGTTTCCACCATAACATTCAGACCACTATAGCACCAGTTGGTATATCTTGTCAGATCAGTGGCTATTTAGCTTTCAGAAGTCATAGCTGAATAAAACTGTTAAAGACTTTACCGTCCTGGTAGTATACATAGTGTCTTTCAGCACTATGAAAGCTCTCCAGTAGGGATAAAGCTCCCAGGTCAGTACCAACTTGATTTCTCCAAGTCCTGTGACTCAAGTATATGCTATCTTCAGTAATGATAACATCTTATTGATGAGATCTGTGAGATAATAGATCAATGGCAAGAGCATTTGAGGGCTTCTATGGTAGTTCACTAAATCAACTACTTGAAAAAAAAAAGATAAGCCATACTTGGAACTAAGCTTTTTATTTAAAAGCTTATGGTGTCTGAGAAATATATTGGCCCTGTTTCGGGTATGTCCAATTGAATTCATTTTATGTTTATACATGTACATTTTAGGAAACTTCTAAAATAGCTATGAGCATATAAAGGGGGAGGAAGTCCCCCTCAGTCACAGTCATAGGGGAGGAGAGTAAGGGGAAAATGGGAGGGAGGGAGGGAGGAATGGGAGGATACAAAGGATGGGATAACCATTGAGGTGTAACAAGAATAAATTAATTAAAAAAAGATACAGAATAACATAAAATAAAATAGCTTGTTTCCATATAGCTATTTTAAACATTTTTAGTGTTAGTTATTCCTCTCCACCCAGCTTTTCCACAGTACACTCTCCCCGACACACTTAACCTTTACTATTTATTATTCTTCTTTCCACCATCAAATTATTTGTATTTTACCCCCTTCCTGTGAAATTCGCCATGGTTCTACACTAGTTTCCTGACTCCTGAGAGCTGTCTGATTCAAATGTCCAGATCTAAAGACTCAAAGTTATGTGAGAGAAAATATACCACATTTGGCTTTCTGTGTCTGAGTTCACTCACTCAGAATGATTATTTTTCAACTCATCCATTCATCTTCAAATTTCATTTTTACAGATAGATAGTTTTTTTTCCTGTATATTTACCACATTTTCATTATCTATTCATCAGTTAGTAAACATCTAGGCAGCTTCAAATTCTTGGCAGCAATGAACATAGATGACAAATGTCTCTGTAGTAGGATATAAAATCCTTTGTTTATGCCCAAGAGTGGATAGCTGGATCATATGGTAAGTCTATTTTCACACACACTGATTTACATAGTGGCTGTACCAGTTTACACTCCCACCAGCAGTGACTAACTGTTCCCCTCCCCTACATCCACACCAACATCTGTGGTGTTTGGTGTCTTTGTTCTTTGCCATTCTGACTTTTGGGGGAAGATAAAAATGTCAAAGTACTTTTAATTTTCATTTTCCTCGTGACTTAAGATGTTGAACTTAAAAAAAATCTCATTAAAATTTCTTAGCCATTTATAGTTTCTCTTTTAGATACATGTCCCAATTTTAACTAGATTGTTGTTGTTGTTGTTATTGTTCTTGTTCTATGGATGTGTAGTTGGAAAAGCCATTTTCCTATTCTCTGGACTTTCACGTCACTGAAGCAACAATGCCCTTTAATGAGCATAAACATTTTAGCTTCATAAGGTCCCATTTATTAGCTTTTGATATTAATGCCTACGCTGCATATGCTGTTTCCATTTCTTATTCTGTTGTAAATAGAACAGCAATAATGTGAATGTGCAAATATCTCTGTAATGAGATTTAGAGTCGTTTTAGTATAAACCTGTGGGTGACAGTGCTTGATCATATGGTAACACCTAGCTTTTTGAGGAATCTTCACATTGCTTTTCACAGTAGCTTCAGCAGTTTGTACACTCAACAGCTGTAACTAAGTGTTCTCTGTCCTCACTTGCATGCCAGGATTCCTTGTCATTTAAAAAAAAAGTTTATCTTAGCCATTCTGACAAGGATATGATAAAATAAATTTTGTTTTACTTTGTATCTCCATGATGGCTAAGGATATTGAAATTTTAAAAACATTTTCCAGCCTTTTGTATTTCTAGAGAACTCTGTTTAGTTACATTTTTTTAAATTGGGTTCTTTGTTTTCTTAGTGTGTACTTTTTACCTCTTCGTGTATTCTAGACTCTAATTCTCTGTCAGATGTATGGCTGGTAAATCTTTTCCTGATTTTTCTCTGTTGGAGGAAGTATGTCGCTGGCATTAGGTTTTGAGAGTTTATAGCTTCTTCCCCTTCCACCTTGTTCTGGTTTGTGTTTGTGATTGAAGACGTGATCTCTCAGCTTCCTGCTTCAGCTACCTGCTGACATGCCTCTCTACAAAATTATGGATCGCTTCTGGGGACTCCTGAGCCAAGACAGTCTTCTGAAAAAGAATTTCCATTCTAAAGGCTGGCTCTGCACTCAAGTGCTGTTGTCCTCTGCTATACAGATGCTGTTTAGTTTCATGAGAGTCTATCTGTTAGTTGGTTTTCTTTATCCTTTTGCTATTGAATTTCTGTACATAAAAACTTTTCCTGTACCCATTACTTGAAGAGTTTTCTCTAATTTCCTCTCTAACACTTTTAAGGTACCAGCTCTTATGCTGAAGTTCTGGAACCATTCAGAGTAGAGTCTCCAGTTTCCCCAGTAGACAGACCACATTGTCTTTTACTCCAGTGTGCATAACTGGTATCTTTGTAAAAATAAAATCTAAAGTGGCTGTAGGAGTTTGAGTTTATACTTGCATCATCAGCGTAGATGCAATTAAATTAAATTATGAAAAATGCCTATTCGACTGAAAGCAATCTAAACATTGAATGTAATTCTTATCAAAATTCCACTTTATTATTCAAGAATTTGGAAAATTATAAAATTTATATGGAAACACACACAAACAAAAAACAAGGATAAATCAATAATCCTGTAAGTGAAAATACCAGTGTTGGTATCACCATCCTAATTTCAAATTACAGTATTGAACTATAGTCATCAAAGGAACATGAAACTGACAAATATAAGGACATTGATCAGTGGGATATAATTGAGGTTTTATTATTTATAACTGTAACTATGCTTAATAATAATAATAATAATAATATTGAATTTATTTTTCCTTTATGAGTTCTTTGAGTTTATCTCTATCTCTTTCTCTTTCAACCCCAGCCCTGCCCCCCTACCACACGTATATTATAATGATGTTCTTTTATAGTTAGAAGTTAAGTAAGTACATCATTCTCTAAATTAGATTAAAATTTGTAATGTGACATGTATTGATCTTTTACAACATCTCTTAAAAGAATTTTGAGCCTGTGGCATAGATATTATCGTTTACTTTTCTTTTTTAAAGTTTTATAATTCTTTGGTTTGTGTCCTTATTAGATGAATGCCGTCTAACAGTGCTGGACAGTGCTACAAGGTTAAATAACTAAATGAAGCTGAGTTGAGAAGTGTAGCTGTTACGCAAGCTTCCAACATATAACTCTGATACAGTTATAACATGCTGGTCCATCTCCATTTTATTTTCTTCTATTCATTTAAGATGATATAGTTTTACTATGTTGGTGATAACACAGTAAATTCTATCAACCAGTTCTGTTTAGAGGTTCCATATTGCAGGAGTAAGTGTTCTGTTGAATTAAGACAATGTCCTAATTATGTTTATGTTATTTCATTAATGCAAAGACACTTCTGCAGATTTTTTTTCTAATTTCCAAATATTTAACTGTTCATGACTGATAAGATACCTTTTTTTTTTTTTGCACATTTCAAGCCTCCAAAACATCCCCTCCCCTCTGTATTTATCCTGAGAACAACTTGACGTGCAAAGTCTTTGCCAAATTTCTACTGTCTTGCAGGCTCAAGGAAGTGTGTTTCTGTAAGATTAGAAATTAATTTGGTTATCATTTGTTTATTCTTCCAACCCTTAAGGATGGAATTCTTTCCTGCTGAATACTTAGAAATATTTGTAGTTCTTTTGCCAGCCTCCGAATAACTTCCTCCAGTTATTATGAAGTTCACATTTTGGTCTCAGTGTCTGTGGAAATGTACCCACAGTGAGTACTTAGACTTAAGGGAGACTGCTCAACATACAAAATGTCAAAATGCAACTGAAGAACATTGATTCACAGGGGTGTGGCACAGATCCTGTCTGTTTGGGATCATTTTACTGCATAACTGTTCATGTGCCACACATACACGACTCGCAGGGAGCCTGTCTGTGACGTGTCTACACAGGGCTTTCTTATATTGTCTTCTCTGTTCTGCTCATTAAAATATGAAGCAGGTTGGAATATTTGTGGAATATAGCACACTCTCATGTGGCAGACAAAATTACACCTAGAATGTTCCAAATCACCATTCTTGCTTCCACAGTTACGGAAGAGCTAGACACTAGTCATTCATAATTTGAGGAGAAATTGGTAGAGAGAAAAAAAAACCAGCCTATAACTGGAAAGTGTGAGAGTCGCTGTAAGGAAAAAGCTGTCATCCTGTTTAAGATGTCTAGAAGCTATAGGTCAGCTATACGGTTCAGAAGTAAAGATGCTTTCTTGTCTCTTAGCCTGAAGCCCTGGGATTGTTTGGTGTCCAGGTCCCAGATGGTAGAAAGACCAACACCTGCAAGCTGTCCTCTGACCTTTATTAGCAAGGCATAGCACATGTGAACAAGCACCCACCCTGACTCACACAAAGATAAAAGTAATAACAACAGTCTCTTAAAGTAGAACCCTAACAGTTGTCACTATTTACCTCTTTTTTATTTATTTTATTTTTTTATTAATTTATTCTTGTTACATCTCAATGGTTATCCCACCCCTTGTATCCTCCCATTCTTCCCTCCCTCCCATTTTCCCTTTACTCCCCTCCCCTATGACTGTGACTGAGGGGGATTACCTCCTCCTGTATATGTTCATAGGGTATCAAGTCTCTTCTTGGTAACCTGCTGTCCTTCCTCTGAGTGCCACCAGGTCTCCCCCTCCAGGGGACATGGTCAAATATGAGGCACCAGAGTTCGTGTGAAAGTCATACCCCACTCTCCACTCAACTGTGGAGAATGTCCTGTCCATTGGCTAGATCTGAGTAGGGGTTTGAAATTTACTGCATGTATTGTCCTTGGCTGGTGCCATATTTTGAGTGGGACCCCTTAAGATAGATTATACACACCCATCTTCCTGAGGATGCCTCAGGATCTTCATGCCAAACTCTGTTCCATTTTTAATATATTTTTCCTCTGTAGAAACCAGTACTATGAAAAAAATCATAAAACACATAATAAATGCTTACAATTGCCTACGAAGAGGGTTTTTCTTACCATTTTTTCCTAAAATGTTGAGTTGCTCCAATTTTATCCCTGTTCTTTCTATTATAATAACTGAGACACTGGCTCTACTGGCTACAGAAGCCGTTAAGTCATTTTCTCTTGTGTCTGTTATACTTTAGGAAGTATGCATGGTACAGTACATTTTCTTTCATTATGTCAACAGTTTTCTGCTGAGGGATATGTTCTAATGTGTTTCTTCCTGCCCATTCTTATATTATTTAGCAATTACCAGTAAAAATTTATCAATCCTTGGAGGAGAAACCTTTAGAATAATTTCAAAGATTTTCCCCACAGTGAGATACCCAAAGCAGTTGAATCCAAAGTTCATATAAAGTTGCTTATCTGAGTGGTTGACAGTTTAAGCCTCTGTATGATATAGTAACTGTCTCTTTGGAAGGTTATCTTTCATTACAGGCAGCACTTTCCAACCAAGATGAAGACAATTTTTGATTAAGTAGGGCATGACACAAATCTTTCTTAAAGGTAAAAATGTTGTTTTAATAGTATATACTTTCATGATAATTGACTTAAGAGGAGAAATAGAGACAATAGGTATGAAGTAGACACCATCTTGTCTGGCGTAGAGTCACTGCTCTTAAAGAATTTGCGATCATTATTTGTGTGGTTGATAGAGGCCAAGTAAACTACTTAGCAGCTAAGAAAGACGAAGGAAGCATTGCAATTTCTAAACTCCTTAGTGGCCTCTGATTAATTTCTTGACTTCATTATATTGACCCACTATCATTTTACTTACAGTATAATTGAAATTTTCATATCACTAAGTAATTGAAAAGTTACATGTCAGAGGATATTATGCCATTCTCTTCATCCATTTAAATCCATTTAATAGTATGGTTCAGTAAACTGTATAGTCTGGGATTACATCTTTTGAAAGAAGCATATACTTACAAATATGTTTATGGTTGTCTGTGGTAGTTTATTAGTAAATAAATTTAAGAATATGCCAAAATAGGTTTTTATTTTTATTTTTATTTTTGCCTCAGTATCTCCCAAATTGTAAGTATTTAAAAAAGAAATTTGTTATGAACAATTAACAGTTCTAACTCAAAATGACATCAGTAATATTAACGCTACAATTTGGTAAGAAAAGCTTATAAGTCCTTATACACACACACACACACACACACACACACACACACACACACACATATATATTCACACATACATATACATAAGACATGACTCTTTGGTTACAACTATCAGAAACAACAGAGGTGGGCAGGCAGTTATACAGATGATTGCCTGAATAAAAGAGATGGCCAAAACACAGCATCCACACAGCGAAATCCTTAAGCTCAATGCACACTAGTAAGAATCACACATTGGGGCTTCTCTGCTCCTGCCAAGAAAGAGACTATAGATGCATTTAAGAAATGTAAAATGTTATTTTTCTTTAAAGCATAAGATGCTGTCTTAGTTACTCTTTCTGTTGCTGTGACAAACTACCCTGACAAAATTTATTTAAAGGGGAAAGAATTTAATTTGGCTCACAGTTTGATAGTACAGTCCACCATGACAGGGACATCCTGGTGACACGAGCTTGAGGCGCTTGATTACGTTGCATCCATGGTCAGGAAACAGGAAGCCATGGATGCCTGTGCTCTTCTCAGTTTCTCATTTTTATACAGTGCTGGATGCAAGCCAGATAATGTTGCTACCTACAGTGGGCAGGTTTGGACTTCCCACTCCAAATATTTCCCCACAGTCAGGCCCAGAAGTCTGTCTCGTATATGATTCTAAACACTGAGTTGACAATTGAGACTGGCCATTATAGATGCCCAGTCAGCTCTGCTCTGCTCACTCATAATGCTTTGGGATTCTTTCTCCCTTAGCATCTCACGCATAAGCTGATCCCTTCAGAGCAAGTCTCTGTTCTTGGACTTCATGGAGCTAACAGTCATTTTATAGCTATTATTCTTAGATGCTGACGGTTCTCTTCCCAATCTGTAAGGATGAGCCTTTTCACTCTATTTATTGATCACAGAAGAGTAACTGAATCCAATCCTCTCAGTAAGCCAAAGCTAGCCTTTTTACTCATTCTGGGCTATTGTCAAATCACAATTCCTTCTATAATCCATGTCAATGATAGAAAACACCAGAAAATTTAAAATATATATTACCACTACCAAGTTATCCTCGTACAACCAGAAATAGAACAGTTATGCCAGAATATCCAGCATGCTGAATAAGAAATTTTCAGACAAATCAAAGCAGCATAACACATGGGATTTGACACATCCCTTAGGGGAAGCGGAGCCCTAGTTTTCTTTGGTAACAAAATTCTGAATGTGCCAGTAATATGCACCTTTCTGTACTGTTTTGCTGCCTGAGCTGTGTGGGAAAAATGCAAAGACTTAACTACGTTTAGAGGTAGATTTTTTCAGATAGTGGGAGATTGTCCATGATAATGGCTATATCTCCAATACTTCTTGTCTGTATTATTTTGTCCCAGTGTAAGGAGATTCTCAGATATCTGTTGGCCAGTGTCACAAACTGTGATCTGAAGGTGCTTTAAAGGAAACTTTCTTAGTCTAACTAAGCATTGTGGAAGTGTTAGGCGGTGAAGGTGGTACTCGAAACTCCAAAATGAACAATAACATATTCAGTTAGTAGCTCAAACAGCTGAATGTTTAAAAAATTGTCTTTGTAGGTTAATGTATATTTGACGGTACTATGTGCTAACTAGTCACAATTTATTTACACTAAAAGTGCACTAAGTTAAACATATCTCTTAATGTCACTAGCTGTATTCCATTTGACCTGTATCTATATACAGTGCACGGCTACTGTGTTCAGCAACAACAACAACAACAACAACAAAACGGTGCAGAAAGTCGTAGTGAACAGCAATAGATAAGCAGGCCGTCACAGTGCTGGTTACACTCTGGGTTCTTCTAGATGCTTACAGAGTTATTCCCCTTGTACACATGCCACGAGTAGTTAGCCTGCTGTGTCTCCAAGTCTCTGTTAATACTCCAGGCAGTACAGAGGAGAAGACTAAGGGAGAGTACTGCTCATAAGTCATTCTATATCCACTGTTTGTCAGAAAACCAACAACTTATCTTGCATCCACAAACGCTTCTCAGACCATAGGAAAACTAAATGGGATATAGCCCGTTCTCTGAGTGTAAGAAGGTCTGGGGACAGCTAATATTTGGCTTATCTCATTACTATACCTCTCACCACCACCAAGTAAGTTGTGGTGTACATCAAAGGAAATGCTTCATGGGCAATATCAGAATCCAAAGGCATGTGGCTACTTAATTTGTTTGTTTTTGTTTTTGTTTTTCAAGACAAGGTTTCCATCTGTAGCCTTCGCTGTCCTGAACTTGCTTTGTAGCTCAGTCTGGCCTCAAACTCACAGCAATCAGGCTGCCTCTGCAGGATTCTATGTTTGCCACAAAAACATAAGAACACAATTCTATTGTAAATAAAGCATAATCGTAGCAAAAAGAAAAATCACTTTTAGCCAGGCCACTTGCTACTTTAATATGCATGTCTACATAATTTAGGACACTATCTTCTTCTGGTGGGAGGTGTTTGGTCTAGCAGTTTTTGAATTAAAAAAATACATTAGAAGTTAATGAGTAAAATATTTCTTGATATATATATATATATATATATATATGTATATATCCCATTGAATTTCTACATACATACACACACTTCAGTATGATATTTCCATTATGCTATAGCACTTTATGTTGTGATTATATAAGAAATTTCCCCAAATGTGTTTAAATTAGTCTTGTCTAATTTTTTTTTTTTTTTTTTGTCTTTTGACTACATTATACAGGTACAATTCTTTACACACTGGTAATGCTATCTCAAGTTTACAGAGTAGCTTTTTGTCTCATTTGACATAATTTAGCTATAACTTCTTGGGTTTTGCTCTTAATTTAATTTACAGAGTGAGAAGAAAATGTAGTTTTGATTGCTAGGAAAACTAATACTGGCAGCAATTAGTGATGATAATGATAATCATCAAAGCCATGAAGATTTCTTTCTGCTAAAGAAAAAGTGAGAGCTGCACTGTATGCGAAGTATTAGGAGTGCTAATACCATGATCTTTGAAAAAATGTTTCTTACTGCTAACACTAGATTTTCTTCTCCTACTTGCTTCTGTGAGGTTTTCTGTCTTTTTTTTTTTTTTTTTGACTTCCAGAGTCTGACGCATTTTATTTAACATGTTAGTCTCCAATTGTACCCATTTTCATGACAATGACATTATTTTACTCTGTGACTAAGCCCTGTGTACATATACCATTTTTAAAAAATCCATTCATATATTGATGGGTGCTTAAGCCGTTTTCATATTCTAGCAATTATGTTTTCTGCTGCAATGAGCATAGTTGTTTGGCATTAGAGAATCTTAGTCCAGGCCATTATAAGTGAGACACAGTCTCTATAGAGCTAAACAGAAATCAATATATCCTTTTCTAGAAGTATACCAGTTCAACTGACTTTCTTTCTTTTTTTTTTTCTGTCTTAAATATTATAAATAATTGTTCACTGTTATTTCAGATAGAATATTCATGTCTAACTTCTTACAAGACAAAAAAACCTTAACATAAAATTTCTAATAAGAGAAAATTAGCACTTTCACATCTTCACATGTTATTGTGTCGTTTATATTTATAAGGACCCCTGTTCTGTGGTGGTAAAAATCACCATAGGTGAGAACTGATGTTGTAAAAGAAGGGACGTGAAGAGAAGACAGGTGACTTCCGCCAAGGACTTGACTGTCAAAACCACAGTCATGGAGGACCACTTTGTTTAGATTTTTCAACAAAGATTTTTCAAAGACATGTACTCTAAATGTTGTAAATTTAGACATTTCATCAAACGACACATAGCTTTTGTGTGGGAAGTTCTCCAAAGAAAATAGCATTTGTCATTAGGTAGTTGTCAGAAGTGATTAAGTGATTGAGTGGAGCTGAGAACCAAGTTTTTAAAATAAAGGAATTCGTGTCATTTAACCTGTAAATTTTTTTTTTTTAATGTTAGTGTGTGTACATGTCCATGTATACGGTTGCCTGCAGAGACCGGAAAGTGGGTTGGACCCCCAAAAGCTGGACTTATCAATTTCTGTGAACTGAGCAATGCTGATTTGGTGCTATGTCTCAGGGTTTCTAGTGGTGTGAAGAGACATGTGACCATGACAACTTTTATAAGGAACATCTAATTAGAGCTGGCTTAGTCCATTATTGGTACGGTGAAAATTATGGCAACACAGGCAGACGTGGTGCCGGAGAAATATCCGAAAGTTTTACATCTGGGTGAGCTGGCAGCAGGAAGAAAAAATGAGCCACTGGGCCTGGCTTTAGCATCTGAGACCTCAAAACCCACATCTTGTGACATAACTTCTCCAATAAGACCATACATACTCAACAAGGCACACACTTCCTAACAGTTCCACTCCCTATGGGCTTTTGGGGGCCGTTTTCATTAAAACCACTACACATGATAAACCAAACTTAGTACTCTATAGGAGCTTCAAGTACCTTTAAATACTGACTCATCCCTCCTGTCCCAAGGAAATCACATTTGCCACCTTCCACTATTAAAAAATAAAATAAAATGAAATGAAACAAAATTTACTATGCCACCAGTGATAAGAAGTGGCTGATCATTTTTTACCGACATTATGCTTGAAATCAGGCAACAAATATTTACTGAGCGCTTCCTCTATTTGTCATTCATCTGGGACTTCAACAAAATGTCTTTATGCTTGCTGGAAAAAGACCTCTAGCCATATTTCCAGAAGGCAGTGGCATCTTCTAGGGAGAAAGTTAGACTGTGAGTTTCAACAATTAAGAAAAGGGGCCTGATTTCTGGCTTCCTTTCTTTGCTCTGAAATGAATCATTTCGGTAAGGTGATAGTTGTTGGCGATTGTTTCTCCTCATTTACTTTAAGATGTGTTTACCCATCAAGCTCAGTACCATCACTAATTCGGAGCATTTACCGAGTCATGAAAATATGTCGGCTAAGAGCAATATGTAGCGTGCCCAATGTGCTTGCTACTCCCTGCCATCTGCCACATAGTTCTTTTTTTTTTAATTTTTTTAAAATTTTTTATTTTATTAATTTATTCTTGTTACATCTCTATGGTTATCCCATCCCTTGTATCCTCCCATTCTCCCCTCCCTCCCATTTTCCCCTTATTCCCCTCCCCTATGACTGTTCCTCAGAGGGATTACCTCCCCCTGTATATGCTCATAGGGTATCAAGTCTCTTCCCGGTGACCTGCTGTCCTTCCTCTGAGTGCCACATAGTTCTTTTTTTTGTCTCTACTACCTGGTTTTTAAAAACCAAGCAAGCAGAGATGGTAGCAATGATGTTAGTGGATTTTTAAAATTTGCATTGACTTGTTGATAGTTTAGTGAGGTCAAATCTTATTAAAATTATCCCTCATTTATTAAGTGACAGTGTTTGTGTTCCTGAAATGGGAAGTGGGCCAGAGATAAGTATATTCAATGTCAATCCTGATTCACCCTTTATCAGAACAGGCATGCACAAATTAAATCTCTGTGTGACTTAGTTTCCCTTCTATGTGGGTAATGATATCCAGTTGCTGTGTAATTAGGGGAAGGCCATATACACCATCCTTATAGCACAGCAGATATGTCTTAAATGAGCTGTAAATGGAAATAAATTCCAAAGTTGCTATCTTTAAATAACTTGAAATATAATGGTAGATATATGAAACAGGGGAAAGGGGCAAATCAGTACATAGAGCAATGTAAAATTTCATCAGATGATTGATAATGATAATAAATGTTAGAGTTTTATAAGCCTGTGCATAAGATTCGGTGACATTCATAAGCTAGTGACCTTTTCTTGCCCAAAGAAGCATGATGTAATTGTCTTTGTCAGGTCTGCTTTTTCTGTTAAAAAAA
>OU015756.1:69204222-69217832 GCA_907169655.1 Acomys percivali
CTCTCTCTCTCTCTCTCTCTCTCTCTCTCTCTCTCCCTCCCTCCCTCCCTCCCTCCCTCTCCTTCTCTCCTCATCTCTCCTAAATACATAAATACAATTTGGCAATCCTCTTGATTGCAGTTTAGACAATACACTAACAGTGGCTATTAGAGATTTAAAAGGACCATTGCAAAAATACATAACATGTTCAAGCTATAACTGCACATACATAAAGTGCTATTTACACTGGAATTAAGTTCACTTAACAATTGACTAAAGTGAGTAGGCAGAACAGGCAGATAATCTGCTCCCCAAATATTAAACAGAGATAAGCATAATTTTTATACAAATGCATTGATAACATCATTGTTTTGAAAGAAATTATGTTGTATGGAGCTACTTATTAATCCAAAGAAAACCAACTGCGGCTAAGAGTAAATAATTTTCAAGTTATTTCCCTAGCAACTTCACACCCTGGTGCTAGTGCTGAGCTTAATAAAACAAGACGAAAGAAGCATTGGCAATTGAGACATGTGGCTTAGCTCTGCAGAGCAAAGAGGGGTCATGCAGGGCTTTCTCCAAGCTGTTTCACAAGAATTTCTAATATCCACCGGGAAGCACCTCAGAATGTGCTGTTTCTACATTCCCGGACATCTCTTCATCCTTGCCCTCCTACTGTCTGAGAGGCAGAAGGAACAAACCTTAGTGTCGAACCATAATCATATCTATTCTCAATAATTTGTGGTTGATTAACATGAATTTCTGAATATGTATCTTAAAGACACAATATTCACATTTCCTGGGATGTCTGGGTGCTTTGATATTAAAGAAGAAAGCAGAAAATTCACCCACTGTTAAATCATGAGTTTAGAGACACTAGGTGAGTACATATGCAAAGAAGCCTGGCCAGAATAATTATATCTTTGGCAGAAAATAAACTCTAACTTTTGAGAATCTGGGTGTTGCTTAAGAACCAAAATGAAGCATTTGGGTTAGGCCTTAAAGATTATAAGTAACAGAACAAAAATTTCTTCTGGGTCTTAACCTGACGTGTGCAATCCAATCTGTAAAGTCTGTAAAGAAAGATATTGTCATTTCCAGAACTCTAAACTAAGGCAATTGGAAATAGGAAGTATTTTATGAGTGCATAAATTGGTTGTACACAATGTCCTGAAGGACAGATAACCAGATCGGCAAGCTTGAATTGCTCATAGTCTCTTTAATGTCTGAGTCATGTGGGAAACAGTCATGTGCCAGTGGTCCTAAAAGGAAGTATTTTTTTTTTTTTAAAAAGTGTGTGCCTGTAATAGATGAATCATCCCTTCTGCTGTAGAAAGTCAGTAGATATAAGCTCTAAACACATTTAATGGACACTAAAGAGGCTTAGAAACATGGAGTTCAAACGTGACATTACTCAGAGAACGTTGTTTGTTAAGAAATGAATAAAAGCTAATAAAACGGCAAGAGTGTCCTTTTGAGTAGGTTTCCATGCTTGTATAAATTACCCCAAAATTAATGAAGAGATTAATATTAATTAGAGAAGGGGGTTAGAGGGAGTAAGGGTGGGAGGGAGAGATGGAGAGAGAGGGGGTGGGGTCACAGGAACAAAATAGGAAGAGAGGGCTGAGGGTCAGTTGCAAAACAGGTCCCTAACATGTGCTAGTTCCTGACTTCCAATCAGAACCGCAAAAGGAAAGCAAACAAACAAACAAATAAAAAAACAACAAAAAATGGACAATAAAAGGGAAATCTTGGGGATCTCGGAGGACCACAGACAAATGCCTAAAACCAAAGCAGTTCTCTGTGGAAAAGTCATCGGTATAGGTGTGAAGCAAACTAGAGTGAATTGGAATTAGCGGAAGTAAGAGGGATAACTTCCTCTTATTAAAAAGGGATACAGTAATAATTTTCAAAGAGCAAGTTTTTGTGAGTCTGAAGGGAATTTCATTACAAAGTGAATTAAACAAATGAGAAAATATTAAGGAGGCTGATCGTGGCAGTAATGGATTTTAAGTTTTATGAAATGCTGTGATAATTAGGTCAGAAATTTCAAGTGGAAATTGAGTGATCATCTTTGGAAATGCAAAACAGTCACAGAAATGAAACCCAGGATGTTATTAAAGTCTTCAGATAAATACAACAGTTGCACAATATAATAACCTTTCATCTATCATCTCAAATCTCTATAAAATAGAATGAAAATGCTTTTGTAGGAGCAAAAGTAATTGATGATAATTTTTATGGTTGCTGAATAAGA
This sequence comes from Acomys percivali, assembly GCA_907169655.1. Taxonomy (NCBI): domain Eukaryota; kingdom Metazoa; phylum Chordata; class Mammalia; order Rodentia; family Muridae; genus Acomys; species Acomys percivali. Next base: position 69,206,459 of record OU015756.1, read on the forward strand.
ACGCTTGGAAGTGGGCTAGTTTGAAAAGCAACTTTTGTTACTTTTTTTTTTTTTTTTTTTTTTTTTTTTAGGCTTGAAAGTAAGGGAAACTACTTTGCCTGCGTATAATTAAAGAACTCACACGTTTAAGCCGCGTGGCTCAACTCAGTTCTTAATGGGATGCTTTATCGTGGACCTCTCCTCAAGGCACCAGTATCTCTGCGAACCGGAAGATGGAAGCATGCAAGACCCAGGAGCGATGAATGACTCCAAGGTAAGTGTCTTCCGGACACAACACACGACCTCTCAGAGACTGGGGCAGTAAGCACAAGACTAGCACAGGTTCCAGGCAGATAGGGTACCAGCACTGAAAAAACAAAGTTTTAATGAGACCCCACACCAAGTCAACACCACACACTGGCAAAGGGTGAAAAAAGGAACAGTTTGACAACCCAAACTTAACTCAATGTTATCTTTGTAGAGTTTCTGTTTCATTTTTCTTTTGGGGGAATTTTTTTTTTTGCTTCATTTATCTTTTGTGTGGTTATTTTGATATTCATTTTTTTTTGTGGTGTGTGTGTGTGTGTATGTTTCTCAGTTTTTGATTGTTTTTGTTTTCTTTCTTCTGTCCATTTTTTTTTTTTAAAGAGAGAAAAATATACAGTTTTGTTGTTAGGAAGGTGTGTTGATTGGAGAATTTAGGAGATGGAAAGATAGGATTAAAAATATTGTATGAACTTTTTATCAATAAAGAACTTTTGGTTCAATTCTGTCATTATTTCCATTTTTGCATAATAATTCCACTTATTGTTTACATTAGTCTCGCCATTTCCTTTATTGTTTTCAGCACTACTGGAAGCGAATCAATATCTGCATATGTGCTGCCGCTTGTAAAAAGATTTTTGATCTCTTGTAAAAACTAAGGTCGTTGTAATTAGCAAGATCTGTGATGTAATGAATCCAGTAGTAGTCTAAAAACTGAAACTGTTCTCTCACAGAAACGTGACTGTCTTGCTATGTAACAATAAAAAGGCAGTCCATGCTTTTTATATTAACTGCCACAGGCAAAACTGAATGGAATGCAACTTTGAATGCATTCACAAGAGAAGAAATTTCAGAGACCTGGCCATCATACTCCTCACATAACTATAGCAGCAGTGTCCATTATTAAAGTTACTACTTATTCAATGTATGTTGGTATTTTTCTAATTAATGCTTTTGTTTGTTAACAGTAACGTGTGGCTTCAGTGACACTTTTGGTCGTTTTCACCTTCCCCATTAGCTTCTTTCGTTCCTGCTCTTTCTCCTTCTGCCAATTCCTCCTTCCTACTTTCAAGCCTCTTTTGTGAGGCTCTTCATAAAAATATTACAACTTCGCTATTTTAAATATTCCTAATATAAAACTTATATAAAAACCTTTTTACATTTTTATTAGATTGGTAAGAGTTTCATCTTCCGCCACAAACTTTTCTGGGTTCATTCCCCCTTCCTTAATCACCCAACTCTATGTTCTGACTGTTATTTTCGTTGTTTTTAGTCTTTAAAGACCAATGTGTGCTGTCCACATACTCTTCTATGCATGGTCTCTCACTACAGTGGCTGACTTCTCAGAGGCTTTATATTTCAAGAAAACTGTCATGCTGTTGTCCAGTGTTAAGAAATGCCAGCGTGCTTTGGAATCACATCACGTTCTCAATGCATCTCTATGCTGGAATTTAGTCTGGCTTGGCCTTGTATAGGTTTTGTGCATAATACTACAATCTCCACGTTTATCTATGAAGCCTCTCTGATGTGTTCAGATGATAACATTTCCTTGTAGACACTCACAACCTCACACTCTTAAAGTGTGTGCCCATTTTCTGCAATAATCCCTGAGCCTTGGGAACAGAAATTTGGGGCCTAAGTTCACTTCAGGGCCAAATATTCTGCATTCTCCTATTATCTGTACCTTGGCCAGGGTAATTGTATTAATCACTATTTGCAGTAAATAGAAGTTTCTAGGAGTCAAGTTGAGATGCATCGATCTAGAGAATAACAGCAAATCATTGGCCATCAGTACAGTGCTGGCTTCATTTAGCAGCATAATAGTCGTAGGTTCTTGTCCACAGCCCATAATCTGTCTAACCATAGGTTTCCAGTCCAGGAATGGTACAAGATAAGGAGGAAAAGACCAAATACATGCACAAATTGATTGACTATCCCCATGGTGTTCATGTCACTTTTTCACCACTAGGCATACCTTCCTAAACCAGTTATTTTTATACTTCTCAGGGTTAACAGCTGAGTACAAATTATGATTACTTTTCTCCTTTAGTAGCTTGTATTGAACATTTTGGCATTATGATAGCTAGACCTTAGTGATAAAACATGCAGCTCTGTATCAGCTTGATCTTACTGTTATCTAAGACTCAAGCATATAGTGTCTTCAGCAATAGGGTCTAACTATCAAGTTCTCGGGGATCATCATGACTAATGTGAAAGGCTGGAAAGTGTGGGGACTCTTTGGGACCTCAGTGGCCAATACATCCAAAATAAGTAATGCACACTGGGATTTTATTTGTTATCCTGTGGTGATTTGAGATTTAATTGGAGCAGTGTAGAACATTTCTTCTAAACTGGGTATGGGAAATGAAAGGTGTTTATGAACATGAAGGCATTGAGAGGGCTGATGAACTCAAACTGCAGCAAGAGCTGCTGGAACACAGCATTGCTCCATTGCAGCCATAAGACATTTGGGGACCTTAAGGTTCTTTGTCTCCTTGCTTTAAAGAAAAACAATAGGGCCAATGAGCAAGGTCAACTCCTAGAGCATAGAACAGAAAGTAGCAGAAGATATGTGCAGCAGACGTGTGGACAGTCTTAGGGAGAATTTCAATTCTGCAAAGCAGAGCAGCAATAACATAGAAGTGTTCAAACCATGCACTTCTGACCAAATGATGCTATGTATGGTCAGGATAATGTGCAAGAGCAATGATGTATAGGGATCTCTTGGGGCAACAGATTCAAAACATGTCTAAATCAGGTTGATGTCGAAATCCACCATGCTCATTCCACACATTTCACTGGAGTGGAACAAACAGTGCCAATAAGAAGGTGCTATTTTCCATGTGTTAAACTAAAGGTTACATTTTGTCTTTTTAAATTTTTTGTATCTTATTTAAGAACCTATAATATTATCTAATAAAAATTGTTGCATTTCCCGAATTGCCTCTTATTTTATTTTCCTTAAGAGTACAATTTTTTAAAGTACTAGACTAGGTCTGCAATGAAGGACACACACACACAAATTAATAGAATCTCTGACTAATGCATAAAGAACTTCTTCAAATGTAACCATGGTTTCATCATTGAACAGTTCTATTGTTAGTTCTCTATTGTGTTGGAGAAAGGCAAATAGCAGGACTTTTCAATAGCAGGATAAAATGATTGTGCAAACACAAAAGGAAGATAGCTGAACTTCATGTAAGTATGGATAAAATAATTTTATTTTAATTTATTATGGTTATATGCATTCTTACGTCAATCTCCGGCTCTAGTTCATATTATGATTTACTGTGGGGGATGAAGGGCTGATGAAACACTAAGGCAAACTGTCAGGATTAATGCTTACATATTGTGATTACAGTTGCACTCAGGGGAAAAGATCATTTTCTCTTGATTTCTGTTGTTATAAATTTATATGATACTAAACATTGTATCAAACATCTTAATTAACATACTTAGATTTATTTATCTGTTTAGATACCTCCATTAGCCAATTGCTGCTTTTAGTAAAAATAGAGAAATCCAGTCTGTGGTGGAAAGTCCTAAATAGAGATAACAAAATGTGACTTTAATTCACGCAATGGCAGAGAAATTTCAAGGTGGACACCAGCTTCCCAGGCAGTTATCTGATTTATGATTGCAAGGAGTTAATATTCCGAAATAAGTCACAAAATAAAAAACACCAACTATTTTTCTAAATAATTCAATAAAATATTATGTGATGATAAGTTAAATTGTATGGCTATTATCTATTGATATTGTCACATAAGATGGAATAACTGATTACATTAATTATTGCAATGTGAAGTTGAAATTTAAAAGCTCATATACTAAAACCTTAAAAGAATATAAATTAACCCACATTTGCCTGTCAGCCAAACAAAGACATATACAAAGAAGATTTTGTCAATAATTTCCCTTGTTGTCATAAATACAGAGCACACCTATGGTTTTAAATGCTGTATGAGGAACCTCAGCTATCTTTTGTTTAGATTATCAAAGACATACATGCATTCTACATAGAGGACTATTTCAGTGACCATCTGATCACCTATGTAGGCAAATTAGATTCCAGAATGAAAGGTAAAAATTGTAGGGTACATTTAAGCTACAATGAAAACTTCCATGCCTACTTTTAAAATAATTTCTGGACTTAATAAATGTCTTAATAAACAGATCAAAAAGAGCAAATGTTTTACCTGTATCTTAAGTCAGTAAACAAATTTTAAAAGTCATTTCATACTTTTCACCTTTCTTATAATGATTACTACTTTTTAAAAATTCACGATAGGGTCACAGAGTCACAGCATACATCATAATAGGAAAGGACCTCACTCTGACAGTCACTTATCCCCAAGTTTCCTCTAGGTGAGCATTTGTCTCCAAGGAAATTAAAATCTTCTCATATATTCCAGTCCACTGTTACTTTCCGTTGCCACTTATCTGATTATACAGGAAATTATTTGAAAAGAGCATATCTAATTTTCTTCTCTTTCAAATAAATATTATAAGGCTATACAAAGAATCTGCTTTCTCATTCTGATTTTTAAAAATTCTGTGTGGTTTCATGTTCTTAAGTTATTTAAAAGTAGCTTCACTCTTACAATAAAAATTTGAAATATGAGAATGCAGTGGCACTCAGTTTAAAGGCATCACTTACTATGATAGCATTTTAATTCAGCTTCCTTTCACAATGATTAAATTGTGAAGTGCATGGTCAGGATGAATTTTTGAGGTGGAAAAAAATTGTGCTTGCAGTGATATCATTTAAGAATGGATTTATCTTAGAAAAATGACAGCAAAGTGGACATGACATCATTAAGCTTGAAACCAAGACCTATAAATAGCCAAGGTTTCAAGAAACAAAGGTCACCAACTGAAAAGTAACCTCAACATGTTGCTCTAATCTTTAGAGGACAAGCTACATAGTCGCTAATCACTACAAGATAGTTGTATATTAATCCACACTGAACCAGCTTGTCTATCCTTTGATAAGTAAGTGACTAATAAAAGTCGTAGTGGGTTAGATTGTTGATAACCATCTGGTGCCAATCTACACACTTTTACAGTCTATTGATGAATTGGTATCTCAATCATCTTATTGAGATTATCACAATATAGTTATTCCTTCCTAAAATGCCTTTTCTTTTCTAATCAGAGGTTTTAAGTAAAACTTCTCAAATAGATAATATCAATGCAACCCTGGAAGTTTGAATAATTTTTCTAACTTGAGTAATGTAAATGGGTTCTCTTGTGCTAGAAGAGAAATTAATCGAATGACCTAAAGGACATTTAAGGAGAGGCAAGTATAGAAAAAATACATTATTCCTATAGCAAGAAAATAAATAATTGCAAATAGTATCTGGGAAACTTTGCAGTTAATATGAATTTGTAAAGTAATACCTAGCAAGATTTTCATTTACATATCAACCATACATATACAGTTAGGACATAACAGTTCCCTTTTAAACAAATATGAGAAACAGAGACAACCCATAAAAGGATATGGAAAAAAGAGATTGAAAAATAGGTAGTGAATGGGCATAGAGCATCTTATGCAGTGAGAAATTAATAAAAATTCTTATTCACTAGTTGCATGCTAATTTTATATTGAAGGAGAATGCCCATTTTATCAGGCAAATTTTAAATTATTTTGTCAATCGAAAGATATTCACGATTTCTCATATACAGTTTCATTTATACTTAATATATATTTATGTGGAGATTATTCATAGCATAACATTAGATCATTTAATGTAAATATAATACTTTTTCTGAGATGAACAAAATTAAAAGCTAAACACTTAAGTTCTTAAAATAATTAAATGTGGACTGATATAAGTATTGAATATATTATTGTGTAACAATATTAATTAATGGTTATATTTTCATTTTATTGGAAAGAGCTTTAATACTAATACAATTTTAATATCTCTTTTATGGTATTTAAAATTTTTTTCTTGGGATACAGCTTATCATAATGTAATATAATTTGGGCATTGAAATTTTATCCTATAAATATTATCTCATGAAGTAACCTATTTTAATAACAATTGTTTTTTTCTTAAAATTTTGAAAATAATTTATGATAAGGAAATACAAAATCCTAATACTGATAGAAAGAAATATTTTCTCACAACTGCCATTCTTGATCTTGGAAGCTGCCCTGAGTGGTTACAATGTTCCATTACATAAAAGACAGCTCTGAAGATGAGCTCAGTGGTGGTGCTTGTAATCTCAGCATTCAGGGAGGCAGAGGCAGGCGGATCTATGTGTGTTTCAGGCTAGCCTGGTCTACAAAGTGAGTCTAGGACAGCCACGGCTACATGGAGAAATACTGTCTCAAAAAAGAAAAGAAAAAAAAAGAAAGAAAGAGAAAAAGAAAAGAAAAAGCAACTCCAAAAGGTGGAGGGGTAAACAAATAAAGCTTAAGTCAATGTACAGAAAAGTAGACATTCAGTTTATTCAAGTGAGTAATTTATATTTTAAAATGTAATAAAAAGTACTTCAGCATGGTAAAGTGGCACACGCCTGTAATCCCAGCACTCTAGGAGGCAGAGGCAGGTGGATCTTTGTGAGTTTGAGGCCAGCCTGGTCTATGAAGCAAATCTAGGATACAGAGAAACCCTGTCTCAAAAATAAAGAAACAAAGAAACAAACAATACAAAAAACAACACTCTCCCAAAGAAACTCTCATTTACTGTTTTCTATGTCCCGTTTATCAGCAGCCACACTGCACTGTTAGAGGAAGACTCCAGCACCTGCTTCCTATATTGTCGAATAAAAGCAATCGCTTAGAGAACTGTGATTAGATATTGTTTACTTTGAAGAATCATTGATATTAAGTACTTATTGTGGTTACTGCTTAAAGTTATAGTTTTTGTCAGTTCCATTGTATTTGTAAAGACTTATTTAATGGATCACTGACTGATTTAGATAAGATGGTTTCAAAGATGTAAAACACACAAACAATAAAACACTAAAATAATTATATTAATATTAGTATTTTTCCATATGCCTTGTTTTTTTAAAAGCTTTATATACTCTGTTATCTGAGGGACGACTTTAGCTGGCATTGTCTCATATGTTGCCTAGGACACAACATGCGTTTTAGAAATACACTCTACATTCTAAAAAGGACAATTCTGATTAACTCTCCCCAAGTGAACATAGGGAGATGGCCAAAGCCAGAGGACCTGGAAGCCTGGTGTGAGAGTATGTCCCCTAGAAATGACATAGAAGCTTCACCCATAATAGCGTGGTAATATGGCTGCCTAAAATAAGACCTGAACAATCCAATGGCAATAGATATGTCAGCTCTGAAAGAGAAAAGTTCATAGGGAAAAGAACCACAGGCAAACTAATCAGTGCTGAGAAGAGGAGAATCTAGCATCTCTGAAGGGAGCAGGATCCTAATTGGTTGTTCAATACAAAGTGGTCAGTTCTGAAACCATATCTACACTGGCCACACTAAATGGACTGTATGGTCTAACTATGTATTTGAGAGAGAATGGAATAGTGACATAGGATTTGGAGGGCTAAAGGGAATGGGAGAAGTGTTACTGCACTACATAGGACCTGGGAGAATGGAGGTGATTAATGAGGTACACTAAAGTCTCATACAATAGCCAACTGTATTGAAAAAATCAGGCAATTTGTATTCTGAGGATGAAGAAGATCCGTATGTGTAAAGTGTTCAATCACTAATACAGGCCACATGTGGCGAAAAGGCATGTGTCTGAAAAATGTATCTGGCAAAAACTTGCTTTTCCATCATAGCATACAAACAAATAATAATAGCCAGTTGTGATGAATAATCTGAAATAAGCTCATTCTTATCTGCTACACTGGGAAGGAGCACAAAATGCCATTCAAAGAATGGTTCTTCATTTTTGAAGAAACTGAGGTCTTTTTTTGGCGTTTTCTCACTAGCACTCAGAGTTATCATGTGACTCCACTTTTGGACCACTTTCCAACAAGGAAACAATGTAGTTTTATTATAATTAAAAATTAGCTTTAAAAACCCTCAAATTTATTTGAATGACATATAGTAGTGACATATATATCGTGATAATTAATATATGTTTATTAGTAACCTAAATGATATAATAGCAATTTTCATGTCAATATGAAGTTTGCATTGTTTAGCCGTGTACTTTTTAAATTAGAGACTGTAGAACTGAGAGGCTAGGACAGGTCCTATTCTTTATTGAGGCCACCCCTGACTTTCATCTGTCCATACACATTAGCTATTTTAGGACTTGTAATTTTTATTTCAGATACAATTACAGTTTTGCCAGGTTTCCTAGTCAGGAACTGCTCACTCTAACTACAGCCCTCACTCATTGAGACTTTCATGTGAATGTCCTTCTTAGTCCTACAGTGTAGACATCACCGTATCCCTATTTTACACATGATGACGTGGAGAAACACAGAAAGATTAAAAAATCTCCCTTCCACCTGCTGGCTAGCAACAGAAAGGATTTACCCAGACAATGTGCTTAAATCATTCTTCCAGGATGGTATTTAGTTACCTGACTATTCATCCTAAGATAGAGTGAAAGAGGTTAACACCTTATGTCTAGCTGTTGCACACTCCCTGGCTGCAGTTCTGCTTTGTTGATATCTGTGTAAATTCTGGATACTGCTAGTCAAGCTACCTCCATTCCCTTACCTTAGAGTCACACACCTTGTGTATAGGCTAAATGGTCAAATGCTTCCCTTATACCTCCAACTCTGCTATTTTTGGCTTTTACATGTGTTCTGGGAACTGTATATCAGGTACCTATACTTGCACTGTAAGTATTTTATCAACTGAGGGCTCTCCTTAGCCCCAGGTAAATGACTTTTACAATAATAAGATATGAAATAAAGAGTTATGGAAGAAGAAAACAGTAATAACTTGCAGTTAAAATTGGACAAGTCCAACTTTATACTATTTGTAAGGTAAAGTTTAGAATTAGGTGGGGATTTGAAAAGAACAAGCCTTAGTTACTGAGATGATGAACATGTCATACAGTAGGGTCACCTTAGAGGAATTATCCATGAAAGAAGCAGCATAAATTTTTATTTTAGATACATTGACTTTGAGGCAAAAGGGAAGATATTTACATAGAGATATGGTAATATCACAATGTCTGCGAAGTTATTTGTTCATTACACATGACCTTTTAGTTTTAACTTTAAAAAAAAATCCCACATTGAGAGACAGAGCAGTAAATTACATTAAAAAGTGTTAAGAGATTTATCCTATGGCAGGGCGTGGTGCCACATGCCTTTAATTCCAGCACTTGGGAGGCAGAGGCAGGCAGATAGCTCTGAGTTCGAGGCCAGCCTGGCCTACAAAGTGAGTCCAAGATAGCCAGAGCTACACAGAGAAACCCTGTCTCAAAAAACCTAATAAAAATAAGAAAGAAAGAAAGAAAGAAAGAAAGAAAGAAAGAAAGAAAGAAGAGAAATTCATTCTAATTGAAGTTTAGTTATCAAACTAAGGCATAAACTAATATATAAGTTTGCTAATTCCAAAGACAATTCACTTAAAATTGAATGAAATGATAAGAAAAGCATTCACTACTGTTAGAGAGGCGCAAAAAAGCTTTTTAGACATAGTTTGTTAATATTAGGAGACTCAGACCTAATCTTTTCCCTTCATACTTCAAAATGAAATTAGAAATTGGACCAAAAGTACCTGTAAAAGTATTTTAAAATTACTGTCTCTGTATACATATGTGTGCCACATGTATGTGTGTATACTAATATGTGCAGGCAGGTGTATTTTAAGAAATGGATGTTCATGTGTGTATGTATAAGAGATCAAATTTGGTGTCTTTCTCGGTGGCTGTCTGTGGGGCTTGTGGGCTGTGCCTCCAGAGGAACTGGCACATCAAGTACCATGCAGGAAGAAGATACAAAACAGGAAATATGCAGGAGGAACAAGTCAGGAGGTCTAGGTAAAACCTGAAAACCGTAGCTAACAATAATGAAGTGCTATAAAGTTCTGCAAAATTGGAGGGTTATAGCTATTCTTGTCAGACAGAGGGGAAATGAGTGACTAGTCATATCCTATATGCATATTAATTTATTGCAATTTCTCCCTCTTAGGGTGTATAAATATATACAAACATTTAAATGTTCATTATCTCTATATGTAATATATATATACATAAATACATAAATACATATAGATAGATTTTGTATATGTATATCTCTATGTATGAGGGCATGTATTACATTTTATGTGCCTTTATATATGCAACATGTTATGTTGAATATTTTAAGCACACAACAGCAAACATAATACAAATAGGTGCAATAGAGACCCAGAGAAGCAGCTTAAAACAAATCCCATTTGTGGGGCCATGGAGGTAAAATTAACTATTAAAATATTGTTACCCTTGCAGATAACAGAAGTTCCATCTCACATCAAGTGGCCCACAATCACTTGTAACTCCAGCTCCAAGGGTTTTGATGCCCTCTTCTGGACAGTGAGGGCACCCATATGAATGTATGCATGTCCACACAGGCACATATACAAAAGTAAAAAAAAAAAAATCTTTTTGAAAACTCCATTTGCTTGAAAGTGTGTAGAACATGTGCATGCTGCCCAGTCTCTGTGAGTTGATATGTGTGTCAGTCCTGTTGTACACAGGAGGCAGTTTCCCTAGTGCTATCCATCCCCTCTGGCTCTTACAGTCATTCTGAATCCTCTTCTTCATAGCTATCTGATAAGATGGAGGGATTTAATGAGGACATTCCATTTAGGACCAAATGTTCCAAGGTGTCTCTCTCCCTCACTTTCTGAAGATTGTAAGATACCATTTTCTCAGATGATCTTTTTTTTTTCCTTTTACATTTTTATCCATTTCCACAATGTCCCAAATACATTTGATTTGTGTAATTAATTTAATGTTACATTTAAAGCCTAGTCCACATGTGTCTCATATACAATGTTTATTCACATGGTTAGTAGAAAAAAATACATAACCTTATTTTTAGTTCTTTTAAGATAATTACATTGTACCTTCCTTTGTTTCTTACAGGCCAAGAATTGCAGCTTTAGCTGTTTTTTTAAAAGCATGGTTTCTATCTATCTATCTATCTATCTATCTATCTATCTATCTATCTATCTATC
>OU015756.1:69224821-69237321 GCA_907169655.1 Acomys percivali
TTCTTCTTCTTCTTCTTCTTCTTCTTCTTCTTCTTCTTCTTCTTCTTTTTTGTATTTTACGCCAATGGAGATTAATTTGTACTGTCCATATAATGTTGGGTAAATGTCTATCCACTGGAGCATGGCAAACCTACTGGAGATCATTCACTTAAAAAATATATTTGTACTTTCTCTTTCCTACCAGATACCATTTGACAATATAACTTCAGCTGGGCATGGGGCTTTTATACCTACCTACTTGCCCATACTGAGATTTTATGTGGCGTGGCTTTCCCGGATCTTATGAATGCTACCCCAAGTTCTGTAGTTTCCTACATAAAACTGCCCCCGATTGTATCTGTCTAACACTGTTTGAGTGTCACCATCCACCCGCTCTGGCTCTTAGAATTACTATGATCCCTCTTCTCTGATGATTAAGAGCCTTGTGGGGTGGAACATGTTATAAATATCCTAGTTAGGAATGAGGCTTTGAAGTCTTTGATCTTCTACACCGTCACCAGTTGCTAGTCTCTGTAATAATCACAATTTACAGCAGGAAGAAGTTTCTTTGTTGAGGGTTGAGAGATGCTTTAATCTCTGCTATAATTATTGTCACTATGATTTGCTTTAATACTATGTCCATCTAGAAGAATAACAGGAGCAGATCTCCTCCCAGGGCTTATGAACTATCAGAACAGCTTTATGGACCTGATCATGGTCTCAGTTATGGGATTACAACTTGTGGGGCAAGATTAAATGACATTAGAATGTGTTTGGTTGTTCTCATAACATTTTCAGTCCATTTAAAGTTTTTATTTGCCAGCAAAAGTTTAATTTTTTCATATTCCTTTTCACCAAGCAAATCAATATTCTTTGTGTGAATTTTCTTATCAGAATAAAATTAGGTTATTTAATCTATTTTAGTTTATATTTATGGGCATTTTGCCTGTATGCATGTCTGCACATTATGTGCATGTCTGCTGCCCATGGAGACAAGAGAGCATCTGGTGCAATGTGAGTGCTGGGAGCTGAGCCTGGGTGCGCTTCAGCTCTAAGCCATCTGGTCAACCCATATACAAAGTCACTGGCTAAGATTTTACCAAAGTGATTTTCTTCTTCTTCTTCAGGTTTTAAGGCTTTTGTAAGCCCTCTTATAATTAGACATTGTGCTGTGAGCTCTTCTCACTAGTGCAATGTGTGGAAAATATGGTATCTGTGGTGTTTCAGATTTCTTGGGAGATATATGTTCTCTACTAACTCCATGTAAGAAGCAAAGAGCAGGACACAGATGAGTAAAGACACCTGAACTACTTTTCAGTAGAAAAGTAGCCACCCATCAATTATTACCATTGACAATAGAAAATGTGAAGAATTATTATAGCTGTTTGACCTGCTATATGTATTGGATTATTTCATGATTCCTGTAAGTAATATAGTATATTAATATCATATAACTTTTCTTTTATGCAGTGTGTAGGTAGCTTTGGTATGCCTGGAATTCATATGTAGCCTAGAAGTCAAACATCTGCATGTTTTTCTTTTTGCCTCTCAAGTGTTGGAATTAAAGGCATGCACTATAAGGTTCATTATAATACAAATCTATTAGAAAGCAATAATGCATTCCATTAGTACCAGCACTCAGGAGGCAGAGGCAAGTGGATCTCTGTGAGTTTGAGGCCAGCCTGATGTACAGAGTGAGTTCCAGGACAGCTAAGGCTACAAAAAGAAACTTTGTTTGGAAAAAATGGAAATATCTCTGTTCAGATCTACAGCCCAGTTTTTAAGTCTTGTTTTTCTTGTTTTTTAAGTTCTTTGTATATTCTGAATATTAATCCTCAATCATATGTGTAGCTGGTAAAGATTCTATTCCACACTGCAGGTGAAAAACCTTGTTGGTTATTTCTATTGCTATAGAGAATTTTTTCTGTTTTAGTTTTAAGAGGTCACATTTGTCAATTGTTTGCCTGTAGATTTCATGTCTCATCACATAATTTTATTTTTGGAGGAGATGGAGATCATCACAGAAAACTAAAACTAGTAAAAATATAGACAACTGACTTTGTGGTGCCCATGACCAATTAGTAAATCTACAATTCAACTCCTAAACCTAATGCTTTTGGAATGTTATGAAAGAGAGGAAAGAAAAATTATAAGATACAGAGGACCAAAAAGTATGCTAGAAGATAATGTATTCTATATATGACAGGGAACTACACCCATGAAATTGAAACAATATAGTCCTTGATATTCATAATGACATTAGTTGACATTTTGATGTCACAAGGTCTTCCAACTATATGAAGAGCTATAGACAATACATGGCTGCTAAGAAAAATAGTCTTCTCCAAGGATGAGATTCTGATAAGTGAACTAATTCTAAGTTGTAAACTCTAAATATATATGTGTATGAGCAATACTAAATGGAATCATCAGGTTGTATTTTTCTCTACACATTTATATATATGAACATGCATATGTAACAATAATAACTAAAGACGAAGTCATGGGGGCATGGGAGGGTCAGATATAGATATTATGTTAATACAATACTCATGCATAAACTTCTTATAAAACAATATATAATTACAAAAAGAAATACATAAATCCATACTAAAATTTAAATTAAATAATAAGCATAGAATTTTTGAAAAGGAAAAGATTAATTTTGTCTTACAAATCTTAGGTAACACTCTATCACTAAAGGAAGTCAGGGAAGGAACTCAAGGCAGGAACCCAGAGTTGGGAATTTAAAGCAAAGGCCATGGAGGAACACTGCCTACTGGTTTGTTCTCCATGGCTTGCTTGACCTATTTTTCTATACCACCCAAGACCATTTGGCCATGGGTGACAGTGCCCACAATGGGCTAGGCACTCTTACATCAAGAGAGTTTTGGGTGACTGTGCAGGTAGCAAACTGTCTTTGTCATCTTGGAAAGCCATTAACCTGCACTCCCGGCGTATTCAGATAATCAATTTTATTCCTTATCATGTCTCTGATTGGGTTGAAGACCAGGTAGTTTAGCTTTACAATGAAGCCTAGTTGTTTAGAGGTTAAGATGTTTTTAGGTCTAGATAGATGTTTTAAGTTGATATGACAAGATGTGATAGAGATTGCTTTACACTGGGAATTTTAGATGCACAAAGATAGGAAAGATGTTTTCTTCAAGGCTGTCAAATACAAATAGCCAAAATACTAAGAATGTAACATTTATATAATTTCTAATTGTGTCATGGTTCTTCTTGCTATAGTAGCTTATTGTATATATGTATAACAATACAAATGTATATGTAAAAATAGTTAATAAAAAAATTTAAAAGTATTTTCTGAAACTCAAAGAAAGAAAGAAAGAAAGAAAGGAAGGAAGGAAGGAAGGAAGGAAGGAAGGAAGGAAGGAAGGAAGATTCCCCACAGGCTTGCAACAGGCTAACCAATAAGCACATACATTTTATTTATTTTTTTAATCTTTTTTTATTAATTTATTCTTGTTACATCTCAATGGTTATGCCATCCCTTGTAACCTCCCATTCTTCCCTCCCTCCCTTTTTCCCCTTACTCCCCTCCCCTATGACTGTGCCTGAGGGGGACTTCCTCTCCCTTTATATGCTCATAGGGTATCAAGTTTATTTAACTATTTCATTGTTAACATTAACAGCTTTCAATGAAAACAAATATGTTTAACTAACTACCAATGGTTAACTCTTACATTTAAATTAGAAGATATTAAGGTACACGTCTTTTCTAATTAGTTATTATTTGTCTTCTATTTGTATTGAAAACATCTTTATATGTGAAATTTTAAGCTGTTATTTACTAAATCTTTGCTATTTTAATAGCTTATGCCAAATTACTTATAGTCTTTGGTGTACAATCGTACTAAAGTATATTGTACATTCAAATCCATGTTGATTTGTACTAAAATAAAAACCTTATTAACATATACCATGAATGTTTTTGTATCACAAATTGGCAGTGGTTCCATTCACTATCACCTCAAGTGATCCAGGACAAAAGCTTTTGCTTCCTGTTCTTGTGACTGTAAGTTCTGCTGACCTAGAAGTTTCGGTTCTTGACAGGGGAGTCCTCCTGCCAGGACACAAAGCAAACATTCCATTGAACTGGAAGTCCAGACTTCCCTCTGGCTACTTTAAGCTTCTGATGTTTGTAAGCCAGGAGCCTAACAAAGGAATAAGAGTGTTGGAAACATTATTGATCCAAGCTATTCAGTGTTGAGACTTTCCCAGTAACTTGTGCAGAGGAACTATAGTGGAATTCAAGATTTATCAGAGCAAGGGTGCTTAAGGCTATGATGCACAATAGTGCTTCACCAGTGTTTAATGGAGCTTTCATTTAAATAGGTCAGAGTGAGTTCAAAGTAGAGAGAAACCATGAAAAACTTCCAGAATATTACTCATCACTATCACCAGATTTTCTCAGGTGACTAAAGGTCTCCTGGTGAGTGGTGACTTTACTATAATGTCCTTGAAGAGCTAAGCGGCATTGCTAAGTATGGGAGAGGAAACAGCTTACCAGTGTTATTTCTTCAGCAGACAGAGGTCTTTTTTTTATTTTAATTTTATTAATTTATTCAGATTACAACTCAATTGTTATCCTATTACATGTATCCTCCCATCCTTCCCTCCCTCCTGCTTTCACCCTATTCCCCTCCCCTAGGTCTAAGACTGAGGGGTCTTACTCCCAGAGGAGTCAACAAAGTTCTATGAGAACAGGGTTAATGCTGGGTGGTGCTGGAGCATGCCTTTAATGCCAGCACTTGGGAGGCAGAGGCAGGTGGATTGCTGTGAGTTTGAGGCCAGCCTGGTCTACAAAGTGAGTCCAGGACAGCCAAGGCTACACAGAGAAACCCTGTCTCAAAACAAACAAACAAACAAACAAACAAAAACAACAGGGTTAACACAGCTGAATAGTGTAGAAATGTCTGTTAGATGCATGCTCTATGGGGAAAATTGGATTGCTTCTCTGCAACGGAGATAAGGAAGATTATGTTGGGAGTGCAGGAGATCCTTGGTGTTACCATGTTTTGTGTTTAAACTCAACAGGAAGCTACAACACCCCAAAAAGGTCCAAATACTTCATGAATGAAGGTAAGGGTCACTCCTCTTACCAAGACCTACTGAGGTAGTTTTTATGGGTGTAAAAAGAAGAGTAAGTATGGAGTAAGGCAGTTATACCTACTAGTTGAGACACAGGACCATATGCAGAAGTGTAGATTGTGACCGACATGAATGTTTCATCGTGTTTTGTTAAGATGTGTTTACACATATATATACACGTATATTAAATACATAGTTGTATTTCTTTCTTACATTATCATGTAATGTAACATCAATTTAGGTAATACCAGGGGTTGTTATCACTCTAAGCTATAAGACACTGAAGACGAAACATTGTTCAACGGACATTGCCAGCTATGATAAAATATATAATGCATTTGTGGTTTTAAGTGGGATAACTGTGTCATGTTAGGAAGAATTATGACTTGGTTATTGTTTGCCTTTAGAAAATAAGCATGATGGGATTATGTGTCAAGTTGACAAGGCATGGATTTGCGATGGCTCATCTTGGTTGCCAACCTTACCATATTTGAAATCACCTAAAACCCGAGCAGCTAAGCATACATGTGAGGGCTTTCCTGATTGGATCAGGATTTGAGGATTCGCACTAACTAAGGGCCTCAACTTCTGGTAGAAGCCCAAATAAAAATAACTACGAAAAAGATACGTTTTCCTGCTTGTCCTCTTTTTCATGGACACTTTTATCTATCCTGTGGCAGAGGCATTCCTTTGCTGGTACTAGAACTTATTTTGTTGGCATTCCAATAGAGAGTGAAGACCAGCGAATCATATAGCCTGGTGCACTGAACAAGTACAGGGTTCTTAGGCTTCCACTTTGGAGACAGGGATTGTAAAGCTGACCAGACCACATTTCTTATCCATTAATGTATTTTCATTATATCATGCCTATTCCTTTAGAGAACCTGGCTAATACTAACATTTCATTTGATATTCAGAACATGTAGAGGTAGAAGACTCAGCCACTAAGAGATAAATGAGAACAGTACATAAATAAATAGATAAATAAATAAATAATAAACACTTGTAGAGTAGTAGTTTTATTGGTGGCCTAGATTTTACTAACATTCACAGACACACACACACACACACACATACACACACACTCACGCAAACACACAAAACAACAAACAAACGAACAAAAACAAACCATAGCTCTCATCTAAAAGGAAATATGACAGTTTGTTCTGGAGCCATTTTTGAGTAATCAGGGCCTGAAAACACACCTACACATTAACAATATTCCATTATCCAACAGTTTTATGAATTTGTATAGTTTTGTAGAACAAAGGAAGTCATAAATCAGGGCAAGTTCAAAATACATTGGTGGGTACAGCACAGAGGCAGTTACGGCAAGATAAAGGAAATGTTTCTCTAGGACCAAGATGTTATCTAACGGCATTCTTTTGGCTTTGAGAAGCTGGTAGTCTCCTAAGTTAATAAACTCCAAACAATTTTATCTATTATTCACAAGATGTTAGTTTTGACATAGACTGGGCAAGGACACAGCTTCTTTTTGGAAGTTTTTGTTCACATCTACGTAGTGTATGGCATAGACGTTGTTAGGAGTGTGGATTCTCAGGGTCCACTCGAGCCATAGAGTTTCAGCACCTACACAATGACAGGACCGATGAGTGAGGATGTTTGAGAAATAGACCTCAATTTAATAATTTCCATATGCTTATTTTTAGTAGTTTTACATTTAATTCTTTCATCGTGACTCAAAACTCGAGTAACAGTCTAGGAGAGAAAGGGATAAAATTCATATGGTTCATCTCAAATTTTACTGTAGAATCATCAACTAATTAAGAACTCTGTGTGGAGATTGTACTTCAGTCAGTCAGCATATGAATGCCATTTCTTAGTAAAATTTAGACTCTGTTTTAAGCATAAGCAAAGCATCCCGTTCTGGGACTTTCACTCTGCTTACTGTAGACATTTGCTGTAACTTCCAAGAGATATTTCACATTTAATTCCTTTTTCATTCCCTTAGTGAGTCACTATCACTCTCATTCTCACTCAAGCATTTCCCTAATGTGGAGAGAGAGAGAGAGAGAGAGAGAGAGAGAGAGAGAGAGAGAGAGAGAGAGAGAGAGAGAGAGAGAGAGAGAGAGGTGCATTTAGTCCTGCAGGCACGGAGCATTTAACATGAGATCCTCATCACTAAGGCAATGAGTAGTGCAGACCTGAAGTGGTAATGCAAAGTGACAGACGCAGCCACACCCTAGACATCTCAGGTTCCCACAAGCATGACTGCCCTGCCTTTGGTTCAAGGAAAGAAAGCTGCAGAAAGCCACCAACAAACACCACGGAAGGCCAGAGAGCAGAAAGGTTCCCAGTTCCCAAGAACGCATGCCAACACAAGCTTTCCCATACAGATGATTGTGTAGGAGAAGCTCACGCTGGGCAAAGCAGACCCCCTTGACACTTTATCTGTGGCGCTCTCCATCCGTCGCTGAGAGCACTGGAACCAGCGTAATCCTTAGCAGCCATGGAGAAGCTTTTGGAGGAGCCCAGTGTATCCACGAATGCGTGTGCGTGAGGAGGAGAGCAAAGACGTGATTACTTCAGAATTTATTTAAGGGCCGGTGGAAACCACTGCATCAGCTTCCAGGGGAAGCCCTTGTTCCAGAGGAAGAGAAGGTAGAGGTTGCCAAGGAGGAGGAGGAGGGGAGGAGACACAGGAGGAAGAGTAGCAGAGGCTTGTATGAGGCAAGTGAGAAGATGCTACAGCATCCTCACACATTCCCAGCAGGTTGGTTCTGTGGGCCAACTGCTGCAAGCAGATGAGTTTCAAAGGGGCTGGAAGGAAATAAAATTACTGCTGTGGGAAGCGAGGGCGGGGGTGGGGGAGTGGGGGGGGGCGGTGTCCTGGGAAGGAGGGAGGGGTAATATGTGTGGAGTGTGGCTGCTTCCCTTCCCAGAAAAGAAGCACTTTCTCTAAGTGAAAGGATACACCCTAGGATAGAAGTAGGCTGGGTGCCCAAAGAAGACCAGTCCTGATTCTAGCATCCCCAGGAGGACTCACTTCCTTTTAACCATCAAACTCCCAGCATTTACCATAAACTCTAAAGGGGCTCCTGGTAGGGCTACTGGATGGAGAATTTCCCTTCCAGATAGGTACTTCCCACAGTTTATCCCGAAGTTTGAGTTTGGTGGGATTCTCCTTCACCCACTAGTTGGCCCGGGAGACCACAGGGAGCAGTTGTGCTATGTTAAGTTTCTGAAAGTCAGATCCAGTCCCGGATTACCAGCTCTCCCGCCAGGCCCCGGAGCTCCTGCTGCACGAGCGAGCGAGCTGCTGCTGTGACTGGGCTGCAAAGGGGTTGCGGCTGCTTTAAGAACCGCCTCCCCTCTTCCCTTTGACAATGGTCTGAACCGAGCTCTGCTTCCCAAAGCAAAATTTGTAATATGCCATTTTTCCGATGGACCCTTCTCCTTTTGGCTGCTGACGGAGCCACAGGAAGATGCCGAGCTGCTGTCACACTACGGAGCCAGGGCACGTTCCAAGAGAACGCTGGAGCTCGGGAGCATCAAAGCTGCCTTTTTCCTCCGGTTGCTAGGGAAATGGTCCAGGACTGCTGGGTGTGAGCCTCACCTCTCCTCCAGCCAAGACTGGACTGCGATTGTCATTGATCAATTGAAGAAACAGGACGTGAAATAAGAGACCTTAGGTACAGAAACTGTATTCGAGTTGCATGGTTTTTCTTCCGCTACATTTTTTTTCTTCTTTTTTTTTAAACTAGGTCCCCAGCCCCACCCCGCCCCCAGGGAAGAGGAGATGCGAAGTCCTTCCTGTGGGTTACTGTTAGTTACCTCTGCTTTCCACCCATCTTCTCCATCTCCGATTTCCCTGCATTCTGCCCAGCCGGCTTTCTCCGGGGGGCAGATGAACAATTTTAGTATGGAAATTATGAAGTCAACTTCTTTCGGGGTGGTGGGGGTGTGGCTGACCGGGTAACTGTCCAGCAGTGTGGGGTGAGCTTGCTGTTTGTCTTCCTGAACAGGCACTAGGGTAAAGAAAGTGAAAATGCTTCCATTAGAGGCGGCAGGAATATTTCCTGAGGACAGGGGATTTCAAAGAGTTAAAGAGGAGGGGGAATATTCGTGTAATGTAATCAGACAATGGCTAGGCTTTCTCTAACTGAATTACTCCTTGCGGGTTAACCCAGATGGAGCTGGTAGGGTTCCTAAGACTAAACCTTTGCCCCTAAGAAGAAACTTACTACAGAGAAATGACTGCTTCTTTGCCCATGCTACTGTGTGATTTCTAGAGAAGCAATTAAATGAAGTTATTGACCTAAAGAAATAAAAGTCTTTTGAAATATTCTTGTCTGAATAGTTCCAGCTCCTAAAAAACATATATTACTAAGGAACACCCTGGATCTCAAAAATCTTTCCTGAAGATCTCCACTGGGCATTCGAAACTTTTATTTTGGAATCTGAGAGATTTAGAAGACACTCAAGGTTATGTGATGACAGCATGGGAGTTGGTTTTCTCGGTATAAAATTATTCGTGCTAAATTTAAGCACTGAGATAATTAAACCAATCAGGGTTATTATTATTTTTTCCTCTCTTTAAAATAAAATTTGCACTGCCTGAAACTGGGTCCTGAAACCTTCAGTAGCTTAGTGATCAAGTTGTGTATATCTAGATGAAGCTAATAAAATTATATTTCACATTGACTTGGGGGTGGTGATGAAAAGGCCAATACCTCAGCAAACTGTGTGCGCTGACTCGCTTCTCAGTGATGGTGTAATGTTTTCATTTTTAGTACCAAAACTGACTATAAAAGCAAAATGTGATATATCTGGGTGCAATACACGAGTTGCTGGGTGAGCATATCTTTCTGCACCATGCCAGCGTTCTCCAAAATATTCTTCATAGCTTTTTAATCGCTCCCAATACACTCAAGCTGCATATTTAAGAACTGTTACACTATGTTTTGAGATACATAAAAGTACTTTATAGGTTATGTCAAATCTTAAGTCTAATGTAATAACTAACCTAGCCCATGAGAGTGGCCTTGTATTTTGTAGACAGTTTTTATTTGTTTGTTTGTTGTTTGTTTGTTTTGTTTCTTTTATTTGTTTGTTTGTTTTGTTTGTTTCTTTCTATTTTGGAGGCAAAGGCTCTAGGTTTGCTCATTTGGGTTGACCTGGAAGAAAGTAGCATGCATTCATTGTGTTTTCTAAGTAATTTTGCATCATTTGCATTTTATGAATTGAATTTGGAGACTTCAGAAGTGTCTGCTAGAAGCACAGCTATACATTTAGAATCAGGAGTTTTAATGTGCAATATCATTTCTGTGAGGATAAAACAATGACCAGTTTATAATGGAGAACATGATTTAGTTTTTATAATAATTCTTTATATATTTCACTGTGTGTTATCTGTTGGGTAACCCACTAGATGCATAAAGTGGAAATTTTATAAGATGACCATCATTCATATTTTGTGAGAGGAAAAATGAAGTTTTTTGAAAGGCAAACAAACTTGCTCCATTTCACAGGTTTTATGGGTGGGATGGTCTTGTGTTATTCAAAGTGTAGATTGGATAGTTTTTTCTACGCTTCTCATTTAAGTATCTTCTGGATGATCACACCCAGAACCATCTGAAAGTCTGAAGTTTATGAGTGTCTAATGTCTCCTGCTCCTAACAAGAGGTTGCATACAAGCAGCATGCTTTAGTTGGGTGAAATGTATGCTTGGAACAATGACAGCATTTAAATTATCCTTGGAATTTAAAGTTGCTAGTAATAGCTTTCCTTTTATAAGGATATGGTTTAAAATCCAAGCTGAGGCTCATGTGGATAACTTTATTTTCTGGCACATTGTTTTAACCTTCATCATCAAAAATAAATACATAAGCCCATGGTCTCATCTCCCAGAGTGTCCCAGTTATTCCATGTGTGAGTGTCATGCATGCCACGTGAACTCTCCCTTTTGACCAAGCTAATGTGTTGAAAAGTTCTTGTTTTGTTTTCAATTAGGGTAGAAAGGATTTATAGCAGTTAAAGGGGCAGTGTCATTCTAACCTGATAGTCCAAGAATGAAAATCAGAGTGATGAAAGTGTAAAATACACATTAAGTAGTTAATGAGAAAGTTTGTGTAAGTGTGCATGTAAAGGCATCCTATATATCGGCTCTGCTGTAACTTACTTTAAGTTGTAAGTGAAACAAATATCTCAAATTCCTGTCCAGATAGCTTGGTGTTTTAAGTGATGAACATAAATTCAAAGAATTATAAATTGTTTTAGAAATTTCCAATTCTTTTTTTTTTAACCTGTAATACTTGCCATAAAATGGTTCCTTGAAGTTTTTCTCAATTTCCAATGGACCCTGACCGAATAATCCACAAATAATTAAGCATTGCTCCTTAACAGGAGGAATCACATAAAAAAGTAATTAAATATTGAACTGTTAAATCTTGACATTTTATTTCAAAATGCCAACAGAAGTAGTTTCCCTACGGACATATATACAGGAAAATTAACTGACCTTCCATTATAAAATCCCAAGAAAGCTCTGGGGCCCATAACCAAACCAGGCTTTCCTCAAATCATACTTCCTGCAAAGTGAGGCTCTCCAATAGCTTCTGGCCACCATATCACTGAAACTGAGATGAAATTGATACTTACACACACACACACACACACACACACACACACACACACACACACACACACAGAGAGAGAGAGAGAGAGAGAGAGAGAGAGAGAGAGAGAGAGAGAGAAGAGAAAGACAGAGATACAGAGACAGAGGGAAAGAGAGAGAATGCAAAGGGAAATGAGATAAGTTCTAATTTTTAAAGATGCCACATGTGATAGGACAATGCTATGTGTAGTCTACTTTAAATAAAATTAATAAATATTTTTGAAAAGTGTTCTGAACAGCCCATTAATTCCATGACTAAGAGTTTGTGATTAGCAGCTGAGAAGTGAAGCGACTGTATTTGGTAACATAATTTACTGCATCTGTCTGTGGAACACTGGAAAGAGTGTTAGTTTCTATTGTTCGGATGGAAACCAGACAATGCATCTAGCAGGAATACTAAGTGTAATTAGTTGTATAGTAATCATGACAAAGTCATGTGTCTCAGACTAATTCTTAAAGTTTATGTCTAATTCACTCTGAATCATTTATCAAGTCTGTATACAGTTCTGAAAGGCAGAAGATGAAAAAAATGATCATATCAAATGACTTGAATTAGTTGCTTTGAGGAAATCCATTGAAGAAGTAAGAAAATACTGGTTTCTTAGGTAAAATAGTCAATTATTTTCTGATTAAAACAGTAACTATTAGGTCACTTATCTACACGTCACCCAGAGCTCATATACTTTCTACTCACTGAAGTGCAAGGATATACTTTTTGACAAATACGGTAGAGTTGTGTTTGTTACAAGATATTTGTAAACTCACAGGAGTA
>OU015756.1:69238380-69266928 GCA_907169655.1 Acomys percivali
TTTCTTTCTTTCTTTCTTTCTTTCTTTCTTTCTTTCTTTCTTTCTTTTTTCTTCCGAGACAGGGTTTCTCTGTGTAGCCCTGGCTGTCCTGGACTCACTTTGTAGACCAGGCTGGCCTCAATCTCACAGAGGTCTGCCTGCCTCTACCTCCCCGAGTGCTAGGATTATAGGCATGAGCCACTGCAGCCAGCTAGAAAAACACTTCATCAGCCACAATGTGGGAAAAATAGATAATCCTTTTTATCAAAAGGTTAACTATTAAACATAGTCATGACTTTTGAAAAATATTTAATTTCAAATTTTATCTGTGTGGTCTGCCGTTGCAAATGGTGGTGATCGCAGAATTCACTCTATAATTAGTATTTAATTTTCCTGTCTTCAAAAATATCCAGTACTTGATTAACTTTTAAAAATATTTATACATTATCATCTTTCTTAAAAATACTTAAAGTTGTTTCTGTTTACTTTTAAACATTTTGGAAATTGCCAAACATGGGTGTCTCATGGCTGTACTCCCAGGACTTAAAGAAGGAGGATGGAGAGTTCAAGGCCAGCCTAGGCTGTGACAAAACTCTTCTCAGAAAGTAAAGAAAGAAAGAAAGAAAGAAAGAAGGAAAGAAAGAAAGAAAGAAAGAAAGAAAGAAGGAAGGAAATTAACAAAAATCAAATTTCCGATGACTCAAACTAACGTTGGTAGGTTTTTTCAACATCCATTTTTTTGTCCATTTTGACTATTATAAAAATAAAGACTAGCCATTTTCAAGTTTATTAGCATAAGGAGTTGATGATAAGGGTTAGTGGCCATTTGAGAAGGTATGTGGTTATACTGCTTTTTCATAGAAAAATGCACAGAATATGAATAACATTTTAAATATTTTCACACAATAAATCAATTTTTTGTTTTAAATACTAGTTTTCTTGGTTTTTAATGAAAAAAAAAAACAGAATGGCAATTTTTGAAGGGTTTCATTTATCCCCATAGGGGATCTCTTGTAACGCACATCCTTCCACAATACAAAGTTTTACTCAGAAGCCACCTTCACAGTTCCTACTGACTTTCTGTCATGCTGAGATACACATCACGGTCAGAATGGGATAGATCATACTCTACCTTACCGCTAGCTAATCCCAGACGTCTATACAAATGAGGTCTGTACAAAACCTACACAAGTTCAATCGCTTATAGCGGGAAATAAGTTTTCAACTGACCTCCACCTGTTGAAACCAATGGTCGGTTGGTTTCAGCACCTAGAGTCTGTTGATTAATTCCCAACAGCAGCTATCCAATCTTCACCTGGTATGATGCTTTTATTCCAGTTAGAAATTTCAGTATTGTCAATTGTTCTTCATTAAGTGATATCTCAAGCTATCATCTTTCTCACTCTTCTTTAAGACTGCTCCGTTTCAAGTCTCTTCTTGGTAACCTGTCATCCTTCCTCTGAGTGCCACCAGGTCTCCCCCTCCAGGGGACATGGTCAAATATGAGGCACCAGAGTTCGTGTAAAAGTCATACCCCACTCTCCACTCAACTCCCCCTCAGGAACAGTCATAGGGGAGGGGATTAAGGGGAAAATGGGAGGGAGGGAAGAATGGGAGGATACAAGGGATGGGATAACCATTGAGATGTAACAAGAATAAATTAATAAAAAATTTAAAAAAAAAGATTTGAAAAAAAGACGGCTCCATTTGGTCACAAGTAATGTCCTACAGTAAATCATGCCTTACGTATCTGTGTCACATAGGGTGATTGTTTTTGTTTCATGATAGTGTTTCATCGAGGGGCCCATTGTACTTTCTGCATATACTGGGAATGAGAGTAAAAAATCATGTCTAGCAATTCTTGATAACTAAAACATTGAGATTATAACGTCAAAGAATTTATATTTTTTATTTTTATTATACTGATATACACTTTGTTATGACAACTCTTTTAGTCTGGTTGTATTTTTTTCTCTTTCATGTGTACATGTGTGTACACGTGCATGCATATGTGTTCAAACCAAAGATTGTTTTGAGAGCCTAACTCTCCCACTTTACTTTTTATTCATCAAAGTATGTTCTTCCCCACTTGAAGCCAGAGCTAGCCTATGTGGCTAGTCTGGTTTGCTGGCTCGCCCAAGCGCTCCTTTTTCCCCTCACCTAAGCATTGTGTTACAAACAGACCGTTGTGCAACATAGCTCTAACATGTCCAAACCTCATGCTTAACTGCTTGTCTGCCAAACACTTTAACCCCTGAACCATCTCCTCAGTCCTAAGAGGTTGTGTTGTGGGGTTCAGATTTTCTGCTATATATAATGTGTATTATGGACCAATCTTAATTATACATGTGCACTTCTTCAGAGAACACCATAAATGTTTCTACTTTGTGAAAAAATAAAGTATATAGGCTCATCTTTAAAATACCTTGTTTTACTGTGTTCTTCCAGTGAAATACTAGTTTTGAGGACATATTTGTTTAGGAACTATGGGTATGGACTGTGATCATATACTATGACATTACTATAACCATATTTTTATATTATTTAGCATTTAAAAAATATTGATCTGCATGTTACTATTGCAAACACCTGAAACACACAGTTATTAAACACGGTGATGACACTCTCCTTTTTATAATGTGAATATTTAATATCACAAGCTATACTTTTAGTAGTATATATTTCATTCAAATAGCCGACGGATATTTTTGAATTAGTATGTTTGAATTTTGTGGATATTTTAAAACAATACCTTGTTGGTGACATTCACATTGTCCTGGAAAAAAATGACTACCGTAAATGTGAGGTTTGAGGCAAAAATAAATAAAACATACAACATGGGAAACTACTATGTGACATAAAAATGAAATTATTTCAGCCAGCAGAACTGAAAGCGGTCACAAACCTTATGATGAAGTTATTCTAAATTGACTGCACACAGCTTTCAGGCACTGGTAACTGGGGCTTTGTTTTAGGTACCCCCTGTTCCCTTGTCTCTCCAGGCAGAAATGTAGCAATATTTCAACATTATTAACTATGTAAATATAAGCTTCACAGTGTATTCCATTTCTATTTGGAACGTATCAGTGTTTAAAGAGCCTCAATAATTTTAAATCCTGGCACATTTCACCCCGAGGTTTCTAGCTATACACCCACTTTAACAGTAGCTAATGTACAGATTCATGTTACCATTCCATAACATCCCCCCTTACAGAGGACGCTTTATACTCCATCTCTGATCCCCTTTATCAAGAAGCCATAGTGTTTTACCTCTTAAATAAAGATCAGGGATCTCTTTTCTTTCTGTACCTGGCCTTAAGTTTCTCCGTCATGTCTCCTGAAATCTCCCCTTCTATAAATTTTTCACATTGTGTCCTCAAACCATCCTGAACTACACCTAGGTCAGCAACAACCTCCTTGTCTTCCAGCAGTCTTGTCTTATGCTGTCTTAGGGTCACTACTGCTGTGATGAAACACCAGGAACAAAAGCAACACATGGAGGAAAGGATTTATTTCATTCACAGCTGCATATAACATTCATCATCAAAAGTAGTGAGGTCTAGTTTAGACTTTTCTCCTGCAGGCATCCCTTTCTGAAACCTAAGTACATCTCTTGTGGTTCTCAATCTTCCTAATGCTGTGGCCCTTTAATACAATTCCCCCATGTTGTGTTGTAAGTTAAGAAAAATGTTATGGTGTAACCACAATATTATTTTGTTTCTTCTTTGTAGCTGGTCCTTGCTGCTTTGTGGGTTCTTCTCTTTCTCACCCTTTATCCCTTTCTCGCATTTCACCCCCATCACCAGAAAGAAGAGAAAGAAGAAGAGAGGAGACAGACAGACAGACAGACAGACAGACAGACAGACAGACACAGAGAGGTAGACAGAGAAAGAGAGAGATAGAGACAGAGACAGACAAGAGAGACAGAGACACACAGAGAGATAGACAGAGAGATTTTTGCAAACCACAACCAACCCTCAGTGACCAACAACCACTGGGGTTCTTGCATTTATATACCCTCTGAAAAGTTTCCAGAATTCCATATGTCACACAATTGCTGAAACTATCTGCAACTAGCAAAACCACACCTCTGCTAGAGCACAAGGCAAATCATAGCCATCTGCAGCAGATAGTCTGAAGCAGCCCACATCCTCACACCTGGAATTAAAACAGACACATATTCTTATAACATTTCTTACTATACTACCTTATAGCTGTCATTTTTCTACTTTATGAATCATACTGTAAATATTTTTTGGAGATAGAGGTTTGCCAAAGGGGTTACCACCCCATAGATTTAAGGACCACTGTCTTTATGACATCAGGAACATATCTTAACCTTCAACACCTCCCTAGATGACCAGAATTCGGATGTATTAGTTATCCATTTCTTAAATAGTTATTGGCAATAAACATCACAGAACTCTCAGTAAAATACAAAACTATAAGTTTGTGGAATTGGGCTGATCTGGACAAAGCATTCGATTAGACACATAAACCTGCTCATTGACTATTCCAAGTTGGCTTTGATTGTGTATACTGGAGTAAAATCTCTGTGCTTGTCAAATCCTAGGATAGGATGGTGTCACAGGTGCTATCATGAACATACTGTATCATGCTCATGGCACGGGAGGAAGAACAGAGCGGAAAATGCTTTTAACAATTCTGTTTCTATCTTAAATTTTGTTTTGCCCTTTGGTCAGAGCCAGAGACTCAACTGGCAAACAATATCAATTGGCATGTCCAAGAAAGGGAAGTTTGAAACATTAGAAAATCAATCCATTTGGTCTACCACAAATGTAACGAATCATCATCCAAGACACTGTATTGTTGCCTTGAAGATTTGAAACATCACTGTGAAGGCATCAAACTACACTAAGACAGTAGATATGTGATAACATCAAAGACAAATAATTGTCATAACTTCCTGAGTGGCCAAGACACTGGACACTAGCCAGAGGTTAAGGATTTGAATTGGGGCTCATTTACATCTACACTTATATATTGCTAAAAGGGTTATGATCAGGTTATTTTAAAGGACCTGAGAGAAGAGCTGCAAGGAGGTATATAAATGAACTTCTGAAAACATTAAAAATTCTCAGTTGTTGTTATCAAGGTGACATGCACCAGTGTACAACTCAATGAGGAATTTTTAGGAGGAGGCTGTTTATTGAGGTGACAAATGATTTTTTTTGTTTAATAGTTGAAGATGAAGAATAGTTTGGAGAAATTTGCAGTGGGATAGTTGTACCCTGAAGGTAGTGCTGTTCAGAAACATAGTATCTCAATAACTTTTTGCCTCAGGAATTATTAACTCAATAACCTTGGTCTAAGAACTGAATTCTAAAGTGCTACAATGGATCATTGTGAGAAATACATGAGTTGTAACATGTTGAATAATTAATTAAACACTCTAAGATACTATATGCTCAATAAATGCTACATGGAACCACAGTTTTGGCATCATCACTGTAGTGGTTTTCCTCAGTGATAATTGCCACCAGTAGGTTTTGGAATGCTAGAAATTGCTCAATTGTAATCAAGATTTGGATATCCTCTGTATTACCACTTTTACTATTAGAAATGTTATCTGGGGGCTGGAGAAATGGCTCAGCAGACAAGAGCTTGTGCTGCATATGTAAAGGATTCAAGTTTAGTTGCTAGTACATGGGTCAGGCAGATCAAGACTGCTTGCATTTCCAGATCCAGGTTATGCAATGCCTCCTTTGGGCTTCCGTGGGCACTTGCACTCATGTTTGTACAACACTCTCCTTCACACACACACACACATGCTATTAAAAACAAATCCTAAAACTTTTGTAATTATTCTATTAGTAGTTTTTTTGAGTTCTATGATTCTTGAGTAACCATGGTCCTATGTCCCTTGTGCCATTAAAGATCTCATGCTATGTCAAAATGACATTTGGATGAGCCGACTAACTTGTGACATACAATAATTCAATACACTAAAAATGTTTTACCAATTGTCTGTTATAGACAGAGACTGCATTTTTTCTAGCTGCCTACATTGTCACCATTATTACACTTCTTAGTTCTTTTTACTTCTCTAACCCTTAAAGCTATGCTTCTCTCGTGTGTGTTCTGAAAGCACACTTGTCTATACTGTGGCTGTGGCCCCTACCCAGCTTGACTTGCCTAGCCAGCTCAGGGTTTGGGGCTTTCCCCTCCTACTACTGCAGAAGCAATAGCATGACATCCACTCTGGCGTTCTTCAATCAGATATTTGCAAATATAGCCATCCTCCCTTATCCTCACACCCTTGAATAATCAAGCAAGATGATCAGTTATTTCATTTGGAAATTCCCCTTCCCTTGCTTGATAACTATTTTGGTCAAGAGTAATTTCTTTTCCTGAACATTTGTCCCAATTGTCTCTATTCATATTTTCTTTGTGTATTTATGTTCTCATCTTAGGTATTTCTGCATTTGCTTTTAACCATTTCTTTTATCTTCTCCTTTGGTTATGCTTTCTATCCATAATATCAAATGCTTCAAATGATCTTCCTCTCGATTGCACAGCTTCGTAACATCCAAATCTACTCTTTCAAAATTTTCATTATCGTAACAAGAACCTCATGCTTTCTATCCATAATAATCAAATGCTTCAAATGATCTTCCTCTCAATTGCACAGCTTCGTAACATCCAAATCTACTCTTTCAAAATTTTCATTATCGTAACAAGAACCCCATGCCTTCGACTCTATTTTCCTTTAGAGACTAACCACTCACTTTTTTGTCCTTTAACCCTATCTCTCAGCTTCTTCAGTCTAAATATCTTCATCTTCTCAATTACAGTATGGCGTTTCTAACTCTACAATGACTCTAGTGAAATGGTGATAGAAGTACACCATTATTTCAGAGAGTTTAGATTTGTTATGCATTATGCATCACTTTATGTACCACAGGATAAGGAGGAAGTTTCATTCTACTTAGAAAAAGAGAAGGGTTTCAAGGAAACTGCTCAGAAAGCTTGATGAGATTTTTGCAGAGACTGAAGATAGAGCGTGAATTTAAAAAGGAGAGTAGAGGTTGAAGATGGCTCTGTCTTTACAGCGAGCTAGAGGCAGGCTTCTGGTCTTCCAGTGCAAATACAAAGTCGTTGACTCTTAAAATGCCAATGGAGGGTTCTTCCTTAGGGTTGTCTTCAACCAACAGAATAGCGTCACATACACAGCTTTTATGTTAAAACACAAATAACTAATTAGAGGACAAACTCTCAGAGAGGAAATAGAAAAAGCCAATAAAAATCGAGAAGAATGTATCAGATATTCTTTGAGAAAGCCACAAATAAACTCCTGGGGGGAGGGGAAGGAGCCGTTGATTACATAAGTACCATTGTGGAAACCCAGACCAGGGGTGACAAGGAGAGCAATGCCATCTCTCTGTGGTCCTGCCTTTGCCTCCAGGTTCTCCGAGCTCAGTCTCACCCGAGATTGAAAACAGTAGAAAGTGACAGAGTAAAGAGAGACCATGACGCTAATGTGATCTGAGTATCTAAAAATCTTCAAACAGCTTACACTGGGTATAAAGGTGGAAGACTTTGGTTGGGTAGAACAACAGGACATACTGCATTTTATGTCCTTGTAATTACCTAGAAGAAGGAGATCATCAGTCTAAATTGTATTTTCAAAATCCAAAACTAAAAGACAGATAGTTTACCTAAGAGTAGTGGTAAACTTAAGGTATCTGTCCAAAATTTCATTGAGGTTTATTTATTCACCCAAGAAAATCAGAGGAGATTCTATGGGCTATTGAATCCAGCTGACTTTCTAATCCACTTTGAAGTATCATCTCGATTCATGCTCAAATCCCACGATGCTAGAAAATCATTGGACTGGTATAACTGATTACTGACACATAAAAGAAATACATTTAGCCCTTTCTAGTATTTTCTATTGAGAGGGATCCCGACAGGCAGAGAAACAAACCACAAAGAGGTTAGAATGAAAAATCGGTTCAGATTGATTTTGTCAACCTGAATCAAGGACCTCAGGGAGTCGGCTGCTGGGTGGTTCATTGTGGGCATATTTGAAACACTGTATTATTTGGGGGAAAAAGTTTCCTGGTATAATATAGTCCCTGGTGCAAAAGTAAACATAATTGCACCAGAACTCATCTCAGGGAACATGTCATTTGTTCTAAGAAGATGGGTTCTAGAGATAGGCTACCTGGACTAGGTTAAAGGCCTAAGCAAGGGTCTAGCATAGTTGTCATACAGACAGCACAGAGATCATTAGATCATTTGTGCTGCTTCTCACCCTTGGTCCTAGCTGTGGTACATTGGGGGAACCCTTGGCTGAAAAGGTCATTTAGGTTACTAGTCACCCATAGTCCTGGTTGTAGTAGATTAATATAGCCAAGCCTAGATGATTTCCAGGTGATTGATGTCTTCTAATTCCCAGGTTTTACATATTTCTCATTGGAAAGATAATCTTACATGTTTAAAATTTTTATTTTTGTCTGGAGATCTGAGGGTACTACTACTTTTAGGCTGTACTCCCATCATTCTACTTTTTTTCTTTTTAGCAAATTTAAAATATTTATAAATGATATTTATTTTTAATGTGTATAAATTTAATCGTGACTATCTAATAAATATTTTTTTTTGATTCACTAAATATCCCAAGGTTTCTTTTGTATTAGGATCTACTCTAAAGACATTATAAGTGATTCAAATTCTTGGGATATTATTAGCCATGTGTGGTCATTACATAAGTTCTACTGCACAGCAGAGTGATATGTAAATTCTTGGAAAATGGTAGTGGTTCTTGCTGAGTTCATTGCTCATCCCCCTCCTGTGATGAATCATGAGTGCCCTCAGTATCTAGATGTCATTTTCTTCTTGTCTCAGGAAAAACTTTGTCACATCACAAATATTCCTATCACTAATAGTTTATAACCAACATTGTGTGTTCTTTAGCGATGGACTATTCAAATCAAAATAAAAGAAAGCAGTTAACAGGCCACTGTACTCAACTACCACCCCCACCTATCTTTCCCTTTTGAAAAATGATTTCTCTGAAGACTGTTTCAATTAAAGAATTTGTTATCTGGCTACAAATGGTTTTATCATCTGTTCCTGTGATGGTTTATCACATTCACGATAAGTTTGGTAACTTACAATACATTTTTCTTTGGTCAATGTTTTTAAAATTGTAAATAAATTTAAAAGGGTTGTGGATAATATTTTAATTAATATTTTTTCTAAAAGAAGGAGGTAAAGTTTCTTCTAAATAGAAAGAATTTTTCCAAACTGATTTAAGTGTGTGTGTGTGTGTTTGTGTGCACGTGTGTCTGTCTGTCTGTCTGTCTGTCTGTCTGTCTGTGTGTTCTGGATGTGGAAGTGAACACCTTTGGAATACAGAGGGGACTTAGAGGTATTTGATTCCCATTCCTCTTCCACTTTTATGTGGTTTGTAAAGATTGAACTTAGTTCTGTAAGCTTGTATGATAATGATTTATCCAATTTAATTTGTGTTTTGTGTGTGTGTGTGTGTGTGTGTGTGTATGTGACAATTCAAATGGAGGAGGGGCTCTATGAAGGGAGGAGGAGAAGGAGGAGGGAATAATGGGGGAGCAAATATTGCATACTTTTTCCCATGCAGAAATTTAGATTTAAATATACACATTTGATATGAAAGCTCAAGGGGTAAAGAGAGTAGGCTGGAAATATGAGAAAGGCAATGATGAAAGACAATATACATATGTATGAAAACAATTAAATCCTTCATGTTGTATGCTACCTAAACTCAGTGATGAAATATTTAAAAGAGATCATGTCTTACTACTTATTTTGAAGCTAGACAAATAGTAGTAGTCAATGTCGATTGGATTAAAAGAAGCTAATCAAATTAATCATCTTTGGGTGGAAAATATATGAATCTTGAAATGACAAATTGTAATGACTATATATACTAAACTTAATATGTTATAAAATGCAATTTTATTTAAAAAATTCTACCTGAAATTCTGTGTGCACATAAACATTAATTTAAATGTCTAAAGCAAACAGCTACAGATTTTTCTCTTTTAATTTTCAATTCTTTTTTTTGAGAATTTTTCAATTCTTAAATTTTCGATTCTTTCTATATTTTGGAGCTATCAGTTTCACTCAACTAGATAATTGTTATGATGTAATAGACAGTTGAAGTTTTCGAGACAGGGTTTTTCTGTCTAGCCTTGGCTGTCCTGGACTTGCTTTGTAGACCAAGCTGACCTCCACCTCACAGTCACTCACCTTCCTCTGTCTCCTGAGGGCTCGAATTAAAAGCATGCCATGCGCCACCATGCCTGGCAATTCCCATAAATTTTATCTTGCTTATTTTATTATGAATCAGTGTGGTGGTTTGAACGATAATGGCCCCCATAGGCTCATATATTTTAATGTTTGGTTTCCAGATGGTAGACTGTTTAGGAAGAACCAGAAGGGGTAACCTTATTGAAGTAGGCGTGGCCTTGTTGGAGAGATGCGTCACTAGGGGCAGGCTAATAGGATTGCAAAAGCCCATGCCAGCCTTAGCCTGCTTCTCTGTCTACTTCCTGTGGATCAGGAGGTAAAGCTCTCAGCTACTACTCCAGCGCCATGGCTACTTGCTTCCCACCATGATGATCATAGGCTTAACCTGTAAAACTGTAAGCAAGATATCAATGAAAAACTTCCATTTATAAGAGTTGCCTTGGTCATGGTGCCTCTTCATAGCGAAAGAACAATAACCAGGAAAAAAAAAGCAATGTTTTTCGTGCTTATAGTGTACGTTATTTTTATATTCATATAACATTAGTTTCTGGGGCTTATTGTTATGCAACCTGACAAACTTTCTCAAGTCATTTGCTATTTTTGTCTTTACTGTAGTTGCCTATATGCTTGTGTTTAACCTGTAATTTATAATATTTTGGGGTTTTTATCTTTTCAGTATTCCTTTTATTAATTTTTCATATTTTCATGGACTTGATTGAATATGTTTTTTTTAAATTAAACTTTCCTCTCTTCTACTTCAGAAAATTCACACTTTATATTGCTTGATTTTTTTCTATAATTTAAAATATGCATCCTTAAAAGTGAATTTCTCAATATGCCCTTCTCTTTATTGTATTTCTTACACAGTAGATGAATATTATAGTGTTTTAGGGTAACATTGTTTTAAGTTTATTTCCACACTAACCATTTCGTCTAGATCTCAGATCTTTCCTCTGGGACTATTTTTAATCTACATAAAAACCACTTTCAGTGTTTTCTTCAGTGTAAATATTCAGATGAGTATTTTTCACTTGGAATTTTCAGAAAGTGTCTTGATTATATCTTTAGTCTCTAAATAATGATATTTATAATATTTCTATTCACCCTGTCTTTAAAGGATTGAGGTATTTGCAGTGAAATGAAAGTTTAGGTTCCTAATCGTTTGGCCATAAATTTTGATATTTTGTTGTATCTTATCTTGTTGTGTTGGGGAGGCATTCGTCAGTTTTCTGCCTCTCCAGTTAAGTTGTATTATTACTGTTGTTTTCTTTTGACATTTAGACAAATAATTTTTTAGAGGTTGTGAAATGATACCTATTTTTATTTATAATCTTTAGTATTATTGTTGTAGTGATTTAATGTCTTTTACTATTTGGGAAAACATTACTTTAAAAAAAATCTTGCTTCTTTGATGTCCTTTCATCTCACTGTGGATCTCTTCTTCCATCATCTCCTTATTTTATTCATTTCCTCTTATATTTTTCTTTATATTTTTCTCTCTGTTTCATTTGGAA
The DNA here is from genome assembly GCA_907169655.1 of Acomys percivali. Taxonomy (NCBI): domain Eukaryota; kingdom Metazoa; phylum Chordata; class Mammalia; order Rodentia; family Muridae; genus Acomys; species Acomys percivali. The sequence goes on from OU015756.1 coordinate 69,250,131, forward strand.
TTTTATTTTCATTCTTGCTTATTTTGTTCTCTGTTTTCTCTAATTGTAACTAATTTGTTACCAAAAGATATCTCTGAATCTTTGTTTTGGCCAGTGTCTTGTTCTTTACACTCCACCATCACCATTTATTTCATTTGCTTTTACAGTTTTATTTTTATCACCCTGAACACTACCAGCAGTTATTAAGTCTTTCAGTGCTAGGAGCTCTAATAATGGGTTTCAGCTTGTGGTGTGTTGTTCATCCTTACTGTCTTGTCATGTTTACTTTTGACTTTGTGGGTGTCATTTTATTTGCAAAAATATTAGCAGTAGAAGACATTTCAGTTCTAGGGTGTTCTTATTTCCCTCCAGAGGGATTATTTATTTAATTGGCCAGATGCCTAGGAAAGTGTGATGCTCATAGCCACAATCCCATTATTCTTAGGCTGCTGTCTCTAGGGTTCTCACTCAAAAATGGGCAAGATTCTCTGGGACAGCTGCATCTGGTCAGGACTTGATCCCAGTTCTAATCCCATTAGTGATGAAACTGCCAAAGATGCTGAGCCAGGGTCTTTAAAATTTGGGCATGAGGCTGGAGAAACAACTCTTATGTTAAGGGCACTTACACCTTTTACAAAGGAGCCGATGGCCTTGATCCACATTGCATAAGTTCTGTCAGTGGGGAAGTCTCTGAACTTCCATTAGCACAATATGTGTAACTAATTGAGGAGAGACTTAAACATGATCATTTTGGGGGAAAAATAAGCAATTATTTTGAACTAGCCACTTTATGGTGCATTGTCCTTGTCTTGGCATATCATAGCCATATTTACAAGACTGGATACTTGGAAAAATAATGTCCTTTCCTCCAGCATTTCCTCCTCCAAATGTAGCCTCCTCACAGCTGCGGCATTCTCTACTTAAAATGCAAATATCATTATATTACTCGCTCTGTTAAAATACTTCCAAGTCCGCAAAAAAAAAAAAAAAATTTACTACAATGAATAAACAAATTCTGCAAGATTATATAAGATAATGGATGGATACACAAAAGTTTATTATCTCTATTCTATATGAAAATATGGTCACAAATAAACATAATAAAACAATTCTATCCATAGTATTGATCACTGGTGAACTATCTAGCATGAAGAAGAATAGACTAGTAAAAATAATTTTAGCAAAACATACTTAAGACTTGCCCAGAGAAAGTTAGTAAATATTAATTAAGGGTATTTAAGTTCTAAACAAAGTGCCAGGCATGGTGATACATGACTTTAAGTACTCATGAGGCAGAGGCAGGTCGATCTCTGTAAGTTTGAGATCGGCCTGGACTACAAGGCAGGTACCAGGTCCAATTGGGCTCCACAAAGAAAATCTATCACAAAAAAGATCTAAATAAATATTTATGATTAATTTTACTCTATGTCTTTTTAAAAATATACTCACTTTACAGCCCAGTTGTAGGCCCTTCCCAATTGTAGCCTCCTTCTCCTGGTCCCATCCTCCTTCTCTCTTCTCCTCTCTCCCCATTCCTTAGTCCTCAGCAAGGGAATGCCCTCCTCCCCTATCATCTGACCCAGTCTATCAAATCTCAGTTTTATTTTTATCACCCTGTATTCTTTTCCTCTGTGGCCTGGCAAGGCCACTGGCTAGGGAGCAGTGATCAACATGTGGGCACCAGAGTTCAGGTCAGAGGTAGTCCATGCTCCCCATATTAGGGGACCCACATGCAGTCTGAGCTGCCTATCTATTACATCTGAGCAGAGAGTCTAGGTCATCACTGTGCATGGTCCTTGGTTGGTGCATCAGTCTCTGCAATCCTACTCTGAGCCCAGATGTGTTGGTTCTGTTAGTCTCCTTATGGAGCTCCTGTTCCCTCCTGATCTGTCTATCCTACTGCCCGCCCACACTTCCGTAAGACCTCCTGTGCTCTACCTAAAGTTTGGCTGTAAGTTTCAGCACCTGCTTAGATCCCCTACAGGGTGGAGTCTTTTAGAGGACATGTACGGTAGGCTCCTATGCTGTTCCCTCCCTTCAACTGCTTCCAGTGTCTATTCTGTTTGCCCTTCTGAATGAGAATCAAGCATCCTCTCTAGAATCTTCCTTGTCGTTTAGCTTCTTTAGGTCTATGGATTTAGTATCCTTTTGAAGTGTTATGATATGATACAATGCCAGGCATGCCAGGCAAGTGTTCTGATGCTAGTTTGTCCCCAGTCCTCAGGCACACTCATGCCATATATGCTAATGTTGTCTAATAAGCTTTTCACTGACTCATGAAAGTATCAGCAGGCTCTTTTCTTGTAGTAAAAGTTGCTTTGATTTTTAAAAATAGAATAGAAAGCCAAATGACTAAAATAATCGTGATCAAGTTGTAAAAACTAGACTTACTAATGTCACCAATCTTAGTGCAGAAATTGGATCAGCTTGAGTTAGACATGAAGCTCAGTGGAGAACACGAGACAAGGAAAATTCTCTCCCTTAATTAGACCTATGGCCAGTACAACTGAACAAACATCCCAACATCATTCAATGTGCTTTTTTAATGCTCAAATTATTGGATATTTGCCTAAAATTAATGAAGAGCCTTCCCATGATACACTGTTCAAAAAATTAACTAAACCAAAATATATACATATATAATTGAAATATAATAGAACACACACACACACACACACACACACACACACACACACACACACTGCTGCTTTTGTATTATACATTTTCAGACAGTGTTTTCCTAGGTAGTCCAGGCTGCCCTTGCAGTCATCCACTGCAATCATAGAAATTTGACATCATGTCTGGCTTAAGAAAACAAGTGTTTAACACCTTAGAGTACACAAACATTTTTTTTTAGACATGGGAAAACATAAAGGTAAGGAGGAAAAATTATTCTAACTAGAATGTCATCTAACAACTCATGCTACGTATAAACAGTCCCCCCAAAGTTGTTGTTGTTATTATTATTATTATTATTTAATTATTATTATTATTTAATTATTATTATTATTATTATGACAATCCAATTTATTTTAATACTTAAACTATTTGAATACTATGTTAGTTATTATTTCTGTGAAGAGACACCACAGCCAAGGCAACTTTTACAAAAGAAAGCGTTACAGAAGTTTCGTCCATTACCACTGTGGTGAGAAACAAATAGGCATAGTACCAGTACAGTAGCCGAGAGATTTACAGCATGACCAACAGGCAGCAGTCATGAAGAGAGAGAGATAGACAGGGCTTTTGAAACCCCCACGCCTACTCCCAGTGACACACATCTTCCAATAATGTCACACCTACTCAAATAAGGATACACCTGCTAATCCTTCCAAAACAGTTCCACTAACTGGTGCTTAAACATTCAAGAATATGAGCCTGTGAGGGCCCTTTTCATTCAAGGCAGCACAAGTAGACATTGCATTAGTTTTAGTATCTAGAATTCATTATGCACAAGAAAATGTACTAAACATCTAAAGTAATTAGGTATTCATATAAAAACTACGATAGGATCATCTCTTTTTAATGAAATATTTATGATTAAAAAGAGTACAAGCATTAATGTGGATTTTAACCTTAAGAGACTGCTAGTAGAAATATACTATGGCATGATCATTCTCAAAACAAACTTGACAATTACTTTAAATAATGGTCAAGAATGATTTCCATTCTTAGAACTCTAACCCAGAGTTTGGAAACATGTTTTCACCTATAATCTGTTCACAGATGTTCACAACAGCATGATTTATAACATACAAGTAACAGAAACAATACAAATATCCTTCAAATAGTAAAGAAGTTTAAGCATGTGCAACAAGCTTCTGTTTGGCAATCAGGGTTTTAAAAATCCACTGAAATTACAGCAGAGGTGAAACTGGAGGCTTTGTGTGAAACAAGCCAACAATTAAGAACTACCCAGAAAAGACAAAGCTACAAAATGAAGAAAAGAACAGTGGATAATTTGGGGGTTCAGTTCATATGAAGTAACTCCAAAGGGGCGCATAGCTTGCTTCCAAGTGGATTAAAGTGGAGATTACACAGTTTACAAATATGTACGATCATGATACTGGTTATATAAGAATTTAAACATTGTATTATAGAAATGATTCCTTTATGTTCTTAAAATAATTTTCAGTGGTTCTCTATCAGCTAGGGGGATTTTTCACAGACGTGTCTGAAATGAGGATCATCCTCACTACTTGTTGACAACAATTTAGTATGGAAAATTTGAATTTTATACTGTGTTTTTGACAATTACCTTTGAGAATTCACAGATTGGGTTTACAAAATACCAATCTGGAAAACAAATGGTTAATTCTACTGTGTCTTAAAACCACATTTCTGTTCTGCCTCTTTTTCATTTCCTCTTTACATGTTTTCTCTCTTTTCTACACCTTAAAATACAGGACTGACTTTCTCAATCTTGTCCTGTTTGTTGTCATTTGTGTTTTTTTTTAATGTTGAGATGCAATGTGATCCCTTATACGATACTAGATTGTATCTTTAGATTTATATCTTCTCAAACTGGTCACAGTGGTGAGGCTGCTTTTATCTCCAGTTAACTGTTGTGAAATGTCTGAAAAAAAAGTCTGTCTTGGTCAAGAGAAAATAAGTCTGAACTATGAATACCTTGTCATGGCCCCCCTCCCCTGACTCCTCGTGAGCAGGGAGAGCTGCTGTTAGCTTCCCAGTACTGTTTCTTCCACAGGCACAGGGACAGTCCAACAATAGTCACCCCACCCTTCATATGGAAAATAGAGGTCCTGCCACTGTCCCCTCCACAGGAATGGAAGAGTCTCAGTTGGCCACCACAGCACCAACAGGCTATGCTCAGCTGATACTGAGAATGGAACTGTTGTGACATAATACCGTGGCTTCGACTTCTCCCTGGAAGATAGCATCCTCCTCCTCTCAATAATTTTAAATAGTTTCAAATTTGACATTTCTGATTTGGATAGTTCTAAATATGATATAGGGAGTTGGTTGATCTGTAGGTGTTTAGATAGGCATTTAATTTTCCTGTGAGACTGGTCTACAGATCTGGGCCTACAGAAACGAGTAGCATGAATGATAAATAACTCTCTTTTGAAGAATGCTCGGTTTATTTGAGGTGATGGATGATTAAGCCAATATTTACAGTGATATATAATAGAAGAGCAGTAATGACAGAAGAGTGACAGATAATGAGTAAGAGCACTGAACTCAGTGAGCTGCAATGAAGAGTCATCTGTCGATCAACACACTGCTTGTCATTTTCAAATGTTTCATCTTCATTGATTTGTGAGATTAAATCACTTAATTTAATTTCACACCTAGCAAGATAAAAATCCCTGAAAAAATGTTTCTTATTCTCATATCACTGGTGACAGAGGGTTTTTACTAATTGTGTTGTCATTTTTATAAAAGCACTTACATGCCATCTGAACAATTTTTGAACACAGAATGAAAATTTAATTATGTGCTCTGGGTAGCACATTAGCGCTCCAGAACTTGGTCATTTTTCTTGACTGAAAAATGTATGCCCATTGTACTTTTAACATACAACTTCTCTGGAAGAAGTTAAGATTTTAGAATCAGTGATAATCAGAAACAAGTATTAAACACTTGGTTTTAGACAGTTTATATTTTTGAACAAAATATTACCCATGAGTCTTAAGAAAGTGTAAATACAATATATTACATATACACTATAGTCTTACAAATGACAGATTACTCTTTATAACAAGAACCATATGCGTAACTATAATGAATTTAAAGTACATTAATATTATTACATAGAGTACATGAGGGATTGTGATTTCAGTTTATGAAATCTTCCCAGTGACATATTCTTCTACTCCATTTTTAAAGGGTTAACAAAGTGTACCTCCATAGCCAGGAAAGGTTGAGAAATAAGCTGAACCTTCAGACGTGAGTATTTTACATTGCTGTCTGGATAAACAGACGTACAATGAGCAGACGTGATATGACTTTCAATCTCTCCACACAGATGAAAGGCCTCCCTTTAATTTCTGGGCTCAGAGTGAGAAGGCCAAGTGAGATGAAAGAGAAAAAAACATTTGGCAGTAACTAGCATTAGCCCAAAGTGCCAGTGTCTCAAGAAGAAGCTGGAATGGAGTAGAGAGAGAGAGAGAGAGAGAGAGAGAGAGAGAGAGAGAGAGAGAGACAGAGAGACAGAGACAGAGAGACAGAGACAGAGAGAGATAGAGAGAGAGAGAGAGAGAGGGAGAGGGAGAGAGAGAGAGAGAGAGAGAGGGAGGGAGGGAGGGAGGGAGGGAGGGAGGGAGAGAGAGAGAGAGAGAGAGAGAGAGAGAGACTAGTTGTTTTATCATTTAAGGATGCAGGCTGCAGGATATGGGACTGGAGAGATGGCTCAGTGGTTAAGAGCACTGCCTGCTCTTCAAAAGGACCTGGGTTCAATTCCCAGCACTTGATATGGCAGCTCACAACTCTCTGTAACTTCAAGATCTGACACCTTCATACCAATGCACATAAATTAAAATTAAATAAAAATTTTTTAAAAAGAATGCAAACTAAACTGTGGTCCAAGAGTTTATTTTGTAAAAATATAAACAATATCCCATTTTGAATTAGAAAAAAATTTTAAAAATCATTTAATTTTTCTAGGCTGAACTTAACATAAAGAATGGAAAACTCATATACTTAAACCAAAAATAAGCTTTTATTTACTCCTGCCATTGTAAGAAGGGATCATAAATTTAGTGACTTAAGGCATGAATCATTTTCTCCTTACAGTTGTGTAGTCAAGAAATCCATATAGAACCTGCATTAGCTTGACCTTCTCTGCACAGAACCCAAATCCAGGCGTTAGTGGGGCTACTTTGTTATATATCAGATTGCTTTGGGCTGTTAGTGGAATTCAATTTCAGGAGTTGAAATCATGTTGTCTGTTTTCTTTGTTGACCATTGGTAGGAGATTTCTCTAAGGACCCCAAGTCTTTCCGATGTATTTCTCTCATCTATACTCTGTGGAGTCAATCCTTGCTTCTAATCCCTCTTTTCATACCCCTGACACAATCTCACAATTAAAAAGCATGAAAAAAGAATTTCCAAGCTAGTAGAATTAGAAAACAAGCAGATATACATTTTCTAATATATGCCAAAACAGACGTCAAACAGAAACTACTCAGAAGACATGAAGGCCACTCCTCATGTATCCATTTTCTGATATATGACAAAACAGACTTCAAACAAAAACCACTCAGAAGAGAGAACTGCCACTTCATACCCACTAAAGGAACAATCCATCTGGAGGACATCACAGCTCTAAACCAATAGGCACCAAACACAGGTGCACCAAATTTCATAAAAGAAGCACAGCGAGATGTAAATTCACGAACTCAACTCAATGTACTAATTGAGGTGATGTCAATGCCCTACTTTCACTAATAGACAGGTCATGCACACAAAAAGTAAACACAAACATTGATGTTAAATGACACCATATATCTCTTGGACTTAACATGCATCTATAGAACATTCCACTGAAACACTAAAGAATATATTCTTAGTAGCCATGGGATATTCTCCAAAATAGAACAGATTTTAGGAAACGAATCAGGCCTTAACAAATAAAGGAAAATGAATATTGGCATGACTTCTCGCTGACCACTTTGAAGTGAAGTTAGGAATCAACCATAATAGAAATTTCATAAACTACACAAACACATGAAGACTAAGCAACAGACTTTTGAATGATAAATAGATCGTTAAAGAAATCAAGAAGGAAAATTTTTCTAAAGCTATATGAAAATGTAAATATCACTTGGCAAACTCTATTGGACCCAATGAAGGAAGAACTAAGAGGAAAGTTTGTAGAGCTAGATGCCTACATTTAAAAAAAAAATCACTTAAATAAATAACTTAATGGTGTCCCAAACCAAACTGCAAAGTACTAGGTAGACAGAGACAAGGAACTCTGGGATAGAAATTAATGAAATGGAAATGAAAATATTTACATATCAATGAAACCAATAGATGGTTCTTTGAGAAATGTTTGCATCTCTTAAGAGCTCCTGTGTTTAGCCTCATAGCCAAGAACCCTCTCCATTGTTAAGGTTCATAACATCACTTACATTTCCAGTTCCCTTTGCTAAACATGCAATATTACCACAAATTCCAGGAATTAATGTACCATACGTTTTGAGGTCATTCTTCCTACCACAGGTGGGACTATCTCTTACAAAGTCTACAATGATGAACTATGTCTACCGTTCCCAATGGAAGTGAGGAGTTCACTTCGAAGTGCAATGTTGGTCACAAGAAAAATAAATTACACATTGTGAGTTAACCATGTCACCAGAACTTGACAGGTTCTCATTAAGCATTAAGCATGTCTTGATTGATTTAGCAAATATCCACTGTACTTGTTTTAAAACTCAATCCAGATGTTCCTGGATTTTCATGAGTTATGACATTTTTCTCTGTGACCATGTGAAATGTGATGCCTTCAAGGGGTAATTATGTAAAACGAATCCATTTTCAAGTTTAGTTATGGAATTGTTACTGTATTATTAAGTAGTCATTTGTATATAAAATACTTTATGAGGTGTGTGGAAAATAATTGATTCTCAGGAAAGGTTATATTGCTTGTCCAGTTTCCAATTAACATACCAAAATGAGTGTTATAATAGAGTTTTGGGTTAAGAGCTACTTCATTTGTAAAATAATTTTGTCACTCTTTAATGAAGCCACATTTTTATATTTAGATATCTATAGTCTATAATTACATATTTCTTTGGTAAATAGTATCTAGTGTTATATGGTTTCTGACATGAGTATAAAATGACAATAATCTAAATATCTAAGAAATAAGTCTGCTCTGTTTTAGATAGTCACTATATGACTCTCTGAGTATAATAATAAACAACTCTTCTATTCAAAGAAGTTTTAAGAGCCAGGAATTTTTTCATTTTTGATCCTATAAATAATTGTTACTTTATACAACATTTATGTCCTTTTTTCAGATAAATTTATAATTTTAAATTTAATCTATGGGAAGTGTAAGGAAAATCTCAACATAATATTATAGAGCAAAGTATAATGCACATTAAAATTTGGTAAGAGAAATTGATAAATAAAATGTATGGCCTAATATTCTTGTCTTATACTAGGATAATAAGGGTAATTGACAGAAAACCTAAAAACATAAATGACTAAAAGAGGAAATAGAAACTCATCTTAAGAATTCTCATCAAAGGAATATTTTATATGGAATTTGTGTTGTATTCTTTAGTTCCATTGATATTTATTACTTTATTGTGAGTGAAATTCATGACTTAGTAGAAATGATACTTCTAATCAATTATTAGGTGATTTCCTTTTTATTTTGTTTAGGGTAAGGCACAAAATCCCCTAAAATACAAAAGATGAAATATGAAAAAACTTAAAGTAAAGCTCACAGTCCAAACCAGCTAAGTTATGACAGCATAGCAGTTCTCCCCTAAGGTATTTTCTTCATGCTACTTCTCCCTACTGTATTAGATTTGAATAAAATTAATAAATATATTCATTTACTAGTTAATCAACAAATGTTTATTAAGGTTCCCATCAGTTTTAGATGTCATTTCTTTAATCCTTATGATATTTTGTATAGTATCTCAGGCAACCTGATAGTCATTCAGGTCACATCCCCATCACAGATCAAAAATATGAAACCAGAGGAAGGAGTTTCTCTAATACCACAGCAGAAATGAGAACTCAGCATGATCAGCTAAGTTTCATTGAGTTTTCTAAGAGTGCATTCTATACCAGAATACAGAGAGAGAGAGAGAGAGAGAGAGAGAGAGAGAGAGAGAGAGAAGAAAAGAGAGAGAGAGAAGAGAAGAGAAGAGAAGAGAAGAGAAGAGAAGAGAAGAGAAGAGAAGAGGAAAGAGAAAGAAAGAGGAGGGGGGAGGAGGAGGAAGGGGAGGAGGGGGAGGAGGGGGAGGAGGGGGAGGGGACAACAGGGAAAGAAAATTAGCAACTTCACCCACTGAGCTGTCTCACCACTCCCTGGGCTGTTCTTTCAATATCAAAGGTAGAGATAATCAGGGAAACAGAAAACAAAATTTAAGTAGATTTGCAAGTTAAATAGCAATGAAACCACTTAGCTTTTATTTTCATTCCGTTTCTTCCCTTCTTGGTTCCTGCCTTGGGGCTACTCCAGCGTCTTCGGTGTTCTCTTTGCTTGACTTCACCAGCAGAACTTCTGCTTCCCTACTAAGCCAGTTTGTGCTGCTCTGTAAAGCGAAGGTCTGTTCAAATTGAATATAATAAAATTTATTCCTTTGGTCCTTAGTGAAAATTTCTTTCATAAATTGACTTTCTAAATAGTAAAGAAGAGAGTGAAGCAAAGGTAATAATGATTTAATAAGTGAAGGGCTTTTTTTTTTGTTTTGTTTTTGTTTTTGTTTTTGTTTTTGTTTTTGGAAGTAGCATCAATTCAGAAGGTACCCATGGAATTTTAATTACATAAAGAAGGCGGTGATAAGAAAAACAATGTTATTCTGATTTGATGTGACACTTGGCTTTCTGAATGTGTATAAGAAACCTAGAAATCTCTGACTTAATTGTCTAGGCACTCTTGAATAGAGCTGTGTTCATTACTTTTTGCTCCATTAAATTGCCACAAGATAGCAACACTCAAATTTCATTAGTTTGCAAAAGCAAATGTTGATTTTCATTTTTACATGATATTGTTTCTCTTGTCTGTGGCTTGGCTTCATGATCCTTCCCAAGCTAAGATCCAGTTAAAGCTGTAGTGCCTGTCCCTAGATAAGAAGCATAAACCATGCAGTGATTTTCTGGGAATCTGTTGGATGCCAGCAGTAGTGTTCCTTATATTCTATTTTCCAAGGCTAAGCACAGAAATAATAGTATGGGAAGTTAACTCGGCCCACATTGGCACTCCCACACAATTAGTAGTTGTGTTAGGGTGTTTTAATCACTTTGAAGACACACTTTGATTACTCAAACTCAAACTTTTTTTTTTCCAACACAGGGTTTCTCTATGTTATCTTGGCTGTCCTGGACTCGCTTTGTAGACCAGGCTGCCCTCAAACTCACATCAATCTGCCTGCCCCTGCCTCCCGAGTGCTGGGATTAAAGACGTGCACCACCAAGCTCGGCTAAAACTCAAACTCTTATAGAGGAAAACATTTACTTAAGGCTGGCTTACAGTTTTAGAAGTTTACTCCATTGTTGTAATGAGGAGAATTATGGTGCCATCCAGACAGGTGTAGTGCTGGACTGGTAGCTGAAAGGTCTACATCTTGAACTGTAGACAATAGAAAAAAAAACCTGTGACTGCAAAGCCCACCCTCAGTGGCATATTTCCTCCTACAAGTCCACACCTACTCTTACAAAGCCACCCGCCTAATAATGACACCCCTATGAGCCCATGGGGACCATCCATTTTCATGCAAACTACCAAAGTAGTATATATAATACTTTTTTGATTAGGATATTTGCCATTGGTGCTTTGCGGTTGCTTATATGTATTTTGTTTCAGTAGCTAATAGGAAACTGTGATCCTAATCAAAGTTTTGACTATTTTACGTGGAAACTCCGAAGCCTGTGTTAAACTCAACTTAAGGTATTCCCAGCATTTATAAAGTCTAACACACTATTATTTCCTTCATATTTTCAGTATTTTAGAGTGGACAAAATACATGTTCAGTAAGGTTAAAAGAAAATGTGCTGTCTAGCAACAGATATTTCAAAAAAGCTTCAAGGAATTTTATAAAAATAGAAAATGTAAAGAGATAAACATGTACTAGCTGGTAGATGGAGTGAATTCAAGAGGAAAGTCATTTTTTCTTCCTAGAAAGAGAAGCAAGATTTTCATGTAAAGTGGAAAGTAGGAACATCTTTTTAGAGTGAATATGGGGGATGAAGAAGAGAAAATGTATTATACTATCTTGAGATGTAATGATTCAAAAGCAATTAGTGTAGACAGTGACAGCTATAAATTAGTATGGGTTTTTGGTTTTCTATGTTATGTCAAATTTGAGCTTCTATTTTCCCCCACCTTCTTCTTTTCTTGATTAAATTATTCAAAGTAAGGTTTGCTGTTCATCATGATGACATCTCTTTGGGTTTTCAGAGCGTGTTTATTTCATGAATGATTTCATGTTTTTATTATTTTAAAATACTGCATTCTACCTCTTGCATGTTTATGTGTTTATTTATTCTGTTATCGTAATTTTCATTATTGATATGACTATTAAGAACCTATTGAGGGCCTAAGATTTTTTCTGACATTCTTGATTTATTTCCAATAAGTTTTGATTTGTAGTTTCAAAATGAATATACATTAAGATAGGTAGTTTTTTTGTGTTGTTGTTTGTTATTTGATTCTCAAGTTAAGGTTTCTCTCTGTAGCTGTGGCTGTTCTGAAATTTGATCATGGCCTGAAGTTCATAGATCCACCTGCCTTTTCTTTGTTATACTGGAATTAAAGTCATGTGCCACCATGCCCGGTGATAATGGAGATTTTTAAACTAACCTTAATACTATTTTCATTTTATTGTACCATAATCAGAAATAGTAGTGTCTAATAATACCAGTTTTAAAATTTACTGCATTTTTCACATCTTCTAATAATGTTGGAAATATTTAATTTCTCTAAGGGAGTTTGGGTATAAAAATATTTAGATAACATATTTTTAGGGTACACTATATATTGAATGGATCATCTGACTGGATAGTATTAAGTTTGTTAGCTTTTTCTAAGTACTCATTTTTGCTTCCTTGATTTGTCTTGAAATAAGAAAAATATATAATTTTACAGACAATTTAATAACATTTATTACTGCTTATAAGTATATAACTTTCAAGTTATTGACCATACATAACACAGCAACTACCAGTTTGAAATATACTTAAAATATTAGAGCAGTTCAAAAAGATTATTAGTAATGTCAAATACAGCTTTTAGAAAGTTAACTTACAAACCTTTTGATATTACTTTAAGATTATTCAAATTTGTTGCCAAGGCACAAGATGATGGAGAATACTGTCAAAAAAAAGGTTGTTTTCCTTGTGTTATAGTTAATTTAAGCTTTCAATTTTATACAAGCCTAGAGTCAACAGAAAGAAGGAATCTCAATTGAAGAACTGCCTAGACCAGATTAGTCTGTGGCACTTTTAAAAATATATTTTACTGATTTATAATATTATATCTCAATTGTTATCACATCCCTTGTATCCTCCCATTCCTCCATCCCTCCCATTTTCCCCTTACTCCCCTCCCCTATGACTGTGACTGAGGGGGACTTCCTCCCCCTGTATATGCTCATAGGGTATCAAGTCTGTTCTTGGTACCCTGCTATCCTTCCTCTGAGTGCCACCAGGCCTGCCCCGGGGCACCAGAGTTCATGTGAAAGTCAGACCCCACTCTCCACTCAACTGTGGAGAATGTCCTGTCCATTGGCTAGATCTGAGTAGGGATTCAAAGTTTACTGCACGTATTGTCCTTGGCTGGTGCCATAGTTTTAGCCAGACCCCTGGGCCCAGATCTGTCCATCATAATGTTCTACTTGTAGGTTTCTAGGACCCTCTGGGTCCTTCTATTTCCCCATTCTCCCATGCTTCTCTCACCTAGAGTGCCAATAGGATGTCCTCCTCTCTGTGCCACTTTCCTGGTAAGTGAAGACTTTCATGGGACATATCCCTTGGGCTAGTGTCCAGATATAAGTGAGTATATACCATTTGACTCTTTGGAAATCTATCTGGCGCTACATCAGAAAACTGGGAATAGGGCTTCCTCAAGATCCAGCTATTTCATTCCTTGGGATATACCCAGAAGATGCTCCAGCAAACAACAAGAAAATTTGCTTAACCATGTTCATAGGAGCCTTATTCATAATAGCCAGAACATGGAAACAGCCTACATGTCCCTCAGTAGAATGGATAAAGAAACTGTGGTACATTTACACTATGGAATACTACTCAGCTATTAAAAACAAGGAATCCCCAAATTTGTGGACAAATGGATTGAACTAGAAATGATCATAATGAGTGAGTTAACCCAGAAGCAGAAAGAGTCATATGGTATATACTGTGGCATTTCTTGATTGCTACTGATGTGGATTGGCCCAGCCCACTGAGGTTGGTGCTGTTCCTTCCATGGTGGGGCTGAGCTGTGTTAAAAAAAAAAAAAAAAAAAGAGCAGGCTGGTTAAGCCAAGGATTGTAAGCCAGTGAGCAACAGCTTTCCTCCATGGATTCTTCTGAAAGCTAGCCTTGATTCCTGCCTTAGTTTCCCCCAATAGTCTGTATCTTGAAAGCTAAAATATACCTTTTCCTTCCCAAGCTGTTTTTGATCAATATTTTATGGCACTGAAAGCAAACTAGAACAGCTGGTTTTCATTTTTTTCCCTTGCAGATAATGCTACTACTTAAAAAAAAAAAAGATAGATTATGAGGTTATGAATAATTTGAAACATCCCAACTTAGGCTTCCATCTGAGATATTTTAGTTAATAATTTAGAAGGAATTAAAGAAAATATCATTTGCTATTTATTTCAACTATATTATTGAAGGCGAAATGTCTCAGTTTCACTCTCTAATTTATGCTTTTATAAATAAATCACCGTAATTGGGGGAATTATCTCTCATTGTTACATGCAGAATTTTCTCAATGAGCTTGTTTTATAGTCCGAAATTGTAGAACATCTTTATAGTTCATAATTTGCATTATAATACACGTGTTTTTACAAGGATTCAATAAGCTCTACAAGAGGCATGAATTGCTGTAGGCTATGAAGTGATGACATAATTTTTTTTTCTAGAAAAATCATTATTTTTTGTGGACACCTGGAACCATTTGTTAAAATTAAGATAGTAATGACAGTACAGTTGACTATAACGGCAATTGAGATTGTATTTCATAGATTTCTGCAGATAATTTGGGTAATATCCTACACAGCAATACATTTGAAATGTTTAGGAAACACTTCAAATTCATTAACTTTTCATATACTGACACTCACATATTTATTGTCTATTTACTATTCTATTTATTAGCTATAATTCTTTAAATTTTCATTTGGTTTATAACTTCAATTTATTATTGTATTTACTAATGCAATGCCCCTTATATGCTTGACATAATTGTATGTGTGTCACGAATCATTTCATTGAGTCTTCACCATCAACTCTGAAACAGTTTGTGAAGTCTTGGCTAAGCATCTTCTGTGTACTACAGCATACCATTTTAGTTGTTATAGTCAAATGCAGGCCAAAACCATGCAGTGAACTAGATTTGATATGTTAATTATAGGGCTTAAAGGGTTACATGCAGTTAGTAGGATAGTGAAATATGAAGCAACACCATAAGTCACAGCCTTCCCATAACAACAGCTTTTTTACATTTGCCTGTATGTTTTAACATGTACACGTGACTAGACTTTTATTTGAAGGTAGCATGGAATAAAATATTATATATTCAGGATGGGACCTATACCTATTTGGTACTGGATTATTCTTTTTGGTCACTAAGTTACACGTTTTGGAGCCCTGCCACATTGAGGGAAATTTGTATCCTTCATGTACCCTAGGAACTTTTGAAGAGAGATTTCAAAAACAAACCGTGAAAGGGCCAGACAGTAAAACATGTCAGCATCAAATAGCTGTGGATAAACATTTGTTTTTTTCAGAACATGGATCTTCCTTGTCAGGGTTGAAATGAGGTGATCTGGAAATACTAGTATATAAACACCTTCCTTTGTGGGAGCAGAAGTTGCCTGCAGCAGTGTCCTTATTTGCATTTTTGAAGGCAAAGGGAAGGAAATAAAGATAGCATTCCTCAAGGGATTTTCCGGGAAAACTGAACTTAAAATAGAAGTGATATATGTTTCCTATTTCCCCTGGGATCTGTCATATTAGGGAAATCCTTTTTGATTGATGAGGAATTTTGTTTTCCCTTTTCGAAGGACACGTTAGAGGTTTAACTCCTTTTTATTTTAATAATATTTCATGAAGGTCAGTGTAAGGTGTAGCCAATTTAGACTTAGGGACCTGATATCATGACCTGAGCCTTACAGAATTCTCATAAACACCTGGCTTCATGAGCAGTGATTCTTGTTTACAGAAAAATCAATATCAGAGACAAGATGATATAATGGCAGCCAATTCTTAATATAGGCTGCTGTATATTGTCTGATGATATTACAGAAATATTTGAGACAACTTAGTCTTTGTCAAGATTAATCTGGGCTTTGTGAATGGGGGACTTGTGATGGCCAGCGAGGGGTTAGTTACACTGCAGAATTCAGTTTGTGTTAGACTTACTTCATATACTGAACTAACAGTTCTACATGAAAAATAATGTTTTAGAGACGAGAAAAGTTTTCCTTGAAAAGCCTATGGCATTTATTTTGTTTTTGTGGTGCTGTTTAATGTGCACACACACACACACATACACAAAAGACAGAGAGAGAAAAAAGAAATCTAACAGATGAACTAGTGGGTTACAGATGCCACTGAAGATTGAAGATGCATTATGGTTTTGCAATATTCTTTATATATAGTAATAATAGTTAATATTTATTTAATGGTTATAATTTATCAAATACTATATTATATCCCACTGAAATCCTCATAAATCCCCAATGAAGCTAATGTTGCTATTATTCCATTTTATTTCAAATGAGGAGTAAGAGAATGTATACACATTACATGAACAATCGAGCTGAAATATAAATTCAGACCGCCTAAACTCATGCCTAATTACTTTAACGTACTCACTTTGCATTAATTGCAAAGTTTGAAACTGAGGAGATTTCACTTCAAACCTGTAATTTTAGTTTCTCTTC
>OU015756.1:69274803-69288978 GCA_907169655.1 Acomys percivali
ACACACACACACACACACACACACACACACACACACACACACACACAAACATATAGGTGGGAGCCATAGAGTAAGCTGTCCCCAAACTCTCTATGTAGTCTCATCTGGCCTTGAATTAATTCATTGTCTTCATATATTAGCCTTCAATACCCAGAATGTCAGTAATTTTTACCCAAGCCTAACCTTGAATTAAGAAATTTCATAAATAATTGCCTATTTATTTTATATAATTCACATTTCTTTTCTAATTTTTTATGGGCCCTTTGCAAGTTGTCATGCTTAAGTGATAGACCTGTTTTCCATTATTTGTCCTTGTGTTGACATTTGTGTTCGTGGAAAATGACAACACATGCCACATTTTTCTCAAGGTTGTGAAAAAAGCTGAGAAAACAAAATCCCATAAAACTTGACCATATTCTGAGCTTCTCATCTCCAGCATCTTTCTCCTAGGGCTGGAATATGACAAGATCTGAGAAAACCCAAGCTCGTCTGTAATTGCCTGTTCAGCCAGTAATGAAGTTTTGTGTTGAAACTTAGAGATAACCAAAACATTTAACATCATGTGTAAGATTCAACAATGGCTTGGTGGCACTTAGAGGAAGGGGAAGTAGGCTGTCAGAATGAGACCTGACAGACTGTGATAATATGGTGGGGGAGGAGGTCCCCTTCTCTTACAGGGCTAGGGGAGGAGAATAGGGTGGTAGAGGGAGGGAGGGGTGAACAGAAAGATACAAGTGAGGGGATAACAGTTGGGATGTATTCTGAATAAATTATTTAAATAGTAATTTTTAAAAAATATTCTACGGTCCCTATGGCAGAATTTTTCTGCGACGGTCGTTTCACCATATGATTAAATATCCTACAGTTAAGAAAGAACAGATGATGTGAATGAAGATGAATGGCTCAGAATTTTACCCACTATACATTTTTTACCCAGACTAGGTGCTTACACACGAGTGTGCTATTGCTATTGTCTGAGATGTAGATTAAGGGGCTCTCGAGAGTTGGTGTTACAGGTCTATAATTCCAGCACACAGGAGGTGGATCAAGGAAATTCAGGAGACTGTGGCTCTTATCTTGCATAATTATGTCAAGGCTAATCTGGCCCATGTGAGGCTCTGCCTCAATAAAACAAAGGCCAAAAAAAAAAAAAAAAATAACCATCAATCATGAAATTACCTCAATATTTAAACTAACGTTTCGTGCCAACTTGTGGTACCTATGAACCTATGTGTTGCTTTCTCATCAGTTGGCCCTCAGAGATATGCAAAGAAATGTGAGTATGAAATTAAGAAGCGAACTTTTCAATTTACGTATATCCACTGGTGATAACAGCTAAGCATGTAGCAGGTCCTCTACCACTGCATCTCAGAGTTCGTAATGGCTGCTGTCCTTGGAGCAAGTCATCCCCTTCACCTATTCCATAGTTGGAACTGACAATCATTGCCCCCGTTTTGTGGTTTTTTTTCTCCCCTATAATGTGTTATTAAGTGTCATATTACGTAGAACATTTTCTGAAAGACACACGACCCTGTTTTCTTCATGTGATATTATTATAAATCTAACTTGAAGAAACAATCTTCTTCACCTTTGCAGCTTCAAAATGTCAATGTGTTCCTAAGTGGACTCTATTTTCTTTCCGAATCAGCTCTGTAGGTTGTCGTGTGTTCAAGAGCATCCAATGTGGTATATGCGAACACTCACATGCATTGATACCTTACAAGTACTCATACAACACCTGACTGGACAGTCGCTTCATTTTGACATTGAATAGGAATATCTGTTTCACACATTACAAAGAGACCACTTGGTTTTCATCAAGTCTCAGAAACATTATCCAACCAATTGCTTGCCATGTCTGTTGTAATAGATGCCAACTGTTTGACTGTTTAGACAGAACAACTGGCAGCAGTTCTTCTTTCACAAAATGTCTGAACAAGAATATAATGTTTAATGTCTACCTTTACTACATAGAAATATATAAATGCAATTACATGTGTATATGTGTGCATATTGAAAATACACACATATATAAATACATGCATATACAGGTATATTTCTCACTCATCTACATAGTATATTTCTTTTTTTTCTTCACTCACACCGCTGCCCTCAGAACAGTTTTGCGTAGAATTCTGCATAGATTATACCATCTCCCCCCTATGTCTACTCCGCTCCATTGAAAACGAAATCTTGCAAGTTTAAGTTCTTCATCAGATACAATTATCAGTGTTCATTCTTATTAGGATTTAACTTTTTAAGAACAAGGAATTTTTTGATTATTTGTTGTCAACCATGTTCTTAGGCCAGGAGAATGTTATTCTTGTTACTCATACTAACATTATTTCATCTATCACTGTATAGATTAGCCCAATTGTTGTTGATAGGAGGTCATTGTTATTTTAGGGATTATTACAAGGTGTAATGTTGAGCTTGAATGCTTTCTTAATTGGTGGCTGCTTTTAGGCCAACGATGGTTTATGGTTTATGCGTAGTATTATTAACTTACTATGAAAGGTTGTCCCCCTTCCAAAAGAGCTGTCCCTCTTTTGGCTATATTTTAAGTTTACATTAGGATTTTGGGTTCTTTTGGTAAGCTTAAAGTGGAACTAAAATCCCTTATTGGGCAACCAGCTATCACCAAGCTCGTTACTCGTTAGGCATTTCACCTCTACGTAAAAATCATCCCACTGTTTTGCTACACAGACGGGTTCACTCGTAAGGTTGTTCTTAGGTAGCTCGTTTGGTTTCGGGTTTTCTAGCTTAGTTCTCTTAGTTAGATTTACACTAGTTAGTTCATTATGCAAAAGGTACAAGGTTTAATCTTTGCTTTTTAATACTTTTAATTTGTTCTTTCATTTTTCCCTTATGGTACTGTCTCTATAGCTCCTAAGGTAATTTTCTTTCTCCAATACTATTATTAGGTTAAATGTTTTCATTTACTCTGATTGATTGTTTGTTGGGGGTTTAGTTAGGGCTAGTTTTAGTTCAATTAAGCTCTCTACTCTTAATTTACTACTAAATCCTCCTTAGTTCTTTAATTTCATAAAGGGTTTCGTATGTTCTTTTTAAGAAAATGTAGCCCATTGCTTTCCACCTCATAAGCTATACCTTGACCTAACGTTTCTATGTTTGTACTATTGCTTACTTTGAGTTCTTTTTAGGGTTTGCTGAAGATGACGGTATATAGGCTGAATTAGCAAAGGGTGGTGAGGTATAACGGGGTATATCGATTATAGAACAGGCTCCTCTAGATGGATATAAAGTACCGCCAAGTCCTTTGAGTTTTAAGCTATGGCTAGTAGTTCTCTGGCAAATAATTTTGTTACTAATTATTTAAGTTTAGGGCTAAGCATAGTGGAGTATCTAATCCCAGTTTGGATCTTAGCTTTCGTGTTTAATATGACTGGAATGACTTTCGTGGTTGTTTTTACATCTAACAGTGAATTTTCACATATAAGTTAGGTTTTAATTCTATTTGCTGGGAGAGTTAACACTTTTTATGCCGAAGGATAGTTAGTTTGGGTTAATCGTATGACCGTGGTGGCTGGCACGAACTTTCGTTCCTTGCTTAATTTTTATCACTGCTGTTTCCCGTGGGGGCGTGGCTTAGCGAGATGTCTTGAGCTATCATAATGTGCTTGATATCTTCTCCTTAGGTTAATTGTTTAGTTCTAAGGGATTTGACACTGGTATGGGGAGTCTTACATGTGTAATTTTACCTCCAGCTAACTATAAGGCCAGGACCAAACCTATTGTGTTTATGGGGTTGAAACCCGTCTAAGCATTTTCAGTGCTTTGCTTTAATTGTAAGCTACATCAACTTATGTAATCAAGGGCTTGAAAAATTTTTGTATAAATTAGTTGAAAATGAGGAGTAAGAAATTAGGAGGCTGTAATTTTAAATACTGTAAAATAAGTTAAATTCTGTGCACCATTTGAATGGATGAATAACCTTTTGTTTTTGGGGTTTGGCGAAAGGTGGTAGGGGGTTTGGTGTGTTGAAGGTGTTAATATTTCTTGATATGTCCTGAAACCATTAAACGAATGGGGAGGAGAAGTTGTTATGGGGATAAATAATTCTTGAATAGAATATCCCATCAGACTTAGGGCTGTATTACATTCCTTGACAGCTATGTTGAGGAAGGCTTCCTGAAAATAAAAAATACCAAAGGCACGAGACTACAGTTATGTTGGTCCTGGGCTGATTAGACCCGAACCATCATGATGTCTTATTTAAGGGGAACGAATGGGCGATGACCCATGTCTATGGCCCTGAAGAAAGAACCAGATGTCTGTTAAAGTTTCACATTAGCTACCCCCAAGTTGTATGGGCCCGGAGCGAGAAGAGTGGCAGGGGTGGGCGGGTTGTTGGTTTCACGGAGGATGGTAGATAGATAGACCAACATTGGAAGGGGATAGTCATGTGGTCAAGCAGGGTTATGACTGAATGGTGTATGTCTAATAACACAGATATGTGTAATTGAACATTAATTTATAATTGTTTTGAATATACATGGTGTTTTAATTTATAGTTGATTTAAAATTGAAATTGGTATAACATTAATATAATTTACTTGCTTATATGCTAGAGGTAAATAATTTAATGTAAAATATACATATAATGTAGTGGGTGGTATATAAAATTATGTACGTGAAGATTCAAGAGGTAGTTTATTTAGAATATCAGCTTTGGGAGTTGATGGTGGAGACAGGGTCTTCTCTCTTGATGCCCCAAGAAGATGTTCTTCATTTCTGGTTTACAAGGCCAGTGTAATATGTTATACTATTGGGACATTTTAGTTTTAGTATTTTGTTTTCAATTAGTCCTGAGATTGGTATAAGAATTAGAATGATGGAGAAGTAGCTGATTGAGGCTAGTTGGCCAATGATGATAAAAGGATGCTCTACGGGTTGACCTCCAATTCAGGTTAGGATGAGTAGGTTGGCTGTTAAGATTCAGAATACAGCTTGGCTGATTGGGTGGAATGCGAGGCTTCATTGTTTTGAGGTGTGCATGAAGGGTAGTGCTACTAGAATGAGAATGGACAGTACTAGGGCTAGCACCCCTCCAAGTTTATTGGGGATGGATCGTAGGATAGCGTAGGCGAACAGGAAGTATCACTCTGGCTTGATATGTGGGGGTGTGTTTAGGGGGTTGGCTGGTGTGTAGTTGTCTGGGTCTCCTAAGAGATCGGGGGAGAAGAGTTCGAGTAGTAGCAGGGTTGTTAGTATTAAGAAGACGCCGAGGAGGTCTTTTATTGTGTAGTATGGGTGGAAAGGGATTTTGTCTGCGTCACAGTTAATCCCGGTGGGATTATTGGAGCCTGTTTCATGGAGGACTAGCAAGTGGACTATAGCTAGGGCTGCAATGATAAATGGGAGAATAAAGTGGAATGCGAAGAAGCGTGTGAGGGTGGCTTTGTCTACTGAAAAGCCTCCTCAGATTCATTCTACTAGGTTGGTACCAATGTAGGGGATTGCTGCAATTAGATTGGTGATGACTGTAGCCCCTCAGAAAGATATCTGTCCTCATGGAAGCACATATCCTATAAATGCAGTTGCTATTATGGCGAACAATAGAATGACTCCGATGTTCCAAGTTTCTATAAAGGTGTAGGATCTGTAGTAGGTACCTCGTCCTACGTGTATAAATAGGCATATGAAGAATAGGGAGGCTCCGTTTGCATGGAGGTATCGGATTAGTCAGCCGTAGTTTACGTCTCGGCAGATGTGGGTTACGGATGAGAATGCTGTTGTAGTATCGGAGGTGTAATGTATTGCTAGGAATAACCCTGTAATGATTTGGACTACTAGGCACACGCCTAGTAGGGATCCAAAGTTTCATCAGGACGAGATGTTGGAGGGTGCGGGTAGGTCGATGAATAAGTGATTGATAATTTTGAGTAGAGGGTGTGTTTTTCGTATGTTTTTCATTAGTGTTCTTATAGTTGAGTTACAACGATGATTTTTCATGTCATTAGCCATAGTTAAGTGCTATGTGTGAATAATGACTAATTATATATATATTTTAAGTTCAATTTTTTAATGGGTTGTTTAGGGTTGGCATTAAAGCCCTCTCCTATTTATGGGGGGTTAGTTTTAATTTTGAGTGGGTGTGTGGGTTGTCTTTTAGTATTGGGTCTTGGGGAGTCTTTTTTGGGTTTAATGGTATTTTTGATTTATTTAGGTGGGATAATAGTTGTATTTGGTTATACGACTGCTATGGCTACGGAAGAGTACCCAGAGACCTGGGGTTCTAATTGGTTGGTTACAGGTGCTTTAGTTTTAGGAGTTATCGTGGAGTTGTTTATAATGTATATTGTTAGTTATCATAGTGATATTGGGTTGGGGGTAGAGGTTGGTGGGGTAGATAGTTGGGTTGTTTATGAAGTGGATGATTTGGGTGTTATGGGGGAGGGGGAGTGGGAGTTGCAGCTATTTATAGTTGTGCTAGTTGGTTGATGATTTTGGCCGGGCGATCTTTATTTATTGGGGTGTTTATTGTTATTGAGATTACTCGAGATAACTAGATAGGAGTAAGAGTGATGTGAAGGTTAGTGAAACTAGGAATGAGAGGAAGTAGATTTTGATTAGGCCTTTTTGATTGGAGATGAGTTTAGATATAAGGGTGTGAAAAATTGAGGTGGATTTAGGGATAATAATTTCTAATCAGGTTTGGTCTAGAGAGTTTAGGGGAATTTTTATGCTTGCTTTAAGAGTTTTTATAGGGATGAGTCGGTGGGCGATAAGGGGGAGGTATCCTAGTAGGGCTGAGAATGTGGAGTGGGGGAAGGTTTTGTTAAGGGTTAGATTTGAGGTAAAATTGTTTAATTCTAGCGAGATTAGAAAGCCCAGGGTTGTAATTAATAAGGCTGTCATTTTTAGTTGTCAGGGTATGGTCATGACTTGAGCGTTGATTGGCGGGATGTTGTGTGAAATAATGTACCCTGCAAAAATGCTGCCTAGTGCTAGACGTTTGATGGGGTTAACAAGTTTGGGGTTGACTTTGTTTATTGTAATTTTTAAAAATTTTTTATTATTTATTAATTTATTCTTGTTACATCTCTATGGTTATCCCATCCCTTGTATCCTCCCATTCTCCCCTCCCTCCCATTTTCCCCTTTTTCCCCTCCCCTATGACTGTTCCTCAGAGGGATTACCTCCCCTTGTATATGCTCATAGGGTATCAAGTCTCTTCTCAGTGACCTGCTGTCCTTCCTCTGAGTGCCACTAGGTCTCCCCCTCCAGGGGACATAGTCAAATGTGAGGCACCAGAGTACATGAGAAAGTCATATCCCACTCTCCACTCAAATGTGGGACTAATTAAGGGTGGATATCATGGTTTTTGTTATTGTGATGAAGTAGATGATTCGTATGCTGTAGGCAGCTGTTAAAGAGGTTGCAATCAGTGTAATTAGTAGGGCTCAGGCGTTGGTATTTGACGTGTTAATGGATTTGATGATAAGATCTTTAGAGTAAAATCCTGTGAGAAATGGCATACTGGTTTGCTAACACATATTGGGAATTCAGTCAACACATTAAAGATGAATTAGGTTAACACAGGTTTAAAATTAGTTAGACAGATCTGGTCATAGTGACACACACCTTTAATTCCAGCACTCGGGGTGACAGATGCAGGCAGATCACTGTGAGTTCGAGGCCAGCCTGGTCCACAAAGCAAGTCCAGGACAGGCAGTGCTACATAGAAGAACCCTGTTTTGAAAAAAAAATAGGTTAAAATTTATAGCCATAACTTGGGGAATGCACAGTAAGCAAGTTTATGAGTCACCATTAGCCTGTTGGGATTTGCAGAGATTGTTTGGAGTGGTAAAATAAGATTAATGTGTCATGGTAAACATTGGTGCTGGGCCAAGGACAGGTAAGTATTATTGCTGTTTAATTTTGTTACCATGCCACAATTTAAGACTGTGATGCTGCAAAAAGGTTGTAGCTACATTACAGGTGGCATAAGACTTTTGTCCTAAAGAAAGAATATTATTGGCCAGTCTTCTTTGAATATCTATCAACAGAAGTACTTAGAACACTGTACTAAACTAAAATGCATACTCACTCTTTGTATTTATACCATATATACATGTATATACAGTTGAAGGCCTTTACTTTGTTTATCTTCTAACTTTATGAGACCTAGACATACAGCCTTAGGTAAGTCTATTCATTTTATGATATATAATTTTTCTTGTTTTTCAGGTAGAAATATAAATACAATTATTTCTGGTTGAAGGTTTCTCTTTTGTTCACGTCTTCTCCAGGGAAAGAGTTCAAACAAGATAGAGACACAGTTTATTTATTTATTTATTTATTTACTTTTGTATTTATTCTTCTTTTTATTTTTTAAATTTATTTTATTAATTTATTCTTGTTACATCTCTATGGTTATCCCATCCCTTGTATCCTCCCATTCTCCCCCCTCCCATTTTCCCCTTATTCCCCTCCCCTATGAGTGTTTCTGAGAGGGATTACCTCCCCCTGTATATGCTCATAGGGTTTCAAGTCTCTTCTCAGTGACCTGCTGTCCTTCCTCTGAGTGCCACTAGGTCTCCCCCTCCAGGGGACATAGTCAAATGTGAGGCACCAGAGTACGTGAGAAAGTCATATCCCACTCTCCACTCAAGTGTGGAGACTGTCCTGTCCATGGGCTAGATCTGGGTAGGGGTTTAAATTTTACCACCTGTATTGTCCTTGGCTGGTGCCTTAGTTTGAGTGGGTCCCCTTGACCCAAATCTGCCTATCATAATGTTCTTCTTGTGGGTTTCTAGGACCAACTGGGTCCTTCTACATTGCTATTCTCACATGGTTCTCTCATCTAGAGTCCCAATAGGTTGTCCTCCCCTCTGTCCCAGTTTCCTGGTAAGGGAAGGCTTTCGTGGGACATGCTCATTGGGCTAGTATGCAGATATAAGTGAGTATATACTATTTGAGTCTTTCTGCTTCTGGGTTAACTCACTCATTATGATCATTTCTAGCTCAATCCATTTGTCCACAAATTTCGGGAATTCCTTGTTTTTAATAGCTGAGTAGTATTCCATAGTGTATATGTACTACAGTTTCTTTATCCATTCTTCTACTGAGGGACATTTAGGCTGTTTCCATGATCTGGCTATTATGAATAAGGCTGCTATGAACATGGTTGAGCAAATTTTCTTGTTGTGTGCTGGCTCATCTTCTGGGTATATTCCAAGGAGTGGAATACCTGGGTCTTGAGGAAGCCCTATTCCCAGTTTTCTGAGATAGCACCAGATAGATTTCCAAAGTGGCTGTACTAGTTTGCATTCCTACCAGCAATGAAGGAGTGTTCCTCTCTCCCCACATCCTCTCCAGCATGTGGTTTGCTTGAATTTTTTATCTTAGCCATTCTGATGGGTGTAAGATGGAATCTCAGAGTTGTTTTGATTTGCATTTCCCTGATGACTAAGGAGGTTGAGCATTTCTTTAAGTGTTTCTCAGCCATTTGATATTCTTCTGTTGAGAATTCTCTGTTTAGTTCCAAGCCCCATTTCCAACCCAACCCATTGGGTTATTTGGTTTGGTGGTGGTTAAGTTCTTGAGTTCTTTATATATTTTGGATATTAGACCTTTGTGAGATGTAGGGTTGGTGAAGATCTTTTCCCAGTCTGTAGGCTGTTGCTTTGTTCTCTTGACAGTGTCTCTAGCCTTACAGAAGCTTCTCAGCCTCATGAGGTCCCATTTATTAATTGTTGACATTAAGGCCTGGGCTGTTGGTGTTCTGTTTAGGAAGTTGTCTCCTGTGCCAATATGTTCCAGGCTCTTCCCCACTTTTTCTTCTAAGTGACTTAGTGTCTCTGGTTTTATGTTGAGGTCTTTAATCCACTTGGATTTGAGTTTTGTACAAGGTGACAAATATGGGTCCAGTTGCATTTTTATACACATAGACTTCCAGTTAGACCAGCACCATTTGTTGAAGATGCTATCCTTTTTCCATTGAATGGATTTGGCTTCTTTGTCAAAAATCAAGTGACCACATGTGTGTGGATTCCTATCTGGGGCTTCAATTCGATTCCACTGATCAACCAGCCTGTTGCTGTGCCAGTACCATGCTGTTTTAATTACAATTGCTTTATAGTACAATTTGAGATAAGGTATGGAGATTCCTCCAGAGCACCTTTTATTGTACAAGATCATTTTTTTCTATTCTGGGTTTTTTGTTTTTCCATATGAAGTTCAGAATTGAACTTTCAAAGTCTTTAAAGAATTGTGTAGGTATTTTGATAGGGATTGCATTGAATCTGTAGATTGCTTTTGGTAGGATGGCCATTTTTACTATGTTAATTCTCCCTATCCATGAGCAAGGAAGATCCTTCCATCTTCTCATGTCATCTTCAATCTCCTTCTTCAGAGTTTTGAAATTTTTTTCAAACAAGTCCTTCACTTGCTTAGTTAGAGTTACTCCTAGATATTTTATCTTGCTTGTGGCTAATGTGAAGGGTATGGCTTTCCTAATTTCTTCCTCTGCAAGCTTGTCATTTGTGTATAGGAAGGCTACAGACTTTTTGAGTTAATTTTGTATCCAGCCAAATTGCTGAAAGTGTTTATCAGCTGTAGGAGTTCTCTGGTGGAATTTTGAGGGTCACTTATGTACACTATCATATCATCTGCAAATAGGGATAGTTTGACTTCCTCCTTTCCCATTTAGATACCCTTGATCTCCTTTTGTTGTCTTATTGCTCTGGCTAGAACTTCGAGTACTATATTGAAGAGATATGGAGAGAGTGGGCAGCCTTGCCTTGTTCCCGATTTTAGAGGAATTTCTTTGAGTATTTCACCATCTTACTTTAATTTTGGCTATTGGCTTGCTGTATATAGCCTTTATTATATTGAGTGCCTTATATCCCCGATCTCTCTAAAATTTTAAACATGAATGGGTGTTGGATTTTATCAAATGCTTTCTCTGCATCAAAAGAGATGATCATGTGGTTTTTTATTTTCAGTTTGTTTATATGATGGATTACATTGATGGATTTCCGTATATTAAACCATCCCTGCATGCCTGGAATGAAGCCTACTTGGTCATGATGAATGATATCCTTTATGTGTTCTTGTATTCTTTTTGCAAGAATTTTATTCAGTATTTTTGCATCGATGTTCATAAGAGAAATTGGTCTGAAATTCTCTTTCTTTTTTGAGTCTTTGTGAGGTTTAGGTATCAATTTGACTATGGCCTCATAGAATGAATTTGGTAATGTTCCATCCATTTCTATCTTTTGGAGTAGCTTGAAGAGTATCGGTATTAGCTCTCCTTTGAAGGTCTGGTAGAATTCTGCACTGAACCATCTGGCCCTGGGCTTTTTTTGCTTCTGAGACTATCAATGATTGCTTCTATTTCTGTAGGGGAAATGGGACTATTTAGCTTGTTTATCTGTTCTTCACTCAACTTAGGCAAGTGAAATTGATCAAGAAAGTCATCCATTTCCCTTAGATTTTCAAATTTTGTGGCATATATGCCTTCAAAGTAGGATCTTGTGATTCTTTGTATTTCTTCAGTGTCTGTTGTTATGTCTCCATTTTTATTCCTTAGTTTGTTGATTTCAATACTGTCTCTCTGCCTTTTAGTTAGTTTGGCTAACGGTCTGTCTATCTTACTGATTTTCTCAAAGAACCAGCTCTTGGTTTTGTTGATTCTTTGGACTGTGTTCTTAGTTTCTAATTTGTTAATTTCAGCCTTGAGTTTGATTATTTCCAGACGTCTACTCCTTTTGGGTGTTTCTGCTTCTTTTTTTTCTAGGGCTTCCAGCTGTTTTGTTAAGTTGCTTATGTGCGATGTTTCCAATTTCTTTTTAAAGGCACTTAGTGCTACGAATTTTCCTCTTAACACTGCTTTCAATGTATCCCACAAATTTGGGTATGTTGTTCCCTCATTTTCATTGAATTTCAGAAACTCCTTGATTTCTTTCTTTATTTCTTCCCTGACCCATGTGTCATTTAACAGAGAGTTGTTTAGTTTCCATGTACGTCTGACACAGTTTAAATAAAACAATCAAAACAAATGAGTAGTATATTCCCGAGGAGGGGATAAGGTGGCCTGAAATGTTCTGGCTGTAGAATTTTCTTGGGCTCTACAATGGTGATTCTTTTTAAAGAGTTAAAATAAAATACAAAAAAAAATGTAAGGAGCAGATGAGGGATGCTATAAAACACAGTACTGTGAGCTGGACAGATCTTTTGCCCACATAAACATATATCCACCGTGGTGAGCTGTAAAAGAAAAAAATTCATCAAAAATTCCAGCAAGGATGGGTAGGGGGGCTCCTTGGACCCTTCCCTTTTCTGAGGAGCAATTAATGTCTGCCTGGAAGGGTGAGGCGCTTTTCTTTGGTGGGGATGGTGCAGGCATTAATACTTTGCACATGTCCCAGTTGGTGATCCCACACTCCTGCCCATATGAGCAGCACATATTGGAGTTAGTAGGCTATGAAAAAGTATAATAGAAGAGGATATAAGGTTAAGAGGGAGCTTATTGGGGGAGGCCCTGGAATAGCTAGAGAGAGAGAATGGGCATTGGTAAAAATACAGTGTTTATGTGTCATAATGCCAGTGATACTCGAAGAAACCTGGAGTCTCTTTTAAGATTCAGGCCCTTCACTAGTGTATTTGAATAGTTATAAGATAAGGCCAGAAGAACTAATCCAGAACTTTAAGGATATTTAATTGCAAAGAAGAATCTTAATATCAAAGGGGCAAAGTGTCTCACTTAGAGTTACTATTGCTGCAATGCCACACAATGGCCCAAAAGTAAGTTGGGGAGGAACAGGTTTATTTTGGCTTATACTTCCATATAGCTGTTTATCATAGAAGAGGACAGGGCAGGAACCTGGAGGCAGTAACTGATACAGAGGCCATGGAAGGATGCTACTCAATGGCTTGCTCCTTATGGTTTGCTCGGTGTGCTTTCTAATAGAAACCAGAGCCACCAGCCCAGGGATGGCATTATGAACTGGGCTCTCTCCCTATCAATAACAAGTTTCAAAAATGCCTTACAGCTGGATCTTATGGAAGCATTTTCTCAATTAAGAATTCCCTCCTTCCTTATAACTTTATTTTGTGTGTCAAATTGACATACGACCAGCCAACACACAAAGCTAGCTAGACACAGCTCCCATCTCTTTAGTTCACACATGTTTAACTCCCTGTCTAGTCAGCAGACACACATACCAAGATGTAACTGCTGTTTCTTTTGTTCCCTACTACATAACCCTTGACTACCTGGTCCCAGAACCAATCTCTCATTTTTTTTCTATGGTCAGCAAACAAATTAATAATACACTTAAAATTCATAAGTTTGTCATTCCTAATGGAGCTTGTTTTAGTTACTGTGCCATTGCTGTTATAATACACCAATGCAACTTACAGAAGAAATACCGTATTTTCTGATGTATAAGATATACCGCAGTGTAAGACTACCCCTCTTCCAATGCACACCCTGTGTAGCCGACTCGGGCATGTGTCTATTTGCAGGCAGGGCACAGACAACCAGGCGCTTTATTAAATGCCGGCCGACCGCCAGTGCCAACCTACACTGTCCCTTTAAGGCACGCTTCACACTTAACTAGATGTATAAGCTCTCCTAGTGGAAAAAGAAGGTTTTGGTGGAGAGCCAATCCATGCTCCATGTTCGCCTCTTCCTTTATGTTCAGGAAACTGTGCGCAGCTTGCTCCACCCAGCTTCATACTCCCCTCACAGAGCTGGCTGTCGGCTGGAGCAACCCCCTACCCCACTATATGCTCCAGACATACGAAGCAAGCTGCAGCTAAGTACCCGGCATATAATACAACCCCTGACTTTGGCATGGAATTTTCAGGGTTAAAAAGTCATTTTATATACTGGAAAATAAGTAGTTTATTGGGGCTTATAGTTTCAGAGGGTAAGGCCATGACTATCATGGCAGCAAACACGGCAATAAGTGCGTGGGCATGGAACTGGAGCAGCAGATGAGAGCTTGGGTCCTCATTTGGGGGTAAAATGCAAAGAGACTGTAGAATCTCCAAGTTGCACCCCCACTGATACACACTCTTCTACAAGGCCACACCTCCTGTTCCTTCCCAAAGAATTCCATCAACTTGGGATTCAAACAAGTGTATGAGCCTATGAGAGCCATGTTCATTCAAAACACCACAGACATTATTATTATTATT
>OU015756.1:69289378-69302094 GCA_907169655.1 Acomys percivali
ATGTTAGAATACACATTCCTTACATTTTTAAAAGATCATTACTTGTTGATTGATATTAAAAAACATATTGATTAGGCCACCAAAATGGCTCAATGGGTAAAAATATATTGGCCAGAAAAACATGATCAACCAAATTTGACCCTTGGAACATACCATGGCATACAAGTGTCTTCTACTTTCTACAATACAAATCATAAAATTATAAAAATACATTGATTATGCTTATAGATTCATATACATTCATATTGTGCATGTGTGCTGTGATATGGTATATGTTCAGTCTATGTGTATATTTGTATGCAATTTTCATAGTCTTGGAAGAAAGTGAGCCTCTTAAAGCAGTGTTATCTCAAAAAAATCTTCACGTAAAAATATTTTAATTGGAAAAAAAGCCAAAGCTATAAATTCAAAATTCATATGGCACAGATGAGAAATTGAAAATAAATTTACAGCTCATTTATAAATTTTACTATGTTTATTACAAGCCTTAACATTTAAGTGACACTTTTAAACTACCCCAACTTGTAAATATTTAAATAGATAAGAGGGAAAAAGCATAAAGAATTAAGTAAAAAGTGAAGTGTATATCTACTGTTGAATTTGTAAATAGTCACAATTTTAGTCCTGTTAAAAGTGTGTTGAGTCACTTTGACATAACACTGGTATAAGGCGATACCTGTAAATATGTTTGGGGTTTAGTGAGCAACAGGACCAGCCACTTCTTTCTTACACACACACACACACACACACACACACACACACACACACACACACACACAGACACACACACACCATTAATTCCTAGGTCAGAAGGAATGGTGATCTTTTTAAAGGGAGTTTTGCATTAAATATTGGGCAAAGATATAAAGGAACATAAAAAGACGTGAGAGGACTGGGAACCAAAGTTTTAAAAGAGGAAATAGGCAGCAAGGGTGAACGTTTAAGTCCAGAATGAATGTGCTGGCTAGAGAGGGAGGCAGCTCTATGGAACTGAGGTATCAAGGAAGAGGGAGGGGAATTCTGGGACACTGGCAGTCTGAGAGCTCTAAGGGTCACAATCCTGAAACAAACAGAAATGGAATTTTAGTCGAGGTACAATGTATGAACGAAACAGGATTTAATTTTTTATTACTTTTTTTTAACATTTTACAAATACATTTATATTATTACACATAAGTACGATAAACTCCCTATAGCAAGAAGAACCATGACACAATTAGGAATTATATAAATGTTACATTCTTAGCGTTTTGGCTATTTGCATTTGGCAGCCTTGAAGGAAACATCTTTCCTAAATTGGTGCGTCTAAAATTCTGAATGTAATAAGTACAAAAAGAGAAAAAATAAACGCGAATTTTATCTTAAACAAAACCTTGCTTGAAAAATCAAATTTCAGCTGTCTGCTTTATTTTTTGAAAATAAGAGACACGATTTGGCTTCCCCGGGAATTTAATTTAACAGAGATTCACAGGCCCTTTGAATCGCAGATAATCATCAAGCTTCCTTAGCAGAAAACTTGGTTCCATTAAGGTCTCAGTGATTATGTTTATTAGTATTTGAGGCCTGATTTGTGATTAGGTAAAGGGTGCTATCACCACGTAATCTCATGCATTTTAACAGCTGTGTTATGCCCCAGCATTTGAGAAAGGCTGTGTACTGAGTGTCTTTATTAGCCAAGAGATTCTCTAAATGCAGTAGATAGTAACAAGCAATTTTGTTTTAAGGGAATTCAAAGAAATAAATGTTCTGCTATATTAGTTCAATGTTCTTTGTGTTGTTATCTCTTTTTATTAACTCTGCCAAGTAAACTTACATTGTAATATTTTTGGAAATGGTGTTGGGGGGGTTGGTCAAAATAATGAGTTTTAAATGTGGTTTGCTGACTTACAAGTAAATTCTTACTGAATTTTTATCATTTTAAAAAGCAATTGATGAAGGGACTAGAGTCAGGAAAAGTGTTTCTAAATAAATTATGAACATTTTTTGTATCATTTTATTTTTACATTATTAGCCTCTTGATTTTAATAACTTTCTAAATTAAAAAGTAAAGATGATCATGATAGAGTAAAAAATCTCTATTAAATTTGTACAGAAATTTAGAAATTTTTATATTTAATTAATACAGGAAGAAAATGTTTCCTTAAAAAACAAACTCATATTTTCTAATATCTCAGGGTTTAGAGTAATATGTAGGTTTTATTTGGTGTGACACTCCCATAGATTTATTTATACTGCATTTTTCCTTCAAGGGGTGTGTTTTACATTCTGTGTTAAATAATCCCTATCCTAAACTGATAATGAATCCTCCTGTCTTGAAGCAAACACTAACTTGTTTTATAAACTTTTGAGCAGTAATAACAAACAGGAATGAAACAGGAGCCACAGGTGTGGCTGTGCACGTGCTGTGGTTCAGAGTATTAGCATTTCCAAAAGCATAGATGGGGGTAGCTGCAAACTTCTTTGCTGCCACCGATCAGGAGGCTGAGCCAGGAGCATCACACATTCTCAGCTATCCCAGACTACACAGAGATCCAGACTAGCTGAGGCTAATATTGAGAACATATGTCAAGAAGAGTGATGTGTGTTTATTTTATTGTGTTTATTAATTCTTCCATACGATACATTTTGATTATGCTTTTCCCCTCACTCAAGTCTTCCCTGATTTTACTCACCCAGTGTCTTTTTCTTTCTCTCTCTTGCTCTTGTTCTCACTCCTCCAGTTTTTCCTCCTCCTCCTCCTCCTCCTCCTCCTCCTCCTCCTCCTCCTCCTCCTCCTCCTCCTCCTCAGACATGAACTCTAGTGCCTCCTATTAGACCACTTCCCCTTGGTGAGGAGATCTGATGACTCGCAGAGGAAGAGTAAAGCAGGCTGTGATCTTATAGTATCGGACAAGGTCCCCTTCTGTCACAGACCTAGGAAAAGGGAATAGGCTGAAAGAGGGAGGGAGGGGAAATGGGAAGATACAATTGTGGAGATATCAAATAAGTTGTATTCTGAATAAATTACTTAAATAAATTAAAATAAAAGCAAAAAAAAACTTGTTCTGGAGGAAGGGATATTACTTCCATTTTTTTTTCCTTTTGGTTAAACTAGACACAATCATTTTCCTTCAGTGTACTTTGCCAATGCTATCATTATACACTTAGGTTTTAAAAATTACTAAAATGTATTTAAATAGTATGGTTATAAAACAGACTGTTTTCCTTAGGGTGTCAGGGCTTGAGAAAAGCTTAGCATAGAGTGGGCATTCCCGTGCGGAGGGAAAACACTAATCATTCTCTGACTCTTAAAGGCCATAGGGGAGAATCTATGTCTGGTACTCTATTTAAATCTAGCCAAAACCTCAGGGTTGGAGTGTTCATAATTCCAGAAAGGGTCAACTTATTGTATTATTGTTTAGCTAAGTTGTCAGGGTCCCAAAATGTCCAGTAAATACTTATGCCTAAAGATAATCTCCTCAGCCTTAATTAAGAAGCTTCACCAAACTGTTATGAATGCTGAGTTGTTGCTGCTCAAGGTGCTGAAGATAAGGCACAGTAGGGTGCACAGTTCTAAACAGTGTTTTCTATAGAGCCTTCCCTCTCAACGCTCAGGGAATGTCACAGAGGAGGGATTAGAAAGAATGGAGAGAAGAGCATCAGATTGCTATTTTCCAGCAAGTTATAGCCATTGCATTGATGAAATCACTGTAGCTACAATTGCCTGCATTGGGCTTACACAGACCAGTTAGTTGTGCGTGTAGGAAGGGACTCCTAGGATGTTGCACATCCCCTCTTAACCATTAGCTTTTTATTTATTTAGAGTCATCGTCTTTAACTGTGTTTCTATTGGTGAGTCCAAAACCCACAACCACACCCATGGCACTGAAAGTTGCTGGATCACATAGTAAAAAAGTCATGAGCAGGAGATACGCTTAGGGAGGAAGGGGATGTGTACAGGTGTGGTCTGTAGTTAAGACAGAACGGGATGAGAGTAGTCCTAATTCATTATATACAAAATCAAATGTAATTAATTTTTTTTGAACACAGCTATCAGTGGCCACAGTAAAGATGAGGAACAGGTGGGAAAGAAAGTAGAACACTAAAAAGACACCTAGGCAAGGGAATTGGTCAGAGCATTTCTCTATGGAAGGGGTGTGCACAGACCTACACTGATCAGAAAACTCAACTATCATGTGGCTCTAAGCAGGTGGCTTTCTTAGGTGTTTCCGTGCTCCCTCTATTTTTTTTTCATTCCTTTCCAGAAGTATCTTAGGTAGGAAATTCAAAGCACAGACCCCTGACATTCTCTGATGTCTAATCTCCTTTTAATTGGCTCTTGTCTCAGTCATCCGGCTCTTGAAGATCTGACTTTCACATTGCTTTCTTCTCTGCTCATTCCTACCTTCTCACCGTGCTCCCAGTTTTCACATGCTGCAAAAGATGGTAGACAATGGCAGTTACTGACATTTATAGACATCTGACTACATTCGCATGAATCTTTTTTTTTTTCTTTTGAGGTTTTATGTGGTATGTGCCATTTTTAATTTTATTTATTCATCTCTCACATATTACATTCCCAACAGTTTGTCCCAAGATTCACCCCCTGAGTCCTCCCTCCAAAATCCACTCCTTAGTTTCATTTCAGAAAAGGACTCACCTTCCATGGATATCAACCAGCCTTGGCAGTAGGACAAGGCACCTCCCCTAATATTAAGGCTAAAGAAGACAACCCTGTAGGAGGAAAGGGTCACAAAAGCAGGCAAAAGAGTCAGAGATAGGCCATGCTCCCACTTCTACACAACGGTAATGTATATGCAGAGGCCTGCGTTAGACCCATGCAGGCTCCCTGGTCATCAGTTCAGTCTCAGTGAGCCCCTCCAATTCCATATTAGTAGATTATATGGGTTTTCTTTTGTTGTTCTTGACCCTTCTGGCTCCTACAATTCCCCTGTACCACTGGATTTTATTCCTCTTTCTCATAGGCAATGTAGCTAAGAAACTCAATTAAGTAGAAACTTTTAAGAAACTTCCAAGACCATATTTAAACCCAAGTAACCTTATAAAGCCGCAGTGCTAGCCCTCAAATTCTACCTGCTTAGGCATCAGGGCACAATGGAGCCACATGGATTACCAGTGTAGAAGCATCAGTGGCACTTTTGAGATGGTGATGTCCTACCATGCTACAATCATTTTACCCACAGCCCTAACACCAGACCTTCACCTAACACCTCCAACCAGCAAGATTAAGTAGGTAGGAAATTGTAGTATATGTGATACTTTAATTTGTATTTCACTCCTTCCAAAGCACAGTAAATCATCAAAATGTACAGTATTTACTTTTATAGGCTAGTCCTATGATTTAGATTCCTAAATGCCTCACAACACATTTCACCACTTTCTTCTCCAGTGAACATTTTCATCCAAAATATACCTTATAGGAATATGCAAGTCTTGCTTATCATATAAAACAAAACTCTTTTTCTTGGAATTCTAAGTTTTGTTTACGGATCATCTGAATAAGAAATTTCTGCATGGCCTACTCAATCATTACCTTCATCAGCATTATGCAATCCCCTTATGTGCATAGAAATTTCACTCATCTACCACATGTAAAATTAGCAAGTAATGGTGATTGATTACAAACATGATATGGCAGGAAACATTTCTAGAAGCCTGGCTTAGGTGACTAATAGTTAAATTATTAATTGAAGCCATAGGGGCAGTTAACAGATGGGGATGTTTGAATATGGACATACTATATTAAAATAGTTCTGAAAAATCTGAAAATAGGAACATCATTAGTTTAGCTAGTATTGTGATTGTGACTACAAATGAAACTAATCAAAACACCCCAGTCTATCATGGAGTAAAAAAGATGAGTCAACTACTGAACTGGGAGGAAAGCCAGACCTTCAGGGGAGATGAGAGGAGTCATACATGACATCTCTTAAAAGTACCAGCTTATCTGGATAGAAGAGAGACAGCCTACTCATGGATGACATTTTTTTTTTTTGAGAATGTATTAAACTTTTTAATTTTTGAGAGTCAAAAGTAGAGCCTCTAGTATATATATATGACATTAAGGTGACACATTTTATACATTAAAACCTTAAGTACTGAAGAGTCAGCCCATGCTCTCATAGTATTAACTATCTGATAATTTTATTTACCCCTCTGTTAATGTCATGATGCTTTTGGTGAGATAATATTGGATCGAATGGAGCTGTAGTTATTGGAGTATACAATGTCCTCAAAAGTTACGTGTTGAGGTCTTTGTCCCCAAATGCTAGTAGTGTTGATCTGTTTCTGAGGTTGCTAACTTTATTGGTTGTTTAATTCATGAATGAAATTTGCCAACTTAATGAGATATCAGAGTATAGGAGCTAGCTGGAGGAAGCAGGTCTCTGGAGTGTGACTTTAAAGGCTGTAGTTTTCGCTGACCTTGTACTTGTCTGCATTCTGGCCATCAGTCAGAAGTAGCTTCGTGTTGATATAACCTGTTCATCACAATGTCTTACCTTTTTCCATGTGCACAGGGATGAAACCAAGTATCCAATGACTGAAAGCTCAGAAGCTATGAGGCAAAATCAATGTCTTCTTAAAATCATTTTTCTCAGTTAGTTTATACAAAAGGCTAACACATTGTCAAAACCAAACAAGGTAGAAACTGGCAAAAGAAACATCTACAGTGTTTTTAATGGATTAAAAAGACTTAAGTAAATGTTACAATTCTTGACTATTTCGTGGTTCTTCTTGCTGTATGTAGTTTACTTTTATTTATGTGTAATAATATAAATGTATATGTCAAAATAAAAACAGTAGTAAAAAACCTTAAAAGGACAAGTAAAAATAGATGCCTGATGGATTGAGCAGGTTGAGAAATATAAAGAGACAGTAGTTACTATATAATGTTATAATATACATATATTATACATATATAATATACAGAAAATGTCATGATGACAGAATTCAGCAAAGTAGATGCTTAGGTTGAAGTTTATGGAGTTGAACCAATATATTGTGTTTCTTTCACTTGATCACAACCCACTCAGATACATTTTTCCTAGCAATTGAAAAAGATACTAACTTTTATTGCCGGAAGCACATGATGTATTCAAAAGCTTGCAGAACATAGAGAAGATCTTACACAATGACCTTCATGAATAATGTAATTTAACTATTACACATTTAGGCTACATAAAACTTTTATGTTGATGTTGAAAATCCTTAAAAAAATGTTTCCACACAGGTATGTTTCCATAAACACTAAAATCATTAAAAAATAAAATAATTTCACTTTAATAATATATTAAATATTTATATACAATATACGCCAAAATCTTTATCACAGGAGTTTTGGATTGATATAAAAATACAAGACATCGTAGCCATTGTTAAATTTATATCTTTAAAACCTTTGGCTTATGTTTGCAATGAGTAAGTTATTCACTCATTAAAAAAAAGTGTCATTATTTAATCATAAGGATCTTGTTATAATTTCTTGAATCCAATAATATTTCCCTTTTAATATCTCCCTTGGTGCTGGGATATGGTTTAGTTCGTAAAATGCTTGCTGTACACATGTAAGGACACAAGTTAGGATAGAGAGCGCATACATACGAAACTGTTTAATGGATGAGCAGATGTCTACCTCCAGTGTACGGACACAGGACAATTCCTGAAGCTCACTGGCTGAGCTCCAATAGAGTAAGATAGACAACTGGTGTTAGAGTAAGATAGACAACTGGTGTTAAACATGACCTACACATGCATATGTATATATGTTCAGAGGCACCCTTGTGTACATTCCAATAAGTATCCACAGATATAAGTATACACAGAGGGGGGGGGAGTCTAAATAGGCTAAAAGCAATTATGCCTTTAAATACACATCTTCTACCCCTTCTTCCATATATATAAAAATTGTAAAAAATTATATAAACACATTTACAAATGGGGCTTGGCCTAAACTATAAAGTTTTTATCTTTATTGGCTCCTAATTAATGACATTTCTTTCTCGAATGCTATATCCAACTGGAGAACGTAAGTCTTTATTAGATAACGAGGTTTACAGTCTCTGAGCTAATAAATCAGCAAGTCTCAGATGAAGGTATGGAACCTCAGACTCCAGATGCTACTTTGCAGATAAAATAAAATCCATTAGTATTCTTATACAAGTATGTAGTGCATATGTAATGTACGTTCTTGCATTATGCAGAATAGAAAATAGTAGTTTTTAGTAATCTCACCATAGGAGTTCTTTTCTCAACAAATGCCTCTGTATTCACTTATACTTGCCATGTTTGTTCCAGTATTCACACAGGTATGGTCACAGTATTCACATGTAACCAGGTTCCATACATCATATTTAATTTATATAAAATTTAATGTTAGACAATTCCATGATTGACTGTTGTGGTTTTATTTGAACTCAGGTGATATATTCATACAAACATAAACTCACAATATCCTTAAAGCCTTTTTAGACTTATTTATCTGTAATATTGTTTTCTCTGCACATATGCATTCACCATGTTGGCTCCCTCTATCTGCGGAGGTCAGAAAAAGGTTTTAATTTTTCTAAAATGGAATCAGAGAGAGTTGTGAGCTGCCGTGTGGGTGCTGGGCACCAAACCTGGGTCCTTTGTCAGTCTAGTCAGCCCTCCAAACCATAAGTCCCTTCCAGCTCCAGTCATTTATGAGTACTTATCTTATAAGGCATTGATTGGGCAGGTGCCAAGCAATAGCTCAGGAAACAGACATAGTCTTCTCTAGAAAGACACCGAGTAATAATGGAGACAGACACAGGAGAACACTGATAGCATTCAGAAAACTTGCTACTGAACGATTTTTCAGTTAATCTAGGAGAAACCATGTTTTTCTTAAAATCACATATCTGATGATATTACCAAAAGTGGTATAAAATATTTCCTGTTCTAAACAAGGCAAATCTTAATCCAGTGCTTTGAGTTTTCAGCATGAGTGCTCCAGGAAATTCTTTTTTTAATCACAAATATCTATTTTCCATCGTTACTTGTTTTCTTCCTCAGAGAAATTCAGTGCGTGTTTAGTTTGAACTGAGAGTCATTTCTTGTGGGGAGGGACACAAATATAATAAACATTTTTCATAAATTAGTTTTTCAATAATTTAACATGCCTCTGTAACACCATTCAATGTAACATTTAAAATTAGAACTACATTAAGGTCTTAAGAAAGATTGACTGAGTAATACGTCACTTAAATTGAATATTTTTCAATGAGAATAAGCCAGTTAATAAGGGAAGGAAGGACCTTTTATTTTCATGTTGACTTCATTATATTAAAACATGTCAATTAATTAAAATATAAATATTCAGGAGAATCCATATTCTTTTTGCTAGTAAGCCAGGTACTTCTTT
Organism: Acomys percivali; assembly: GCA_907169655.1. Classification (NCBI taxonomy): domain Eukaryota; kingdom Metazoa; phylum Chordata; class Mammalia; order Rodentia; family Muridae; genus Acomys; species Acomys percivali. The sequence continues at coordinate 69,298,761 of OU015756.1, forward strand.
CTTTAAACATTACATGGTCCTGGGTCATTTCAATAACAAAAACATTCCAGATTAATAATAGATGTGAATACAAGTCCAAGTTTTACATTTCTCATAAAAGAATATGTACCTCTAGAGCAATGGTTCTCAACCTTCCTAATGCTGCAATCCTTTAACATAGTTCCTCACGTTGTGGTGACCCCCAACCATAAAATTATTTCACTGCTACTTAATAACCATAATTTTGCTGCTTCTATGAATTATAATGTAAATGTCTAATATACAGGATATCTGATATGCAACCCCTGTGAAAGGGTTGTTCTATCCCTAAGGGGGCAGTGAACCACAGTTTGAGCACCACCACCCCAGGGGGAAGGGAGAAGGGAATTCAAGGTCAGAAGGTACAACGCTGTTTCCTTTCAAGTGTCTGGAGTTTATCTAGAAAATTATATCTTTTCATCTTGTGCAGTAAAGCACAGCAGGGGATCACTTAGGAGAGGGATAATTGGATCCCACTTTTAATAGGTTAAATCACTTTCTGCATATCTTCAAATAAGTGTCCAAGATAATCTTTAATTCGTTTCTCAGAGAATTCATGACCTGGCTCATAAAACTGCCTGATGTAAACCAAGTGGATCAAATAAAAGCATAGAGATATAAATAAGGCAATAGAGCCAGGAAGCCCTCAAAAGGCCCTGTCTAGTTAGGTTCCAAAGAATCTGTGGAAAAGTGGAGAGCATACCTTTCCTTTGTAAATAAAACTAAGTTACTTTCCGGGGTTGTTAAGGCGGATGTGCAAGTTAACTGTGACTATGAGTCTCTGTATTGTGTGAGCCCTTTTCTCGACCCCTCATTCAACCAGTGTCTCCTTTGGATGCTCTGCTGCTGTGTCCTTTGCAGTTTGGTGATAGCACTGGAGAGACCATAGCCACAGCCTGGTAGAAACACCAACTGGCCTGGTCTCTTCTTGTGTAAATTAAAATTTAAGTAAATCATTATTTTTCTTGATGAAGCTTCCAGCTAAATTACTTCTATTTTTGTCACATACATATTTTCCTTCCCAACAGAAATTAGAGATTAGTGGTATTTTCTAGGATCGTATTATGGGGAATTAAAATAATAGGACAAGCCCAGGATTTCCTAACTAAATCTTGTCAGAGTTTATATTCAAACACTGGTATATCAGTGTGAGATTTTACATTTGTAACTATATCTCATGTGCTAATATCAGCATTAAAATATATGACCTGAAATCATAGCCAATTGATGTCAAATTATATTTTCAACCGATTTTCTGGCTGCAAACTACTAAATAAGTTAAATTCTCAGTCTGGCGGACCCTGTTTGCTCAAAGAATTATATAACATAGCAGTAAGAATTGTAGAATGGGGTCATGAAGTTGCCTAAGGAAACTGGAAAATATGAAATAAAAATTCAATTAAAAGGAGAAACCAACTGATATATGGTAAGGGCAATACGAGCAGAAAGTAAATTTCCTAAAGAGAATGCATATGTAATTTTGACTGGTGGCTTTCTATGCAAAGTAAAAATGAATCATTTCCTCATAAAGAAAAATTCTTAATGTGGTATACATAAAGAAATACATACATATACATACATACATACATACATACATACATACATACATACATACATACTCCTCTGAGAGTTGACAAGTTTTCTTTATTCTAAAAACTATCTAGAGCTGAATTGAATAGATCCTTTCATACATGGTCAGAGTCACTGACCAAAGTTTGAGTTTAATGTATTATATAAAGTATCTCAAGTTTTAAAAAGAATGTATGAGTCACCAGTTCTGACTATTAATATTTAGGTGATAAAATTTTTAGCACTTATGTCCCCTGGCGGGGGAGACCTAGTGGCACTCAGAGGAAGGACAGCAGGTCACTGAGAAGAGACTTGATACCCTATGAGCATATACAGAGGGAGGTAATCCCTCTGAGGAACAGTCATAGGGGAGGGGAATAAGGGGAAAATGGGAGGGAGGGGAGAATGGGAGGATACAAGGGATGGGATAACCATAGAGATGTAACAAGAATAAATTAATTAAAAATAAATAAATAAATAAATTAAAAAAGTCAAAACCAAAAAAAAAAAAAATTTAGCACTTTAAAAGAACTCTTGTCAGTTTGACCTGGCTATTCACACATTATTGAAAGGAAACAGTTTTTCATGAGATTCTAAATCTGCTCTGATAGTTATATAGGTTTTGGGGGGTCTCAGAAGTCAACCTAGCAGCTATTATTACAAACTGATCTTCAGAAATAGTGAGTGATTCTTACATAGTCAGAACTGGCCAAGGAAATAGAAGCATGTATGAGAGAAAAAAATATTATAAATTATCTATACTATTTTTATGAATCATGTGGATAGTTCTAACAATAATATAAGTGGTCAATTATGTAGTTTCTTTTTTTCATAATATTAGCTTACATTTAGAAATATCATTAGTTTTCTGTGGCCCTACCACTGTATACTCACCTCAACTTGTTTAATCTCAGAAGCTAATCTGGGTCAGGCCTGGTTAGTACTTGGATGGGAGAAATATAATGAGTTATAGAAACATAAACATTTCCTTGCCCTAGTTTTTATTTCTTTCATTGATTCATTGATATACAATACCCACATTTTAAGGCATTCTATTGTATAATCAACATATGGCAAGGACACACAAATGAGTGAAAGGATGAATATTTAATTTCATATTAGTAATCCCTTCCCGTGTAAATCAGAACACTTGCTGGGGTGCAACAATATTAAGTGTTTCAGAAACTCTACAGGTAGGAATTCCGTTCAGTTTAGGCAGGCCCTCTGCTTTAGGTTTGCGCACAGGCTGCAGTGACCCAGAGAGGGCAGAATCACCTCTGTTGTCAGGAGTTTCAGGGGAAGAAGAAGAGGATCGTCTGTTCACTTGGTCTGAGCTTGGTCTTCTTGGGCTTTGGTCTGATCACTGGCATGTGGTCTTAGCTCCTGGCCACAAGGAATTATAAGAGAGGGGTTGGGGAGACAGGAGAAATGAGAGATCAGAAGAAAGATCTCATGACTTTTGACATATTTCTATGATGGTTAGTCAAGAATAGGGGGCTAAGAAAGTGTAGGAACACCAAGAGGAGATCATTTGTGGATTTTTAAAATATCCCTTTCAGTGTTACCAAATAAAAATTTTATTTTTATTTTTTAAATTGTCATACAAGAGCACTATGCTACATAATTTCCACACCTTCCTGTTTCCTCTCCAACTTTCTCTCAAATCATGACCATGACTTATCTTTAATTACTAATGTTTTACACACACACACACACACACACACACACACACACACACACACACACA
>OU015756.1:69306068-69329855 GCA_907169655.1 Acomys percivali
AGAGAGAGAGAGAGAGAGAGAGAGAGAGAGAGAGAGAGAGAGAGAGAAGACATAGACAAAGACCGACCGAGAGAGAGAGAGTGTAAATGGAATTATGCTGCTTGGCAGACAAAATCACTACCAGAAGGCATGGATTACTAAGTGAACTTCACAGTACAAGGCACAGACATATCTCTACTAGTTATTGACAAGGGAAGCTCCAGAAGTTATTGTCATCGTCCTTGGTTGTCCATCATAGCTACATGGCATGATCCTATTGCTGATGACGTCACACTCTGGCTGCAGGACATAGAGAAATGAATCCCAAGCCAACTGGGGAATTTCCTCCCTGCTGGCTAGCTTTCATGCTGACAAAAAGTTGCTATGTATATTTCTGAGAAACAAAGATGAAATGGTCTTAGCCAGTGCTGGAATCTGCATACTGCAGTACTTCCCCAACATGGTAAGTATTGCCAATGGTGGCATGGCTATTACAAAATACTTAACTACTGCTATGTATTTAGATTTGAACTCTTCTCCACCAGAGATGATATCATGCTTGGAACTATAATCCTGTTCAAAAGCTCATGGCTATAGGGGTCAAATGTCTTTAAGTGTAGGACCTACTCTTCTTATTTTACTGAATGGCTGTACTATCAAATTACCCTCTAAATATCAACAATACACCTGAGCTGCTCTTACCATTTGTCAGTGAAGCTCCTTTTTGCCACGGATAGTATGAGGAATAGATCCACAATTGGTAAAAGTGTGGGGAATAAGAAATTCAGTGGTTACTCCTTTCCTATTCATTTACCAGTTGGTGCCGAGACAAGAGGAGGTGGAAAAACTGTAGTAGCCTACAGATATAGAGGACTGCTGTGACACACTGTCTTCTGAAGATAACTATAGTAATCATAACTATGATCCAATAGTAGCAATGGTTACCTTCCAAAGACCCATAGAAGCTTACTACTACAAATATAATACTACAAAAATCCTGACATAGACAGGGTAGATTAACTCCAGTTCCCATTCCTTATCATTGGCAGTAGATAGCTGCTGTGGGGTGGGGGTTGGGGGTAATAGACATTATTTATTGAGGATATGGCCACAAGCATGTTTCCATTCGATGGTTCCATACCCATGCACATATGGACAGAACTGATCACATGTCTTGGGTTATAAAGGAAAAGAAAGACATGAAGTTGGGACAAGGTCTTGTTAGGAGAACTATAGCGGAAGATGAAAAGAGGATGAGTGAATTAAATGATCACAGTTTTTGTTGTTTTTTTAAATGTTGTACTTTTTAAAACTTTTATTTTATTAATTTATTTATATTATATCTCAATGGTTATCCCCTCCATTGTATCCTCCCATTCCTCCCTCCCTCCCATTTCCACCTTATTCCCCTCCCCTATGACTGTGACTGAGGGGACTTCTTCCCCTTGTATATACTCATAGGGTATCAAGTCTCTTCTTGGTAGCCTGCTAGCCTTCCTCTGAGTGCCACCAGGTCTACAAGAAGAACATTATGATAGGCAGATTTGGGCCTAGGGGTCCCGCTCAAACTATGGCACCAGCCAGGGACAATACAGGCTGTAAACTTCAAACTCCTACCCAGATCTAGCCAATGGACAGGACATTCTCCACAGTTGAGTGGAGAGTGGGGCCTGACTTTCACACGTACTCTGGGGTCTCATATTTGATCACAGTTTCTGTATAGGTGTTTTACATTATTAAAAATAAAGAAAAAATAGCAATTTGGAGGGGGTGCTATTTTCCATAGTGGAGACATCACCTTTTGGATGCATGAAGGTCCTAGAATCTATATAGATCTATAGATCATTAGGGGAAACTGTTAAACAAGTAGGGTTGTCTTTTCAGAGAAGATGGATAACCTATTTTTCCATCCAAAGCCTGGGAATTGGATGTGATTGATAGCCTGATAATCTACATTATATGAAGGGCCAGGCCTTATCAAGCTTCTACAAGCTGGACATTAATTGGCTAATAGTCTAAGTGACCTTTTTATTATCTGTATATTCAAGGGCTCCCCCAAGTGCTCACAGCCAGGACTCAAGTGATCTTAATGATATCTGTATGACAGAGGCAACACTGGATCTCTTCCTAGGCCCTTAAGACAACATGTGTAGACTATCTTAAGAACTCTTCTCCTTAGAAGAAGTGACATGTACATTGAATTGAGTTTTTCTGTAATTATTCCTCCTTGTGCACCTGGCTATGGGATTGTAATACCCCCGGAAACTTTTCCCCCAGATTGTACTGTGCCTAAATATCCTTATAGTAAACTTATCAGGCTCAGACTCTTGAAAGTTGAGCCAGCCTGGCTAGGTCATGATGCACAGGGTTTCCTTGTTGCCTTTAGAGGTTCATTTCTCTGACAGCAGTAGAGATTGCAGGAACTCCACAATTACTAGGGGTTTCTTTCTTTCTTTTTTTTTTTTTCTAGAGGTTTGTTCTGCTCATGACAGGTAATTGCACCATGAACTCAAAGCTTCAGTAGCCACATGCATAAGAACTGTGCAAGACAGGGCCCATCAACATTTTATCATGCAGTGGGGAGGGCTTTATGAGGCTCCATTGATCCCTGAGGAGCTGTAGGCAATTAGTGGCTCCTCAGAAGGAAGGAAGTCACATAAAAAGGGATGTGACCACTCATAAGATGCCGTTGATAAAAGTAGCTTCATAGACCTACATATAACACATATTAAATAAAATGGGCTACAAGCAATCAAAAATAAAATATATAGGAGATGACAAGGTAGACATATTGGGAGGAAGGCGGTTAGTGGATGAGAAGATGGGATAGGAGGACAATGGTGGGTAATATGAGTATATATTATACATATGTAATAAAATGTGTAGTAAAAGAACAATTTACATGCTCATTTACATACATTCACACAACAGTGTGTGTGTGTGCATCTGTGTGTGTGTGTGTGTGTGTGTGTGTGTGTGTGTGTGTGTGTGTGTGAGAGAGAGAGAGAGAGAGAGAGAGAGAGAGAGAGAGAGAGAGGAGACAGAGATAGAGACAGAGACAGAGAGTGGGAGGAGAAACAGAGTTGTTGAATATTGAGAGGTGAAGTAGTCTATAGATATTAGCTTAGCACTTGAAATCCATTCCTTTGGCATGGTACCCTCAAATCCTTGCCTGAATTACAGTCATCTTCAGGGATCCTTAAACACAAAGCTTCCCAGTCAGCACATATGGCCAAAGACCCAAGAATACACATTCTAACAAGCTTCCAAGTAAAGCAGATGCTGTCTTCAGACTTGGAGATTAGATCATAGAAGATCAATAGTGGAAAAGGAAGTTTAATGAACACAAGGTTCTGAGAAAGCCAGAAGGAGGGTAAGAGGAGATGATTTAGAGCTATGAACTAAGGTACTAAATATAGGTTAGGAATAAAAGTAGTTAGGAATAGATCGAGAAGGAAATAAATGGCTGACTGTGTGAGTTGATTGTCAGATACCCAGATTGTATGACTGTATATTAGAAATATCAATAGAGCAATAAATCTGAAAGTCAGTTTGTGGTAGAAATGGAAAAGGAGGAGAAGAAAGCTGTCTTAGTTTGGGTACATTTCATCTGTGTCAACAAAGAGATGCTACCATCTACAAAGGTTGAAAAGAGGTGAGATAGTGCCAACTATTCTTCAAAAGTATTTTTTATCACCCAAGACATACAAGGGAAGAGAGGAGAGGCGGTGCAAATGAACAGACAAACAATCAAACAATTAACAAAAAAAACCCCACATAATAAGGAAGGTACTTCAAAGACAACACACCTTGGAAAGGCAGAAAGTCAATCTGTTACTTCCTTCAAAAATCCCTGTCTCATGAACTGTTGACACAATCATATATTTGATTCCTGTGATCTGCCCCATTTGGATTTGTGCCCCAAAAGAGTAGTTTATAATTAGAAACATGAACCAAACTATTTGGATCTACTCACACTTCAGCTGATTCAAGAGCACATAGCTATTGAAATGTTCTGCCTTGCGAGTCTTTGCTTGGTCTTGAACAGTTATTACTTAGTTGTATGACCTTTGTCAAGTCATTAAACAGTAAAAGTCCCAGACCAACCATCTTGAAAATATGAGATGATATCAGCTAAGAGAGCTAAGATGCTGTTTAATGAAGCACTGGAGCTCATACATTGGCGTGAGTTATAACAATTGCCTAGTCAGCGCTAATTACTGTTACCTAACTAGTTTCTATGGAAACTTAATACGTAGTCTAAAACTAAATACAATTATGGAAGTATGAAAAATGATTTACTATCACCTATATAATTTACCACTACAACTGTTATGTTAAGTTTAATATTTCAGTTCTTAGAATTTCTTCATATGTTGTTCTTTGCCCTGGCTCTGCCTTAGATTAAAAAAAGAAGAAGAAGAAGAAGTATATGAAAGAGTGAATCCCCTACATCAGGTTTGGTGTGGTACTTTATGTTGACTAAGCATTCCAAGAATGTTTTTGACTGACTTTTTTTTCTGTTCTGATTCCCCACAACCCCGTGAATGCTATAAAAGCTTTGATTTGATTTATTTACCATCTTCTTTCTCCCATGAACTCCATATTACCTCAGTTGCAACACATAGTCAGCCATTCATTTTGGAAGCAGTTACTTCTACACCTGGAAGATAGTTCACATTTGAGATGGACTATGTTCAAAGCTACAGAAAATAATTTTTTTAGAACTTTGGGCAATGAAGTTTTGCTTCCCCGGGTAAGATTTATAAAATTGGTTTGTGTACTTTCTACTTCTCTGTCCTTCAGGGAATTTACCCTGTAATGTTGCCTAGGAGACAGTAACAGCTTAAACCTCATTAAGAAATTCAACCTTGTTATCTTGGTGTTAGCCTTAAGGAGATTTTTTTTTGATAAAAGATTATTTCCATTAAGCAGCATGTGAAAAAAAGTTAAATCGTTCCTTAAGAGAAAATTTGTCTTCCCTCACCTTTTCCCTCTGATGTAAACTTACAAAAAGAGTTATGCAAAAATAAACATTATTGATACCAGTTTACTATCTCTGAAATATGTCCTCATACTAGGCACCTTTGTTTGGGAAATGGCTCAAACATTGATTTATTCATTGTACGATGGTATAGGCATCATGGGTATTGTCAGTACTTCCTCAGAAAATAAATTTAATGTATTTTGTGTTACCTATTAAGCCTTCTAAATACATATTTTTATCTATTCCTATGAGCTAAAAGCCTTGGTGTGTATGGAAACATATTGCCTTAAGATGAGATCACACAGAGCCAAGGGTGTTTCTTTTGAGTGGATGTCTCTTTAGTAATTTATGACAGAATCCAAGTAAACTAGACTTGAGGTTATAACACTGGGGTTTCAAAGCAATTTCCTGCATTCACCAGCTGTGTGATCTTGGGTAAGTAATTCATTATTTTGTTCATTTCTGAATTTTATGAAGATTCATTGTGCAAACACAATAGCCTTGTTCTATGCTTTCCAAGTAATGCATTTCTATAAAAGTAAGAAATATTTATCACACATACCCTGAGCTTCTGAGATTTTATCAGAATGTTATTGTATGAATATTCATTGACTCAGTCACTTTATATTCAATCTTACAGAACTTCACTGTATGGTAATCTTGGTAGAAGCCCAGGGTGAGCATTCATCACCAGCTGGACATTGACAAACTACTTTCTTAAATGTTCTTTTATTCTTACGGGTTACTATAACTTTCAGCTACTATCAGTCTCAGTTACTCACCATTTACCTGGATCTGCCAAACTACTCATACCTCTCTGAGATACCACTTCATTATATGTACTTCTTTAAACCTCTTTGGGTTCAACCTCTTTTTCCTAGGTGCAACATTAACTAAGTTAAACAAGTTAATTTTGACAGTTAATCATATTTGTAAGTGAAGTGAGCCAGTTAATGAACTAGAAAGGTATTTGATGAATGTGCACCTTGACCAGATTTAAAAAGAGGCAAAGGCTCTACTGCAGAAGGCACAAATCTTATTGCTCATTAATTAGTAAATTAGTTAATACTAGTATGGTTTGAAAGGCACAGGAGACAGGGAACATGGCAAAGGATGTCTTTAGAGAGATTATCTTAGTCAAAATCACACGGGGTAAGACAGAACTAATGATAGGCTGAGTTTTATTCTAATATTTTTGACAGACCATAAACAGGTTTAGATAAGAATTTAAAAATCAAAGTAGAAATCAAAGTAGAAAATGCAGGATAGAATGGGAGATAAGAATAAGTCTATAGATAACAATTAGATTGCTGTTTATAATGTTGAGTTAGGTGAAGAGATTAGGACGGTAGTGGTGGTGAGAGGTAGTTAAGTTACACTTCTTTAGAGAGAGTGTAACGCCAACCCAACCACAAAATCTCCAACCTAAAAATATTTAGCCCACCTACAAGAACTGCAGAGATAAAGATAGAATAGAGTTTGAGGGACTGTCCAATCAATGACTGCCCCAACCTAAGACAGCCCCGTGTGAGAAAGCCAACCCCTTACACTATTAATGATACTTTCCTATGCTTGCAGACAGAAGCCTAGCATAACAGTCCTCTGAGAGGCTCCACCCAGCAATGGATCTAAACAGATCCTGAGACGCACAGCCAAACATTGGTTGATGCTAGGGAAGTCTTGTGGAGGAGTGAAGGTAAGGATAGAAAGACCCAGAAGGAACAAGAACTCCAAAACCAACAGACTCAAGTAACCTAAGCTCATGGGGGCTTCTTTTCATAGTGTCCTTGATTTCTTGGATGTTTTGTGTGAAGATTTTTGCAGATTTAGCATTTTCTTTAATGGTTGCTTCAAGATCTACATTTGTATCTTCTACACTTGAGATTCATACCTCCATCTCTTGGATTCTGTTAAACAGGCTTGCCTCTGTGTTGCTCGCCTTCCTCTCTGAGCTCTCACATTCCCGTTTTTCTTCTGTCTGTGTGTTTATCATTGAATCCATTTTCATCTTCAAATCTTGAACTGTTTTATTGATTTCTTTCATATTATTGTTTGTATATTCCTGAGTTTCTTCCATTGCCTCTTTATAGGCCTTCATAGCTTGAACAGTTTTATTGATTTCCTTTATATAGTTGTTTGTATTTTCCTGAATTTTTTTCCAGTGCCTCTCTACAGGCCTCTTTTATGTCTTCCACCAATTTGGCTGCATATTCCTGCATTTGGTTACAAATTTTATTTGTTTCCTCCATTATCATCCTCAAGAGTTGAGCTTGGGTCACAGGGTCCAAACCACATGCTGAGTTCAGCTAGGGTTGCAGGGCCCAAATCTTGCACTGAGTTCCCTCTCCCACAGCAATTCCCATTGGTTACCACGCCAATCGCCTCTGCTGCAGGGTTCCCAGCTGCAAACCTCAGCTGCCGCTGCTGCTTCTATGGTCCAAGAAAATCCACACTCCTCCCATGTGCAGGGATATTCAGGTTTTCTGTATTTTGGTCTTTTCAAACTGTGGAGTATTCCCACTGTAGTGGGGTGGGGAGCTTTGTGTTCCTGGTTCATAATTCCATGAAATTCCCTGAATTGTTTACTGGAGCTTCTAAACATGGTCCACACTGCTTGCCACTATCTTGAATCTCTCACATTTATTTTTACTTTTACAGATTGTAAAGAGTTAGAGAAAATAATCTACATGTAGGCTATATTTATAGTTTTGTGGGTTCCAATATTGTCACACACACACACACACACACACACACGCAACCTGAAACACCATGGCTTTGCTGACAATGACACTACACTGTGGAACTGGGTAATGTCCATGCTATTGAGCAGCATTTACAATCTTACCTCTCCCCTTTTCAGGACATCGAATCCCTAACAGGAGGGCTGACTGGTTCTAAGGGGGCTGATCCACCGGTAAGTTAGACCTTTTATTAGATATAAGTGTTACATTGATCTGAGAGTTACTGTATACTATGTGTCATGTATTGAGGCTTATTAAAATACAATGTTGATTTAGGGGTGATCCGATGCTTAAAAAGTGGTACATTCTCAAATAACCAATCCACATCCAAACTGGTAGTACAGAAACTGAAAATTGATGTTCTGGCTTACTGGTGAATGCTTGCCTAGCGTATACAACACCCTAGATTTGAATCCCAGTATAAAGAGCAAAAGAATAAATGTTGTGTTAGAAATTATAAATATTTTCTATTCTAATAATAGGCTGTACTAACCTAAGAATTTATAATCTAAACTTGAGTATTAGGTTTGAATTTCAAAGTGTTTTGATTTTACAGAGAAAAATTAAAGCCATACTATACTTTGTATTGATGTTTGACACTGTTTTTTCGAATACATGTATTTGATATTGTATATTTTGATACTACGTATCCCAAAAGTCTTTTAGACATTTAAGGAATGAGTTGTCAAGTTCTTAGTAATATATATTTGTATTTTTCAATTTTAATATGAGTATATGTGTTGTGTGTGTGTATGTATACATGTTTCCATGTATATAGGCACATGTTATGGGACACAAGTACCCACGTGAAGTCCCACAGTAAATGTTAGGAAGAGCCTTCAATCACTCTTCCACCGATTCAATGAGATACAGTCTCTCATGAAAAACCAGAAGTCAATTCTATCGCCAGTCTTACTAACCAGTTTCCTATAGTGAGCCAAACCTAGAATTATGGGTGGGCACCATGCCAATCAGGGTACCCAAATTCTGGTCCTATGTTTGCGTGGCCAGTGATTAACCACCTAACTATTACCATGGCTCTTGAGGGTAAATCTTAAGCCATAAGAGGAGCTTGGTGTATTAGAGCATCATCATTTTTGGATGTTTGTTTCTTTCCTGAGCAACTGATTTCAGCAGACCTTAACTGAGATGGTTTCCCAGTAAGTTCAGGCTTGAGAAACAACATCAATGTATGTAAACCAAGTAAGAAGTCACAGGCAGTTTTTGTTAGCAAATGGTCAATGTATGAACCCTTATCACTGCTTCATTTAAGTATGGTGAGGTTTAATGAGGAGTGTGCACATGCTGGCTGGTTTTATGTCAACTTGACAAGTGCTAGAGTCATCTGAAAGGAAGGAACGTGAATAGAGGGGAAAGCCTCCATAAAGATCCAGCTTGAGGACATCCTCTTAATCAGTGATTGACATGGAAGGACCCAGCCTACTGTGCATTGTGCCATCCCTGGGCTGGTAGTCCTGGGGTCTAGCTATGAGAAACAAGCAAATAGACATCCCCTCTTTATGGCCTCCACATCAGCTCCTGTCCCCATGTGCCTGCCCTGTGTGAGTTCATGTCCTGACTTCCTTCAGTGATGGGACACGGCATAGTAGTGTAAACCAAATGAATCCCTTCCCTCCGGATCTGTGTTTTCGTCATGGTGTTTCATTATAATGACATTATAACGAGGACAATGAGCAACTCAAATTTATCAGATTCAGATAAATCAAATGTATCCATTAAAGCATCAGTGAATGTTAAAAGGATATTTTTGATTGCAGCTGTTTCCTGCTCAACAGCATTTACCATTTCCTCTCTGTGATCATCATCTGCGTTTATACAGGGAAACATGTTCTGGGCTCAGACAGCTACTTAGATTATCCACAGAACTTCCAGCATTATAATGTATGGAAAGATGAAATATAAGTGAACCTTGGAAGCCAACTGTCGTGACTGACGTATGATGCCATACTTAAGTGTTATAGGCGACTGCTCAGTGGCATATTTCACCCTCTGCTTTATACAGTGCATGTAACATACAAAGAGCTGTATCAGAATTAATTTATCCCCTTCAAATTACCACCGTCACCTGTTCACTGATTTCTACAAGAATTATTTAAGTGGAGGCTACTTGATTTGAAAAGGATTTGTTCTTTATTCCTAACAAAACTATACTCCTTTCTCTAGCAGGTGGTGACAAAAGTTTGATATAAAAAACTTACATGTTAAAATTACTTGTCTAGTTATAGCCTGTAGGAATGAACTCTGACTTCTCCAGCCATGATATATGGCTTTGCGCCTACCCTTATTGGAACTTGTTATGCCATATTTGGTTGATATCCATGGGAATACTTCGTTTTTTTGTTTTGTTTTTTTTTTTTTTTAATGAAGGGAAACAAGAGGACTGGACCTGGGGAAGACGGGAGGTGGGAGGGACAGGAAGGAAATAGGAGGGGGGGGAATCTGTGCTCGGTACGTAATACATAAGAGAAGAATAAATACATATTTTTAAATGAATTACTTTGTTATGTCATTTAAGAAAGCATGCTCCCCAATATGAAATTTTTAGTGGACAAGTAGTTTAGTTGCTAGAAGAGACAAACTTCAGTGGGAAAGGTTCACTGAAACAAAATGTATTCTATAGGCAACTTTTATTGATTTCTTTTTATTTATTTATTTATTTTTTATTATTAATTTATTCTTGTTACATCTCTATGGTTATCCCATCCCTTGTATCCTCCCATTCTCCCCTCCCTCCCATTTCCCCTTATTCCCCTCCCCATGACTGTTCCTGAGAGGGATTACCTCCCTCTGTATATGCTCATAGGGTATCAAGTCTCTTCTTGGTGAACTGCTGTCCTTCCTCTGAGTGCCACGAGGTCTCCCCCACCAGGGGACATAGTCAAATGTGAGGCACCAGAGTACATGAGAAAGTCAAATCCCTCTCTCCACTCAAGTGTGGAGACCTCCCTGTCCATGGGCTAGATCAGGGTAGGGGTTTAAATTTTACGGCCTGTATTGTCCTTGGCTAGTGCCTTAGTTAGAGCGGGACCACTTGACCCAAATCTGCCTATCATAATGTTCTACTTGTAGGTTTCTAGGACCCACTGGATCCTTCTACATTGCTATTCTCTCATTGTTCTCTCATCTAGAGTCCCAATTGGATGTCCTCCACTCTGTCCCAGTTTCCTAGTAAGGGAAGGCTTTCGTGGGACATGCCCATTGGGCTAGTATGCAGATATAAGTGAGTGTATACCATTTGAGTCTTTCTGCTTCTGGGTTAACTCACTCATTATGATCATCTCTAGCTCAATCCATTTATCCACAAATTTTGGGAATTCCTTGTTTTTAATAGCTGAGTAGTATTCCATAGTGTATATGTACCACAGTTTCTTTATCCATTCTTCAACTGAGGGACATATAGGCTGTTTCCATGATCTGGCTATTATGAATCAGGCTGCTATGAACATGGTTGAGCAAATTTTCTTATTGTGTGCTGGAGCATCTACTGGGTATATTCCAAGGAGTGGAATAGCTGGGTCTCTAGGAAACCCTATTGCCAGTTTTCTGAGATAGCACCAGATAGATTTCCAAAGTGGTTATACTAGTTTGCATTCCCACCAGCAATGAAGGAGTGTTCCTCTCTCCCCACATCCTCTCCAGCATGTGGTGTCCCTTGAGTTTTTGATCTTAGCCATTTTGATGTGTGTAAGATAGAATCTCAGAGTTATTTTGATTTGCATTTCCCTGATGACTAAGGAGGTTGAGCATTTCTTTAAGTGTTTCTCAGCCATTTGATACTCCTCTGTTGAGAATTCTCTGTTTAGTTCCAAGCCCCATTTCTCAATTGGGTTATTTGGTTTCGTGGTGTTTAATTTCTTGAGTTCTTTATATATTTTGAATATTAGACCTTTGTCAGATGTAGGGTTGGTGAAGATCTTTTCCCAGTCTGTAGGCTGTTGCTTTGTTCTCTTGACCGTGTCTCTAGCCTTACAGAAGCTTCTCATCCTCATGAGGTCCCATTTATTAATTGTTGACCTTAAGGCCTGGGCTGTTGGTGTTCTGTTCAGGAAGTTGTCTCCTGTGCCAGTATGTTCCAGGCACTTCCCCACCTTTTCTTCTAAGTGAGTTAGTGTCTCTGGTTTTATGTTGAGGTCTTTAATCCACTTGGATTTGAGTTTTGTGCAAGGTAACAAATATGGGTCCAGTTGCATTTTTTTACACATAGACTTCCAGTTAGACCAGCACCATTTGTTGAAGATGCTATCCTTTTTCCATTGAATGGATTTGGCTTCTTTGTCAAAAATCAAGTGACCATATGTGTGTGGATTCATATCTGGGTCTTCAATTTGATTCCACTGATCAACCAGCCTGTTGCTGTGCCAGTACCATGCTGTTTTAATTACAATTGCTTTATAGTACGATTTGAAATCAGGTATGGAGATTCCTCCACAGCACCTTTTATTGTACAAGATCATTTTTGATATTCTGGGTTTTTTGTTTTTGCATATGAAGTTCAGAATTGAACTTTCAATGTCCTTAAAAACTTGTGTAGGTATTTTGATAAGGATTGCATTGAATCTGTAGATTGCTTTTGGTAGGATGGCCATTTTTACTATGTTAATTCTCCTGATCCATGAGCAAGGAAGATCCTTCCATCTTCTTATGTCATCTTCAATCTCTTTCTTCAGAGTTTTGAAGTTTTTTCAAACAGGTCCTTCACTTGCTTAGTTAAAGTAACTCCTAGATATTTTCTATTGCTTGTGGCTAATGTGAAGGGTGTGGATTTCTTAATTTCTTCCTCTGCAAGCTTGTCATTTGTGTATAGGAAGGCTACAGACTTTTTTGAGTTAATTTTGTATCCAGCCAAATTGCTGAAAGTATTTATCAGCTGTAGGAGTTCTCCGGTGGAATTTTGAGGGTCACTTATGTACACTATCATATCATCTGCAAATAGAGATAGTTTGACTTCCTCCTTTCCCATTTGGATACCCTTGATCTCCTTTTGTTGTCTTATTGCTCTGGCTAGAACTTCGATTACTATATTGAAAAGATATGGAGAGAGTGGGCAGCCTTGCCTTGTTCCCGATTTTAGAGGAATTTCCTTGAGTATCTCACCATCTTTTTTGATTTTGGCCATTGGCTTGCTGTATATATCCTTTATTATGTTGAGGAAAGTGCCTTGTATCCCCGATCTCTCTAAAACTTTAAACATGAATGGGTGTTGGATTTTATCAAATGCTTTCTCTGCATCTAAAGAGATGATCATGTGTTTTTTTATTTTCAGTTTGTTTATATGGTGGATTACATTGATGGATTTCCGTATATTAAACCATCCATGCCAGCCTGGAATGAAGTCTACTTGGTCATGATGAATGATATCCTTTATGTGTTCTTGTATTCATTTAGCAAGAATTTTATTTAGTATTTTTGCATCGATGTTCATACGAGAAATTGGTCTGAAATTCTCTTTCTTTGTTGATTCTTTGTGAGGTTTAGGTATCAACTTGACTATGGCCTCATAAAATGAATTTGGTAATGTTCCATCCAATTCTATGTTTTGGAGTAGTTTGAAGAGTATCGGTATTAGCTCGTCTTTGAAAGTCTGGTAGAATTCTGCACTGAAACCATCTGGCCCTGGGCTTTTTTTGTTTGGGAGACTATCAATGATTGCTTCTATTTCTGTAGGGGAAATGGGACTATTTAGCTTGTTTATCTGTTCTTCACTCAACTTTGGCAAGTGAAATTGATCAAGAAAATCATCCATTTCCTTTAGATTTTCAAATTTTGTGGCCTATATGCCTTCAAAGTAGGATCTTATGATTCTTTGTATTTCTTCAGTGTCTGTTGTTATGTCTCCCTTTTCATTTCTGATTTTGTTGATATCATTACTGTCTCTCTGCCTTTTAGTTAGTTTGGCTAATGGTCTGTCTATCTTATTGATGTTCTCAAAGAACCAGCTCTTGGTTTTGTTGATTCTTTGGACTGTTTTCTTAGTTTCTAATTTGTTAATTTCAGCCCTGAGTTTGATTATTTCCAGAAGTCTACTCCTTTTGGGTGTTTCTGCTTCTTTTTTTTTCTAGGGCTTCCAGCTGTTTTGTTAAGTTGCTTATGTGGGATGTTTCCAATTTCTTTTTAAAGGCACTTAGTGCTATGAATTTTCCTCTTAACACTGCTTTCAATGTATCCCACAAATTTGGGTATGTTGTTCCCTTATTTTCATTGAATTTCAGAAACTCCTTGATTTCTTTCTTCCCTGACCCATGTGTCATTTAGCAGAGAGTTGTTTAGTTTCCACGTACGTGTAGGCTTTTTGTTGTTTCTGTTGTTGTTGAATTGCAGCCTAAGATCATGGTGATCTGATAGGATACAAGGTATTATTTCAATCCTCTTGTATCTGTTGAGGCCTGTTTGTGACCTACGATGCGATCAATTTTGGAGAAGGTTCCATGGGGTACAGAGGAGAAGGTATATTCTTTCTTGTTTGGGTGAAAGGTTCTATAGATATCTGTTAGATCCATTTGACCCATGGCATTTGTTAATGATGTTATTTCTTGGCTTAGTTTCTGTTTCAATGACTTATCCTTCAGTGAGTGTGGGGTGTTGAAGTCTCCCACTATTATTGTGTGGTGACCGATGTGTGGTTTAATTTTTTGTAGCAGATCTTTTACAAATGTGGGTGCCCTTGTATTGGGAGCATAGATGTTCAGAATTGTGATGTCATCTTGGTTGACTTTACCTTTGATGAGTATGAAGTGTCCTTCTGCATCCCTTTTGATTAATTTTGGTTGATAGTCTATCTTGTTTGATATTAAAATGGCTACGCCTGCTTGCTTCTTGTGATCATTTGCTTGGAATATTTTTTTCCAACCTTTTACCCTGAGGTACTGCCTATCGTTATAGGTGAGATGTGTTTCTTGAATGCAGAAGAATGTTGGATCATGTTTATGCACCCATTCAGTTAGTCTATGTCTTTTTATTGGAGAATTGAGACCATTGATGTTGAGAGATATTAACGACCAGTAACTGCTAAGAGTCTTAATTTTGATGTTGTTTCCAATTGAGTGTTTGTGTAGCTGTGTTTTTGCCATGGTATAGTTACCTATTTCCTGAGTAGTTTTGGTTATATCTTGACCCTTTTGGGATGTAGTTTTCCTTCTAGTACCTTCTGTAAAGCTGGGTTTGTGGATAGGTACTGTTTGAATTTGTTTTTGTCATGGAATATTTTGTTTTCTCCATCAATGGTTATTGATAGTTTTGCTGGGTAAAGTAGTGTGGCCTGGCATCTGTGGTCTCTCAGGGTTTGCAGGATCTCTGTCCAGGCTCTTCTGGCTTTTTGGTCTCTGCTGAGAAGTCTGGTTTAATTCTGATAGGTTTGCCATTGAATGTTATTTGGCCCTTTTCCTTTGCAGCTTTTAATATTTTTTCTTTGTTCTGTATGTTTTGTGTTTTGATTATTATGTGACGGGCACTTTTTCTTTTCTGGTCAATTCTATTTGGTGTTCTGTAGGCCTCTTGTATGGTTATAGGTATCTCTTTCTTTAGGTTGGGGAAATTTTCTTCTATGATTCTGTTGAGAATAGTTTCTGGGCCTTGGAGTCTGATATATTTTCTTTCTTCAATGCCTATTATCCTCAGATTTCTTCTTTTCATGGTGTCCTGAATTTCTTGGATGTTTTGTGTCAGGAGTTTTCCAAATTTGGCATTTTCTTTAATGGTTGCTTCAAGATGTGTGATTGTATCTTCTTGACCTGAAATTCCTTCTTCTGTCTCTTGGATTCTGTTAGAAAAGCTCACCTCTGTGTTTCTCGCCTTCTTCTCTGAGGTTTCACGTTCTCGTTTTTCTTCTGTCTGTGTGTTTATCATTGAATCCATTTTCATCTTCAGATCTTGAACTGATTTTTTTATTTCTTTCACCTGATTTTATATATTCCTGAGTTTCTTCCATTGCCTCTTTATAGGTCTTCAGACCTTGAACTGTTTTATTTATTTCTTCCATCTGGTTATTTGCATTTTCCTGAAATTTTTCCAGTTCCACTCTTTGTGCTTCTTTTATGTTTCTCACTTGTTTGGCTGTGTCTTCCTGTATTTGATTACGAATTTTATTTGTTTACTCCATTAATATGCTCCTTATTAAGGATTTGAGGTCATTTTCTTGTATTTCCATTGTATTTGAGCTCTCTGGGTTGTTTTCTTTGGGATAGCTGGAAACTGGAGACGCCATGTTGTTTTGGGGTTTTTTGCGTATGCTTTTACGCTGTCCTTTAGACATATTGCTGGCTTTGTTTTGGTTTTGTAGATTCCCGAGTTGGATGGAGGGAGTCTGATGATAGATTCACTTGTTTTCTCACAGTTTCCGTAGGTTGGAAGCTCTTATGTTTCACTGTTGTGGATGGCAGGAGGTTAGCCCTGGCGTTTTGGGCTCTCACAGCCAGTGATCCTCAGATCCCCTGTGCTGTGGGTCCTGCAATAGTTCTGGGTCTCTGGATGAGCGTTGGGTCAGGCCAAGGTATCCACAGCCTTCTGGGTTCCCTTTCCTTCTCTGGCAGCTGACAGAGCACCTCTGACACAATGAGAGATAGCCCTCAGGGACAGCTTCCAGATCAGTAATAGCTTGACTTCTCCAAGCCCTGGGAGAGAAGTGTTTCATGTTTTCAGCAGTAGACTCTTATCCCTTGCTATGTGTCAACAGTTGCTGGGGGATGTGTCATGCTTCCAGCTTCAGGAATGGAAGTCTATTGTCTTAAGACAGTCAGCAAAGCTTGTCACCTAATTAAAGACTAATCCAGAAGGGATGGTGATGCTTCCCCTCCGGCTGCAGCTGGTCTCTATAGCCCAGGCCCAGTGTGTGCGAAACACCAGAGCTCCTGGTCTGGTGAACAGGAACCCAGCACCAGCATGTGTAGTCTGGGTGGGTCCAGGCAGCCTCAGCAGACCGAGCCTGCAGGGACTCCCAAGCTCGTGGGAGAAACTGGAATGCCCCGAGGGTCTGGAGGGGGATCTGAATTGCCGCCACAGCTCAGTGGGACTGAACCGCCAAAGATGCGTAATCTAGACTGGTCCCTTTTATTGATTTCTTAAACCAAAAAGGAGGCGGCATTGGGTATGAAACTTTGGATACTTGGTTGAAAAAAAATACCTATGGTTTCACTTTGTGTTTTTTAACATGTTTTCCTTTAATTTTTTAAATACGGGTTTTTAAAGATACACAATTTTTAAGAAACGGGTAGTTTATACCACTTATTTAATGAGATAATGAGTATTTTATAGTTATCCTCATATATTCTTAACCTGTTTGAATATATCTGTTTTTGTAACTTTGTCACAGGAAAGACAGAGTTGTTTGGAGTTGTAAAGTTATAGGCAGTATTCTCTAATTAGCTGGGTGCAGTGGCACACACATTTAATCCCAGCACTTGAGAGGCAGAGGCTGGCAGATCCCTGTGAGTTTGAGGCCAGCCTGATCTACAAAAGCGAGTCCAGGACAGAAAGGGCTACACAGAGAATTCCTGTCTCGAAAAACAAAAACAAAACAAACAAACAAAAGGTAAAGACAATCTAGGCATCCATTAGCAGGGAATAATCTACTGGCTCTTGATGTAAGAGTTACCAGAAACATGTTGCCATAAATTATATAGTAGGGACATAGTCTCTAACTCCCTCTAGGTTACATACAAAGAAGTTTAGGTATGGAGACGAAATGTTCACAAGTAGGCTAACTTCAGTCACTTAAGAATAGAATTTTAGTCTAGTGGTAGAGGGTTTGATTGAAATGGCTGGGGTCAAGATTTGATTCCCCAGAACTATAAAACCAAAATTTAAAAAGTTAGAAAACTGAAAGTTGTATAAATTATACATATTTGAAGCCCAACTAAAGTTTTATTTTTTAATTTAAAATATGGCATAATAGATTATCAAAATACTAATTCCTGCTTCCAAAAGTTGTCAGTGGTACAAGTATTTATAATATATTTGTAAAACCATTCTATCAATTTTACCAATGAAATTTTCACTAAATTTCTTTACAATTTAAGGAGCAAGATCCATGAATTGCTAGATGAAAGGTCTCTTATCAGGGAATAAAACAGTATAGTAATTGATTTTTCAATATAACATGGTACTGAAATGGAATATTAAAATGGAAATTTTTCTTTAGGTGCACATAAGACTTAATTTTAAATATTGAAACTGTGAAACATGTTTCATTTCAATGACTGTTTAATTGGTACATCCAGTGACATTATTTAAGAGGGGTTTATCAGATAAGATTAAATTTGCAGGACTGTGGAATGTTTTGTATTAGTTTTGTTTTGTTTTTTGAGACAGGGTTTCTCTCTGCAGGCCTGGCTGTCCAGGAATTCACTCTATATGCCAGATTAGCCTCCATTCAGAGATCTGCCTGCTCTGCCTCCAGGGTTCTGGGATTAGTACTTTTTTTCCTTTTTTTTTATTATTAATTTATTCTTGTTGCATCTCAATGGTTATCTCATCCCTTGTATCCTCCCATTCTCCCATCCCTCCCATTTTCCCCTTATTCCCCTCCCTTATGACTGTTCCTGAGAGGGATTACCTCCCCCTGTATATGCTCATAATAAATGTCAATTACAATTTTTGAAAATTCAAGTAGTCTCTGCTTTATCACTAAAGAGAAAATAGTTTACTATTTTCAGAGATAATTCAAGAAGGTTTTAGAATGATTTTATTTTTGAAAAGTATTTTTAAGAAGGATATTTGAAAATACAGAATCTAGAAATGATGTCGCTGAGAGCTGTGCTTCAGTTATTTCTAAATCATGTATTTATCCAAGAATAATAACTCTTGTATTACCAAGAAAAATATTATCTGTTAAGTAGTAATTTAGAACTGTCTTCAAAAAACTGTCTCAAAGCTGTCCTATATTGAACATATGCTCTCAGCTCATAGAAATTATAACCCAGATTAATCTTCATCATAAAAAGGTAGTAATATTTAGGGAGAAATGGTAGTAAAGCAAACCAGATAACTACTAACCAAAGCGCAACATAAAATAGCCAAATAATGTTCATATGTTGGTTTTTGCAGTGATGCAGATAAAACCCGTACTCTTGCAACTTGTGCATGTTAAAAATGTGCTCTACAACGAAGCTGTATTTTCAAACCAAAAATCATAATCTCTTTCTTTCTTCAAGTGTATGTATCCTACATCTCTACATTTAAACAATTGCAAATTAAATACTTAAAAATGAAATGATTTTATATTTAATAGTTACAGACCATTTTCTTGTCAATTATCTTTAAACAATAGAGTATAACAAATGTCTCTATGGAATATAACTTATAATATTATTACAGATGACTTATAATACATATATAAAAGTGAGATTGTATGTAGGTTACATCCAAATAGTCAGACACTTCACTGTAAAGAAATTGAGCACCTGCAGATTTTGGGTCACCTTCTGCATGGAAACCTAGAGCCAAGCACATCTTTGAGGGAAGAGATAATTACATACATCTATGCCATTTCATAATTTTTTTTTGCCAAGGTAAAAATGCAAAATTAAAGCTACTTGGAAACTCTGAGGAACCACCAGAACCTAGGTGATTAAATTATTAGCTTATACCTACAAAGGCAAGTGCGAGGACAAAGAATCTCACTTCAGAGAGCCAAGGGAATTTAAAGCGATAGAACTAGGCATCTGCAATGTGGGTAACTGAGTGTGCACTTCCTGTGGCACCCACAGTATGAAGCATCGCTGGCTTGATCTAATCCTATGAGTGCTGGCGTACAGGTGTTAGCCAGCCTTTGGGCTGGGACCCAATTCTTCCTAAACAGCAAATTAAATCCAAGTCCGCAGATGGGGCTTAGAAAACCAGGTTGGCAACAAAATGTAATTGTAGTGACACATATTTCAGCACAACATGTACCAAAGGACTTATTTTTATAATTTCGTTATATTCTGGAATATAACTTGGAATATATTCTGTTTGCTAACTCACATTTATATTCTTGGAAAAATGGGATGTTTCTTAAGGTCATTGTGAATAAAACCAAATTAGGAATGATGTGGGCCACATTGTAACATATGTCAACATATATCAGGCAAATGTGGACACATTTCATCCTAATCCAGGGTGTAATTGGGTTTCATATCTATCCCATTGTCTTACCCAGAAATTAAAGCAAGAACACCACTGGAAGTGTGGTTCCCTTTTTTTTTTTTTTTTTTTTAACTGCTTACGATTGTAAGCAGTAAAATTCGTGTTTGCTGAATATCAAACTGGGTTTATATTTTTAATTATTCTAATACTCTTTTTTTTTCTAATACTCTTTTTGATAAATGCCAGTGCCACTGTTGAGCTCTGGAGTGTGATGAATAAATGACTCCTCATTCGCTTTGTCCCGAGCGTGATGCACACAGTGTCCTGAACATTCTTCAGTTCTATTAACTTCCCCCACGGAGTGTCAGGAATTGCACATTCTGTGTTTTTTTTGTACTTTCTGTTCAATTTTTATAGCTTCTTGATAGTTGTGGCAATTTGAGTACACGCACTGCAGTATTTTTTAAGCTCAATTTCTGGAGGCTGTTGCTGAGACAAGGTTATACCTTTTTCTAATTGTAAACGCACTTCAAAATTTAAAACCTCCACAACTTATTTTAAGTTTGATAATTCAAAAGTGCCATCAGTTCATTCATATAAGAAATAAGGTAAAAATTAATATTAGTTTTTATCTAACTTAACTTATTGAATCATAAATCTTATATTTAGTACTTTTCATTCTGGTTAGTTCAAATTTTGTGTATATTTAGTTGTAGATTATGTGCTATGTACTTGATTTTATTTTAGAGATATATAGCTCTGCTTTAAAAGCTTTTTATTGATTCTTTGTGAAATTCACATCAGGCACCCCAATCTCATGTGTTCATAATATGGAAGCCATTCTGTTTCTCCCTCTCTCCCATTTCTCCAACACTTCCTTGCTGGGCTAAATGGTGCCTGCCTGTGCACAAAGTAAAGCTCCACTTGACAGGTTCAGGATGAGTAGAAATTTTCCAGGTGAGATGTGGTGTGTCATAAACTGCATCTATACTGACCAGCATAGAATATGTACCTGTAGACAGAGTATGAGCAATCTCGTATGTAACACCCTGGAGGCTAAACATATAAGGTTAGGGGAGGACATGGAAGGAATTTGTATTCAGAACTAAGGACATTAATGAACCCCTGGGGTCTTCAAATGTGAGGACAACCTTATTGAATTTTTCCTTATAATATTTTCTTGGCTATAATTGGAGAATAAATAAGAGAAGAGTAAGAAGATCCATGAAAAGTTTCTTGTAGTTTTCCAAAAATGAAGTAAAATTATAATAGTTCTGTTTGTTGTTATTATTGTTGTTGTTGTTTTTCAGTTTTTTATTAATTAAAAATTTTTAATTTTTACATATACATTTATATTATTACACATATATACAGTAAACTACCTATAGTAAGAATAACCATGACATAGTCAGGAATTATATAAATGTTACATTCTTTTTTAAATTAATTTATGTTTTGTACATATACATTTATATTATTACACATATATGCAATAGATTACCTATGGCAAGAAGAACCATGACACCATCAGGAATTATGTATGTTACATTATTAGTGTTCTGGCTATTTGTATTTGACAGCCTTGAAGAAAACATCTTTCCTATCAGTGCATCTAAAATTCTGAATGTAGATTGATCTCCATCACTTCTTGTCATTTTCACCTTAAAACTTCTATCCAGTTAAAAACATCTTAACAACTATGATTCATTGTAAAACTAAGCTACCCGGTCTTCACCTCCATCAGAGACTTGAGAAGGAATAAACTTGATTACCTGAGTATGCCAAGAGTGCAGGTAGTAGCTTTCCAAATGAGAAGATGACAGAGACAGTTTGTTTCCTGAACAGTCACCCAAAACTCTCTGTAACATTGGAGCATCATCTTCAGCCTTCTGGCCCAATATATCTGACAGACATATTTGTGAGGCAGGAACTATTGAGGACCTGCTTATTTTGTCTTGGCAGAGTTTGACCATCGACTCTGCCTGCATCCAAGCTTGCACTTTTTTAGGCAGACTTCTATCTATGGTAGAAATGAGAGCATTTTGCCCAGTGGCTCACTTGCCACATTTGAAACAATCTCCATAAGGGGGTTCTTTGATGCTCATCATCTTCTTTGAAGTAGGCTGGGTGTTGCCAGGATTTAACCTGTCTCATTGTCAGTGAATCTTTAAAGTAATAAAAATATTTTAAATGTCATATCCTGCATGTCTCTGAGGTTTTTGAAGACCTTCTCTAACTATCCTGACTTATCTTTCTATAGAATCATATCTATCTGCCACACCTAAGATGTATACTCCTGTGTCAAAAGTAGACTATTAATTGACAAGACCATGATTGGTTCTGTTTTTGTAAATTAAGTAAAGTATGGGAGAGAAAAATCCCTTGTGATCTTTGCCATGTATAGATGCTAAAATAGTATGTGTAATCGTAATCATGTTGGAGTGTCTTCTAAGGAAGTGGTACCTTTCTTTAATGATGTGTCCACTAGCAGGCTGATGCCATGCCAACACAGGCCCCATTCCCAACACTTGATGTACAGCACAGACGGATTTGATGAGGAAAGGAAAAACCAAGAAAGTAAACTCAAAATTAAATAGGAAGGAAAGGAAGATTGAGGAGGATAGTTGTGGGAGCAGTCGATAAGGAGGTAAATCTCCTCAAAACACACTTCATGAAATTCTCAAGATCAGTAAAAAATATTATTTAACATCATGAACAAGTGCAGAGTGAAAACTACATTTTGTCAGTGTGAACAGATAGGACTGGATTGATCCATGAGATATGAGGTCACAGTAACTGTTTACAAATAGGTTGTTATTCAGAAAAATAATAAAAGTTAATAAGAAATATATTTTAGCTTTCTGCTTTATAAAACGAGTGACAGACAAACCCATGTTTCCAACCTTCTGTACCATCTTTTCAAGGCTACTGTAGCTCTACCAGTATAAGTCACAGACACAGGGTTGAACTACAAGCTAGCTCTTCACTGTTATCTGGGATAGGCCAGCTTCTCACTACTTCTCTGAAACTAGCTCCATGGTCACATCCCTAACATCACCTAACTTCTCTTTTCAGTAACTGCAGTAGGAAAGATAATCTTTGTATGCAAGTAAGACCATGGCACATATATGCTTAAATCTTTGTCGGGTTCCCACTGATATGAAATTGTCTTGGATGGTAAAAGCCAGTTTCAGGTTTTGGTGGTGTAAGGATGTAAGGAAGAATGAAGAAACTATAGAACATGTACATTGAAATTTTATGTTGAAGAAAGACACAGGGTTTCAAGAAAACCTCAAATATAGCTTATTAGAAGAAATAACAGCAAAGAAAATCAAAGTAGGCATTATCTCTGTCAGTTGCCACCATTTTATTATGAGACAGACCACTTTTATGCGGAGCTTGACATTTAGGCTGGACTGGCTAGAGCCCAGACCTCTGAGGCTCACTTGTCTCCATACCTGAAGTGCTGTGATCAGACACATACACTGTCGTGCCTGGCTTTATTTTATTTTATTTTATTTTTTTTGAGGGGCAAAGTTGGGGCTGGAGAATTAGATGGGAATCTAAACTCAGGCCTTCATCTTGGCAAACTTATCACTTTGGACCATGAGCTTGGACAGAGCATCATGATGGCCAGAGACTGTGCTACAGGAGCTTCTGCACTTCGTGGTGAACAGGAAGCTGTGTAGGTGGAGATGGATGCAGCAGCCCAGGGATCTGCTTTCTCCAGCTAGACTCCACTTTCTAAAATTGCTATCACCTCCTTAGTGTCACCACTCAATGTTCAATCCTTAAGTACATGAGGTTGTGGGAAAGAAACTATGTAAATCATAATAAGCCTTAATTGTACCATTGGCAATCATTTTCTCCGCATCTTATAGTGAAAAGATGAAGTGTAGTCACAGCAAGCTTAGTCACTAATAATCATGCCAATTTTGTAACTGTGAGTTATCAATAATCTAAAAGATGACAGGGTTTTGTGTTTTTACATATAAAGTTGAG
>OU015756.1:69329865-69345486 GCA_907169655.1 Acomys percivali
AACTAAAATGTCCTCATTTCAGTTGTTTTCTTCACAAGTTTTGCCATAGCGATGGTGAATATGCATGGCAAAGATTCAGTGTTCTTGTGTGAAGACTTCCAAAGACTCATCTATAATTAATCGTAATTTACAAATCTGCAGTTTAAGTGCCTGACACGTAGCTGCCAGCATTGTATCCCTGCCCCAACCTAGGATAAAAAAATATATGGAGCATAAATAAGACAGGTTAAAAGCAAATCAGATCGTTTCCCTTTCTGTTCATAGAGGAGTTGCCTCAGTTCTGTGTTAGAATTCTCAGAGAAACTCAAAACTGAATGAGATAAAAGCCTTCCTGTGAGCACTGATGAACTTCCTTAGTATGAGAAAAGTCTTAGTGTCCCAATAATATATGTCCTTAAAACTCTAGATTGAGAAAAGTTTATTAAACAACTCAATCTTAGAACCATAACAAAATATGCCTAAAAATAAAATAAATGAGGACAGATTGTTTGTTGCTTACTTGAGATCTATTTAACTCCTGTAGTTAATTCTTTGAATTGAGTTCACCTAACTTAATGATTTTCTGACATTGGAAAAACTTACCATGCCACTGTAATTATGGTAACAAATATTTAAAAATTTTAAGTTATATGTAGGCATGCATGTCTGAATGTGGATATGCACATAAGATTGCAAATGTTCATGAAGGATAGAGTGCATTTACAGGCAGGAGTGAGCCAGCTGGCATGGGTGCTGGGAACTGAACTCAGCACCTCTAGCGGATGAGCAAGTACGCCTAACCATGGAGCCATCTTTCCAACCCCCACCCCACATGTTTAATTATTAATGATGGAGAAAAGGGGGGAAGAAGTCTTCACTTTAGAGTAGAATCATGAAGATTTATAATGATGCATGCTTGTAGCCCCAACATTTGGGAGAAGGACGCAGGAGCACCGTTATATTTTCAAAGCCAGTCTGAGCCCAGAAGATATAATAGGCTATCCAGAACTACTTGAAATAATCCTAGCTTCCCTCACAGCAGCCAAAAAAGTAAGGGCACATCCATACTGTATACACGCTGTAACTTATATAAAACCCATGGCTCTGGACTATCAGATTCAAAATGTTTAATTCTGCCTGTTGCTAGCCATGCTTAACAATGAGTGATGTGTGCTTCTTTCTTGTGACTCTGTTTCCTGAACTTTGTGTTGAGGTTAAATATAGACTCTCTTTCACACAGCACATTATGTTCAGTGAGTTAATAAAAGTGGAAAGGTCTACTGTGGCTAGCACATGTGTGTGCTCACCTCCATAATGGTTGTGAGTCAGAGCTATTTGCGTTATCTGTGGTATTGCTAAGATCACTCTACTTACAGTGTACTAGAGTGAGCAATCACAAATTTAAATTGTGTGTTGAGGCCTGTGGCTCCATGGCAGGGTGCTTTCCAAGCATCTGTAAGTCCCTGAGTTTTATCTCTAGCACCACAAAAAAATTAATTGAGTTCAAATTATGCCACATGTAGAAGTGAATTATAAATATGGACTTAATACATAAGAAAGATAAAGTATGTTGTGACATCTAGATGCTATTTTAAGTATAATGACTATGGGAGAAAAGCACTATTAGATACTAACATTTTGTTTTGTTAATGGTTGATATGATAGGAAAACAGGGAGAAATGGCATTTTTCTAGTGCCTGGCAAATTACTTGAGATTTTACAATAATGAAGAAACTCAATAACTGGAAATAGTCTTTTTAAAATTTTCTTTTATTGTAATGTTTAATTTGCCTATTAAAATATAGTTAAAGTAAAAAAAATAGTTACTGGAGATTAAATCTGGCCCATCACACATACTAGGTAAATACTCCATTTCACCATTAAACTGTATCCCCACCCCTCATGAAAAAGTGCTAAAAGTAAGTCAACGCATGAATATAATAGGACATGATAATAAAAATGAGCTAGAAACTTGTACTATAACAAGTTTGCAATGCACACTTTTTTGTTGTGCATTATTTTTTGTTGTTGCTGACTTAAAACTTGAGGACCAGCAAGATGGCTCAGTTGGTAAAGGCACTTGCTGCCAAGCCAGCTGATGTAAATCAATATCTGGGACTCACATGATGAAAGCAGTCAAACAATTCATATAGGTTCTCCTCTGACTTCCACACATCCTGTAACTTCTGTATGCACATACAAATAAAACAATGTAATAAAATTACAAATAAATGACTTAAATACATGTTTATTACATAATGTATAATATCAACTATGAATAATTTAATATAGCTCTCTTTGCTTTTCAAATAAAACTAATGGCTTTAGCCAATATGGCAGATTATTATAAATATTATAAACATAATATTTATTATTATTAGATATTATAAATATTTATATTCTGGTTCTTTTCTTTTGCTTTCTATGATTTTGTATGGCTGTTCTATATGATTTATAATCTTATTTTACATATATTATATGTATTTATATATAGCATGTATAATTATGAAATGTAAATTACATATGTATAAATATATGATGCATATTTATATTTCTTACTATAGAATATGGAACAGATTTTTGAGTATTTTTAATTTTTGGCTAAGTAGAGGAAATTTGCTAATTAGAGTGTTCTTATCTAACACAATAAAGCAGAGCTATTTTTATTTTTTATCAAAGATGCTATAATTTAGGATGTTTATCTGAAGAACACAGATGAATACAGCTATATATACATAATTACTCATTAAAATGTGAAAATATGAAGTAAAAATAAATGGTTACTAAGAAAACATCTTGGACTGTCTACTGTGTACTTGGTAGTATTTTAGGCATTTTAGAAAATAAATGCAAGATAATAAGTCGGCAACAGAATTTCACACTGTAATTTGTTACTGATTTTTCCTTTTATTTGATGAAATAAATATAAAAGTTAGCATATAGATAGATGGATAGTATATAAAGATCATAATCATACCCTTGTGGTCTTTTTGTGGGGTTTTTCCCCCTTGGAAAATTTGTTTTGAAAGATAAATGTTGAACCAGTTCTTAAAGAGATAATTTGCACTCGGTTACAATCTTTCTTCTAAGTGGAAGTAATCAGAAATCTTTACTTTTTTGTACCCAATAATATTTGAATGTTTTTGACATCAGCAACTAATAAATATTCTTAATAAAACTTTTAATCGATAAATCTATTTACATTTAGTTCAAAATTAAAACTAGTTTGTAGATATCTTTTCATGTCATTAATGAGTGACATATTTAGGACATCCTACACACTTTGCAGGTCACTGTAACCCTAACAGCCAAACCCTTCTATATAGTCAATGAGGCAAGAATTATCAGGAAAGTAGGTAAAGCTGTTCTTTCCTTGACTATTCCAGAAGGACGTCATGATGACGCCTACAGCAGGGTGTAAAAGCCAACCCAAGGACTGCCTGAGACATCTGCCCACATGTGCATCCCATTTGCAGCAGATCCCTGGGACCCAGGGACATGATGCTCTTGGGGTCCTGTCCCCTTTCACACACAAATATTTATTACATTTTGTGATCTGCAGAACTCTGTGTTTGAGGACTCACCCTATTTTTTTCCCTTGGGTCTTCAAATGCTAGAATTAAGTGTTAGCCTTGCTCTGGGAATCTGTATTTTAAAACTCATCTAGAAGGAACATAATTTATTTTAATTGCTCTCCTGCAACATGAAAGACTTTTGAAATTTATTTATTCAGAGAAACATACCACACCATACATGTTCGAAATTGCACAAAGATTTTTTACTTGCTACATAACAGTAATTATGTATACTGTGGACAATTATAAAGTATCTATTGTTTACTCACCATCAATCAATCTTAACAACTTTCACAATTCTTGCTTACCATAAAGATCTGGGTTGACACACAATACATGAAACAGCAGCCAAGATGGCTCAGGGATTATAGATGCCCTATTTCTAAACCGAAGGACTTTTGTTCAACCCTGGGAACACACATGTTAAAATCAAGAACTAACTCCTGCAGGTCATCCTCTGACTTCTCTGTTGTAAGCACCACAGCATGTGCACACCCATACACATAATCATTTCACACATACATATCCACAACTTGGAAAACATACAACGTAGTAGGGATATTGCCTAAGTACACTGTATACATGTATGAAATTCTTAAAAAAATATAAAAATTGATCAAGAAAATCTGATTTTCTTGATCAATATATATATATATATTTTAGAATTTTGGGAACCCCTACCCAGATCTAGCCAATGGACAGGACAGTCTCCACACTTGAGTGGAGAGTGGGATATGACTTTCTCACGTACTCTGGTGCCTCACATTTGACTATGTCCCCTGGAGGGGGAGACCTAGTGGCACTCAGAGGAAGGACAGCAGGTCACCAAGAAGAGACTTGATACCCTATGAGCATATACAGGGGAGGTAATCCCTCTCAGGAACAGTCATAGGGGAGGGGAATAAGGGGAAAATGGGAGGGAGAGGAGAATGGGAGGATACAAGGGATGGGATAACCATAGAGATGTAACAAGAATAAATTAATAAAATAAATAAAAAATTTAAAAAAATAAAAATTATAAGTAATCAAAACGATCCTCTCGATCTCCTCTTGTCTTATTGCTGTATCTAGAACTACAATAGAAGTACATATTGAAGAGATGTGGAGAAAGTGGACAGCCTTGTCTAGTTCCTGATTTTAGTAGAACTGCTTTGAGTTTCCATTTAATTTGATATGCTCTCCCATGCTTGTGAATCAGGAGGATCAACATGGTAAAAATGGTCATCTTACCAAATCAGTCTACAGATTCTAATGCAATGCCTATCAAAATACCTACACAATTGTTTACAGACCTTGAAAGAAGAAATCACAACTTCATATGGAAAAAAAAAAACTCAGAATAGATAAAACATTCCTGTATAATAAAAGTTCTGGAGAAATATCCATTTCTGATCTCAATCTTTACTATAGAGAAACAGTAATAAAAACAGCATGGCACTGGCATAGAAATAGGCTGGTGACCAGTGGAATAGAATCAAAGACCTAGAAAGAAACTTCTACACCTATGGATATTTTATTTTTGACAAAAAAAACAAACAACAACAACAACAAAAAAACAAACAAAAAACAACGGAAAAAGATAGCATCTTCAACAAATGGTGCTGGTCTAACTGGATGTCTACATGTAGAAAAGTGCAAATGGATCCATATTTATCACCCTGCACAAACCTCAAGTCCAAGTGGATTAAATGTCTCAACATAAAACCAGACACATTAAATCTGTCAGAAGAAAAATAAGGAGAGCCTTGAATTCATTGGCACAGGAGACAACTTCCTGAACAGAAAACCAATAGTCAGGCTCTAAGATCCTCACTAATAAATGGGACTTCATGAAACTGAAAAGTTTCTGTAAGACAAAGTACATTGTCACAAAACAACAGCCTGGGAAAAGATCTTCATCAACCCACATCAGACAAAGGGCTAATATCCAAAATATATAAAGAACTCAAGAAATTAAACACCAACAAGCCAAATAATCCAATTAAAAATGGGATAGAGAACTAAACAGAGAATTCTCAACAGAGGAATATCAAATGTCCAAGAAACAAAGAAATGCTCAGTGTCCTTAATCATCAGGGAAACGTGACTCAAAACAGCTCTGAGATTCCCATCTTACACCTGCCAGAATGGCTAAGATAAACTCAAGGTACAGCACAAGCTGGTGAGAATGTGGAAAAGGGGAACATCACTCCATTGCTGGTGGGAGTGCAAACTTGTACAACCATTTTGAAAATCAATCTGGCTCTTTCTTAGAAAACTGTGAATAGATCCACCTTATGACCCAGCTATACCACTCCTGGGCATATACTCGAAAGATGCTTCACCATAAAACAAGGACATTTACTCAACTGTATTTATAGCACCTTTATTTGTAATAGCCAAAAGCTGGAAACAACCTACATGTCCCTCAACAGAAGATGGATAGAAACTGTGGTATATTTACACAATGGAATACTACTTAGCTATCAGAACCAAGTCAATTGGCAGTCAAATGGATGGAACTTGAAAAAGTCTTCCTGAGTGAGGTAACCCAGACCCAGAAAGGCATGCATGGTATATACTCATTTAATAAGTGGACAATCACCCAAAACAGATGTCCTCTGAGAGACTCCACCCAGCAGGGGATTGGCACAGATACTGAGACTGGAAGCTGGACTCTGGATGGAGTGCTGAGAGTTGCATGGAAGAGTGGAAGGACCAGGAGGCATCAAGAGCTCTACAGTGAGATCATCAAGACCAGTGGATCTGGACACAGAGGGCCTGAACAAACTGATGCATCAACCAAGGACAATGCATGCAGAGAACCTAGACTCCCGGTTTAGATGTAGCTGATGGACAGCTCATTCTCCAGATGGGGGTGGGGGCAAGGGTGCACTGAAGCTGAACCTCTGTCATGCAGTCTGGTACCCAAAAGATTTGATCACTGCCCCTTGGCAGGATGGCCTTGAGGGCACACAAAGGAAGAGGATGCAGGCTATCCTGGTGAGACATGACAGGTTGTGGCCAGACACTGGGGGAGGAGCCCCTCCCTGTCAGAGGTCTAGGGGAGTGGAATAGGACAGAAGAGGGAGGGTGGGTGGGTGGGAACAGGAAGATAAGAACCAAGGGATAACAATTAGGATGTAATGTGAATAAATCATAATAAATAAATTTAAAAAGAGAGCGTCGTAACAACTGAGCTAGACAGCCTCTTTTTGGTGGATTGCTCATGCTTACAGTTTCTGATATATTTCAAATTTCATATGAGTAATAATGTAATTATTTACTCTATAAAATTATATGTGTATATAAATATGGCAATGCCTGAGTCATTACTGCCTGAGAACATTTACAAAATTATGAACAAAATAAAATATCATGTAGAAAAATTTTAAAATGACCCAATGTTACAAAAATTTCAAGCAAAATCGGGAACATAACGTAAACACTTTATAAAAATTAAATTATTTTCAAAGAGACATTGGAAGCCATTAATGTACAATTAGATAGTGCCAGTGATGTAGGATAAGCAGTGCTAACAGATGAAATGTTCAAGTATTTCACTCACAGAGTTCACCAAAGTTCTCTGAAGGCCACTGAACCAACTAGATACTCTGTTAATTTATTACTGTATCTCCCACTTAGTAAAAATTTATTAATGTGTATTAATTGAATAATAGGAGTTTCATTATCATATTTCCTTAGATAATTATTATATACTTTGAGCCTATGCATCCTCTATATTGCTCGTGGTTATCTCTTTTCTACTTACTCCTTTCGCTAGTGTCCTCTGTTTCATTTTCATGGCTTTCTTCTTTATTTTATCTATTTTTTTTTTATGCTTGCTTGCATTTCACCTCTAAGAAAAGGTATTCAACATTTGTCTTTGTGGAGCTGGCTTCTCTAAATTAAAGAAGACAATCTCTAATCCCATCAAGATTCCTGAAAATGATATAATTTGGAGTAAAAGCCCATTGAATGCACCAATGTACGCAACATTGAATGCTACACTGATTCATTCATCATTTTATGGGCTCTAAGCTGAGTCCGTCATTTGCTTGTTATGAATAGCGTTGGAATAAACATGTATGCAAGTGACTCTCCAGTCAACTGCTTTGGATTCCTTAGGGACATACCTAAGACTAGTTGGATCATATGGAAGTTGTATTTGATTTTAAATTTAATTAATTTATTATTTAATTTTAATTATACATATGTGTGTGTCTGTGTGTAAATATATGCACACGAGGTTCCAAAGGAAGCCAGAGGTATCTGATCTTCATGGAGCTAGATTTACACTAAGTAGAACGATTCACATTCTTTTTTAAAAAAATATATTTTATTGATTCATTCATATTACATCTCAGTTGTTATCCCATCTCTTGTATCCTCCCATTCCTCTCTCCCTCCCATTTTCCCCTTATTCCCTTCCCCTATGACTGTGACTGAGGAGACCTCTTCCCCCTTGTGTATGCTCGATTCACATTCTTAAAGCCTGGCTAGAGCATTCTTTCATCATGTCCAAAGCCCTGTGTTCATTCCCCAATACCGGCAACAAGTAATTAGAGCTGAGTTTAACAGGGTTTATTTTTCTTCTCTTTTCTTTTTTACCTAACTTCTGTAGACATCAAAAAAAGTGAGAATGTTTAAAACACAGGTTACACTGATGACTTTAAAAGACAGACAAGATTGACAACATTATATAAAAAAGAAAAAGACTCCAGCAACACTCTGCACAAAGGAAATGGAATATTCAATATAAACTTCCTTAAAAAGAATACTCTTGGACTCCGAATTTTTCCATTGATTCTACAATTATTTAGTGATGGGATTACACCAACTATTATAACCTCTAAATGACATAGGAAAAAAGTGCTTCACTAGGTTGTTTTGTGAAAATGACTAGCTTTCTATTTCTGCAACAAATTACTTCAGCCTTGATGAATTAAAAAACAACACAATTTATTTCACTTTTTGAGGGTCAGAAATAGAGTAATGGCTTGTTTGTCTTGTCTGTACAATGTTTAACCAAAACAAAGTTAAAGGTAGGTTTGTATACTTTCTCCCCATGAAAGAATGATTCTCCTTCTCCAGAATCTATCTACATCCAGGAGGCCTTCATTCAATACTGGCTAATTTTTTTCTTTTTTCTTTATCCACACTGGAATTTTAGCTGCCTTGATTTATGGAAGTCTTGTGCAGATAG
Source organism: Acomys percivali (assembly GCA_907169655.1). Taxonomy (NCBI): domain Eukaryota; kingdom Metazoa; phylum Chordata; class Mammalia; order Rodentia; family Muridae; genus Acomys; species Acomys percivali. Next base: position 69,338,605 of record OU015756.1, read on the forward strand.
CCTGTGTTGCTGTGAATTCATGACGAGTTCAATGGCTATGTCATGGTCAGGAGATTTGAACCTGTAGTTGGTAATTACATTTTCTTTAGTTTACATTTGTCAACATTGAAATTTTGTTTCCCTCCTCCTGGGAATTACTTCTGGTACAAAAAGGATTTGAATCAGCGTTCTTAAAGGACTTATTTACTATTAAGAGTGCAATCAACTTCATAGAGCAAGACTTATGTCCTCCTTCCTCTGTGCCCCATCCCCTTCATCCTTCCCACAGCCTTAAACGTTTTTCCTTATGAATCAATTCCTTTGGGGATTCTTAGCTACTATCTGCACAAGATTACATCATTGTGTTTTGCTAATTTAAACTAGATGATTCTAAGGATAAAAGTCCATACACAGGTAGGATTTTATGTAGTAGCCTGTGAGAAGCATAATTCAAAAAATGCCCAACATATTAAAGCTACCCCGCATATTTTAATATTTTTTCAAACATTTAAAAATACTTATTTAAACACAAATGATCCTGTATTCAAGATAGCATTGTAAGTAAACATCTGTAGGTATGCAAAAGGAAATTTTATTTGAATTAATGTTGGAGAAGTGCCAAGAATTCAAATATGTTTTCATGATGTAATTATGAAAATGCCTGCTTTCCTAAGTTGTGTGAAGGCTTTATGCACAGATCCATCTAAATCCCATCAATCAGTATTCACAGACCCACATCTAACTTGCCTGTGTCCTTTCAAGGTTACATTTAATAAGAACACTTCAGAAAGCTGTTTTCCTTTTGAACCCTCTTAGGATGTGATTAGTTTTGGCTTTGCAGATACTTTTTTATTCTGGCATCAAAATAAAGGAATCAGCCAATCAGTCAACCAGTCCTGTCTGGCCTGGTAACACAGGACTAGAACCCTAAGAGAAGGAAGTGTGAGGCAGGAGGGTCACATAGCTATCTTAGATTACAAGTCCTGACCTAGACCACTTACTAAGACTTTTATATATATATAATATATATATATATATATATATATATAATGAAACACAAATACACATATACACATACACACAAATACACAAAATAACATAGTGTGTGTATATATATATATACATACATATATATATATATGTATATACATATATATATATATACACACACACACACACATACACACACGTGAAAAAAGAGGCCGAGATGTTGCTCATTGGTGAGTGGAGTAACAGAAGAGCATTTATGAAACCTTGGACTCAGTCTGTGTAAAAAAATAAAATAATCTTTTTCTAACAGCTTTAAGGGGGCTATGATCCTTACTGAGATTAGAAGCCCAAGAAGTTCTTCATTTAACTGTATCAAAACTTGTGTTAGCTTTGTTGTTTAACGTCTCCACTGTCTTATTCCCTACTCCATTAAAAAAAAAAAACCCAAGAGAGAAATAACTTAAAAGACAATGGATTTATTATGGTTCAAGGCTTCAGAGGTTTTGCTCAATAGTCATTTGGGCTTGTGGTGGGAGATCATGATGGTAGGGAACTTTTGAGGAAAACAAAAAGACACATCTTGTGGTCTACTATGGGTAGAAAAGAGAGAGGCAAAGATAAGGCTCAGGGTGGGCATTTTAATCCATCAAATCAACATGGCTGCTTTGGCAGGGATCTCATCCAAATAGGTTGGATATGTTCTGGGATCTCATCCGAATACTTCTCTAGGTTGGATATGTTCTGGCTGGAATTCAAGCACACTGTTAGCATACACCTTTAATCCAAAATAACACAGGAAAGGTTAGTTTGTGGAAGAAAGCAGACATGTTTCAAAGTGATGTCTAGCTGAAGGACAAAGTGATGAGTCAGAGAAAGATTAGACAGAATAGGATATGCCCAGCTCTCATGAGAACAGCACAGGAAAGAGAAGCTATTTAAGGGAGGAGGGAGGGGCCAATGAGTTGAGGAGTTGAGTTGAGGTCAGTCAGTGGGGAGTCAGCAACTTCTATAAAGGCCCACCTCTCCACAGAGCTCTGTTGGGAAGTAGACATTCACCACACTGAATTCATGAGAGATTTAAAATCCAAACCAGGGCCTGGAGAGATGGCTCAATTGTTAGGAACATTTGCTCTTCTTTTAGGGCACTGAAGTTCAGTTTGTAGTGCTCTTCTTGTAAGGTCTGAGCAGTTCCAGCTCCAGAGGATCTGGCACTTCTTCTGACTTTTGTAGGCATCTAGATTCATGTGCAAATATCTACCCAGAGACACATAATTTCAAAAAAAAAAACCCACTAAGTCTTAAAATGCAAATAATAACATTTTAAAACATTCCATCTACTTGAAAATATGAAAATGTTTTCTTTATTTTACCCTTTAAATCATTTAGAATGCTTTCACTTTTTTCTTCTCATTCACATCAATTTATTCTTTTTATCTTGATTATGTTTCTTAAGTAATAATTCCATACAGGTACATAATAAAAGTAAAATCACCATATCTGTATATCATTCCCTGTCCTGCTCCTATCTCTAGCAACCACATTTCATGCTTACCACGCAATTCCCAGAATTATAGCTTTTGTTCCTATATTGTGGACCAATTTAGTTTTATCTGAGCAATCTGTATGAGCATTGACTTTTGTCATTGTTCTTGTTTTCCCAAAAGAAAACTCTATTTCTGAAAACATCACACACTGTGTTTATGGATGATATAAAGAGCTGAAACTGAGCTGGAGGTTTCCTCTCTACTATTTGGCTCTCATAGTCTTAAGAGTTACTATGACTTCTATTTCTATAGGCACTCAGAGGAAGGATAGCAGGCTACCAAGAAGAGATTTGATACCCTATGAGCATATACAGGGGGAGGAGGTCCCCTCAGTCACAGTCATAGGAGAGGGGAGTAAGGGGAAAATGGGAGGGAGGGAGGAATGGGAGGATACAAGGGATAACCATTGAGATGTAATATGAATAAATTAATAAAATATTTAAAAAAGAGTTACTATGCAGGCTATTGAGAGAGAAAATACACCAATGGCCTTAGAGAACTACAAAATTGAAGATCTAGGAAAGCAACCTGTTCAGCGAGAAATGCCTATTTGTGCAATAGTAGCAATGCTGTCATTGGACAAATCAATTTCTCTCTGATTTGAGAACCTCTCCTCAGAAGGTAAGCCATGAATGGTTCTGTAAATCTGGCCATTATACCTTTTCTTTACTTTTTAGGTGTAATCCTAGCACTTGGGAGGCAGAGGCAGGCAGATCATTGTGAGTTCGAGGCCAGCCTGGTCTACAAAGTGAGTCCAGGACACCCAGGGCTACACAGAGAAACCCTTTCTCGAACCCCCCAAATATTATAGGGATGGTGAATTGTTCAGTGGGTATTAACGCATGTGCAAGCATGAGTACTAGTTTTGGATCACTGGCACCCATATGACAATCTAGGATGATTGTACACACATATAATCCTAGTGTTGGGAAGTGGACACTGAATGACCCCAGGTGCACCCTGGCTTACCACTTATCCACTCGGTGCTCTCCAGTGTTGTCGTTACCTAGATGGACTCTAGTAAGACTGCTATGCCTGCGTCTCCATAAAGTTTGTGGGGATGAACCACTGGAGATGGTTTCAGGGAACAGCATCTGCTTTACTGCATGTAGACAACTACTTACATAGTGAAAAGCTATTGGCTGGGATTGGTTAGCACATCACCTCTGATTAGACAGTCTATACCATGAGGGTCTCTATGTGGAAGAAGACATGACAGAAGACACGGAGAGTGCAGACTTCTGGTTACTTGACCCAGCTCATAATTCAGTGTTCTGATTTCTGGGCATATTCAATAGTATGGTGTGCCTTGCTTTCTATTTAGCATGGCAGTATGGCAGTAAGGCTGGCCAATAGGTCATGCCTGCATTTTCTTCTACAGTCCAGGTTAGGTGAGGACACTGAAACCAGTGGTTATATGCTGTCAGTGGAAGGATTGGAACTAAGAACAATGATTCTAATCTTTTGAATGATTAAAATGTCCAGTCCTCTGTGGAATTAATCAAAAGGGGTTGCTACCATCAAATTATAGTCTCTAATTTCATAGAGGGAGACAGAAATAATGCTTATTAATGCTGGAGTTGTATGTACCGGGAGTGGTCTGATTAATGACAATAAACTAATACACTTTGATTTGAAATTTTTTCTTACTAGCGCTTAGATTTTAGACAAGCTACTCATAACAACAGAGCATCAGTATTTCACACATACAATTTAACCAGCATTTGTCTGTAATAATTCTATTTGTGATTATCTTGGTGACTAAAATTAAAACTGCTCCCCTTATAGATTCAATCATAAAAACTTAAATATATCAAAATATAAAACTATCTCAGAAATTCATCTTGAAATGAAGAATTGAGTAGCTGGAAAGGAGGGAGAGTAATGAGAAAAGGGAAAAGAAGAAAATAGTATTTTCAACTTTTAGTTGCATAATACAACAGTGATATTTTTACCTTCATGTGTAAACGTTAAAGTTGTATAAAATTTTTAAAGTTGTTTTCAATGTTTCAGATGGTATGAAGAATAAATCCATTTTTAATTTTGACAACTTATTAATATATCAATAATATAGTGGGTTTTATTGTGTCAACTTTGATAAATTGAGGCCTATGCTCGTACCTTAAGTGTTCTCCCTAAGTTTTTCTTTGGCTATTTTAATGTCTCAGCTTTGCTTTCCCTTGATTATTTTTGAAAGTTACAGGTAGGGCCAAGAGTTACTCTTACATGTAACTGTCTACATTTCCTGTTCCTTAAAGAAAGTGCCCCTCTCTGATGTATATTTTTGGCAGCTTTGTTAAAAATTCCATGGCTATAGCTCTATGGATTAATTTCTGGGTCTTGTATTATACTCTACTGGATTTATATGTCTGGTGTGTGTGTGTGTGTGTGTGTGTGTGTGTGTGTGTGTGTGTGTTTGTGTGTATTTGTGTATGTGTGTTTGTACCATATTGCTTTAGTTATTATTGCTCTGTTGTATAAACTAAACTGTGGTTAAGTAATATAACATTTCCAGCAACACTCTTTTCACTCAGAATTGCTTTGTGTATTTGGAGTGCTTTGTATTTCTGCGTCATCTTTACATTAATTCTATGATGAATGTGATTAGAATCTTTATAGGAATGACAGTGAGTCTATATTGGTGGAAATTGGTAATATACCATTTTAAGAGTATTAATTGCAGCATTTCATGAGTATGTTTTTTTAATCTAGTGTCTTCTTATTTCTCTCTTCAGTGTTTAATAGCTGGATTGTTAAATATGATACTGAAAAAGAATATTTCCAGAATGCATAATTGGGAGAAATATACTTAGAAGTTGGTACACTCATGCATTAATTCCCTGACCTGTGGCATAAGGTCTATTATAGCTGGGAAGTCCAAAGAGAGACCATGAGATCTTCTTTCTTACAAGGGAAATAATGAACCCAAAACCATATTGCATCCCTGGAGGAACTGAATTTAATGCCACCACCTAAGACTTGAGATACGTCCCACATTCCCCTCAAACTCTCCCATATGGTCTATGCATACTATGTAAAATGACAGATGATTATATGAAACTTAGTAAAGCAATGATTCTCGTTACAGCTGTTCTACCAGATGTGGTTTCCTTATTTGAGCATCTCTGTGCACCTTATATGGATCTGTTGAACTAGCAAATTCCTTTATCTTTATACCTGTCCATAGGGACCATCAGAACCAATTTGTCTTCAGCTGGCAAGACCAGAAGTGCTCTTTTACCTTTCTACCTCAAGGGTATATTAATTCTTTAGCCCTGTGTAAACAATTACTCGACAAGGGACTTGGTAACCTCAGAATATCAGACTAATCCATTATATTGGCATTTTGCTGATTGGACTAAGAGAGCTAGAGCTAGGAGTCACTTTGGACTTGATAAGGCATATGCATGTCAAGGGATGAGAAATAGATTCAACCAAAATTTAAGGAGCCTCTACCTCAGTTAAGCGTCCAACGTTACAGTGGTATGGAGCATTCTGAGACAGTCCTTTCAGCAGCGGTTCTCAGCCCATGGGTCGCAATCATGGGGATTTCTGATGCTCTTAGGAACTGAGACACCACCCAGCAACAAAATTATAGTTATAAAGTAGCAATAAAAATCAATTATACTTGGGGCTTTCTGAGACTATCTGAAATACATGTTTTCCTGAAGGTCTCCACTTCCAGTTTGAGAACTAGTGTGGACGATAAGGCACCTGGGCCCTTCTGCCGCTAAGAAAAAATCAAGGAACTTTTGAGTCTATAAGGAGTACGGTACAGCGTATTCCCCTTTTGAGCATGATACTCTAACTCATACACAGAGTGACTAGGGAAGCTGCTAGCTTAGAGTGACAGATGAGGGCTCTTTAAGTCCAAGATGTTGAGCAGGCTGTTTTGTCTCTGGGGCCTTGTGATTCATCAGACTCTATCCTCCCTTAAGGGGGAGAAAAAAAATATTCCAGACTGAATTTGTTTTATTTTTGTGCTTGGAGTTTTTGAGTTCTCAACTTTTTTTTTAAAAAGATTTATGTATTTATTATTATGTGTACAGTGCTCTGCCTGGATGTACATTTGCACAACAGAAGAGGACATCAGTTCTCATTATAGATGGTTGTCAGCCACCATGTGGTTGCTGGGAATTGAACTCAGGACCTTTGGAAGAACAGACAGTGCTCTTAACCTCTGAGCCATCTCTCCAGTCCAACTTTCTCATTATTAAAGAAAAAAAATGTTCCCCTTCCCCTAGGTTTTTGTTTGTTTGTTTGTTTTTGCTTACCTAGTTGTTTTTGCATTTTGTGTGTGTGTATGTGTGTGTGTGTGTGTATGTGTGTGTGTGTGTGTGTGTGTGTGTGTGTGTGTGTGTGTGTGTGT
>OU015756.1:69351469-69363956 GCA_907169655.1 Acomys percivali
TGAGTCATGCTCAAGTTTGGATGGATGTGGGTGGCTTATTTTATTTTTCTAGGCTGTGGGTGGTATTGTGATATGTTGGGGATATTTCCAGATTTGGGAGTGAATGTTCTATTGTAGTTTCTATTTTCTATGCTTGGGGATCTGTTATTCTGTTTTTCTTACAAATGCTATTTGCAAATGTGATCCAGAGAAGCAGGTTTGAAGAGGAAAAAAAGTGGGGGAAATTGATACTAGTCACATATGCTCCTACACGACACAGCTGGGGCTGTTATTGTTTTCTGGTCTTACTTTGTTTCTCCATAAGGGAGATAGAGTAATAAAAATCATTCCTGCTGTTAATCTTGAAGACACTCAGGGCTTTGACACTTTCTATCCTCAGTAAACAGTACTTCCTTCAAACGAAGAAAGAAAACATGGGAAAACCCTAAAGAAAAATTCTAAGAAAGTAGATCCAAAATAAATTAGTGTGGGAGGCAAATTAAGGACAGGAACAGAAATAACAGCAACAGAAATCACTCTGTCCATTTTTCCATACTACTTATGATGCTCTAAGAAGTTGTTCTTGTACAGAGAATCCACATTCATCAAGTTATTAGCATCCTGTCTAGTTTTCATACTAGGAAAATATGTTAAGCTTCTCTGAAATCCATCTTTATATCTCTGTCTACACAAAGAGTATTTCAAACTTAACGTTCTTAGTATAGCTGTAGGAATAATATATCACTATAAATATTTATTTCCTTATAGATAGTTGTGTTACTTATTTGTTAGTATGATCTCTGGATAAACTTTACTTGGATGTCTCATGTGATCTCACAGTATAGAATCCACAATTACCACCATCATCACCATTTTTTCTTACATATTCTGTATCTGAGTAAATAGTATTGTACAAGCAGGCAGAATAGTGACTGATAAATGCTACTGGCATTATTTTCAAGTGGCTAACTGGAGATATTTTTGGTTTACCCAGGGAAAAACACATGGGTGTGCAAGAATAACGTTCAAAACATGCTCCTCTCTGGACCTGATATTACACACACATCACACCCAAACACCAATTTCCAACAAGAAGAGCTTAGACAAAATAGTTGAATTTGAATTGGGCAGAAACAGCAAATAGCTTTGCAGATGTTGTTCTAAGAGGAAAAGGGGAGGTCTGTGTTAGTATGAGCTAAGATGGGTTGGTAAGTTCTGATTGGACCTGCTAGCTAGAATAGCTAAGCAGGTGTTTTTTATTGATGGACCTTAGTATTTTGAGGATTGGACTGTGGTCATCAGCCTCACATGAGTCAGCTTGAGAAAGCAGCCAAACAAGGGGAGAGATTTTGGTGGCTAGCTTTAGGAATATAATCTAACAGTTTAGAAAGAGAAATGGAAGGGAGCAGGCAGGGCCTGCTGGCATCGTGTTTGCCATACGATTACTTAGCTCTTGGCAGCATCCAGTGATATCATCCTCCTGTGAGCAGAACATCCCTTAGACCTTAACATCAGCCAGCTCTCAGCCCAGGGTCTGAGACTACTGGCCTTAAGTACTCTATACTTTTGTGGGATTTTCCCAGCGATCTATGATTTTCCTTCTGTTGTTACTTATATAGTCTTGGCGCTTCTGTCAGCATCACTGCTTTGCCTCCTGCAACCAGCTTCCTACTTTTGCTGCTGCTCTTCCTGTAGCTGCCCTTCTTCCTGTCCTGGATACTTTCAAATGGTTTAGCTGCTGTTTCCTCAGCTTCCAGATAGCCTTGCTCCTTCTGCACTGCTGCCCATCACCTGTTGCCATCTTATCTACTCAGCAGTTGTGTTGTTTCTCCTGCTTTTGCTCTGTCATCCCCTCAGGCCATACTACTGAAAGTAGGCGGGAAATGAACACAAGAGAGCAAAGAACTCATTCTTCAACACCAGAGTGGGTAGCACAGGAGATTGTGGTCAGACAAATACTTACTGAGCCCATGCATCCCGTGTGTAGAGCAATCAGTGGTGTTTGGACTCAATATATTTGTAGCAATCACCATCCTTGCCAGTGTAAAGAGACTGTGTTTAGGACTAATCACAGATTTGCCTCTTATTACCCATCACTTAGTCCCTTTGCTAGGCTAACAGGGCTAACGGAAATAGCTGCAGTGTGGCGTACAGTTCCTTGAGGCTTGTGACAGATGAAACTCTGGTACATTCTGTTTCAAACAGCTCTCACTAAGGCTGTAAGTTTCAGAGGGACAGCAGCAGCAATTGTTAAATCGTTTTCTTAAGGCATCTGTGGAGTATTCAAGATGTCTAGTGCTTGTCTAAGAGTAGTCTGGCTAGCTGTTTGGTTTACAATGCCTTTGCTCAGGGATGCAAAGAAGCAAATGAAAACATTTACTAATTAGACAGTTACATTTCGCCATCCTGAATTGTTGCATCCTTATAGGAAAATGTAAAAAGAGTGTTTCCAAAAACATTATGAATTTAATTTTTTAAAACTTTATACAGCATATTTTTATAATATTTTTTCTCATCTCATCCCAGATACTCACTGTTCCCTACCCATTTAATTTAATATCCTTGCTCTCCATTTCAAAGAGCAAACAAATAAAAATAACAAGAACATCACGCAATAACAAGCCAAACAACAGCAAAACACGCAGAAACCAGGGAATCCTTTCTTAGTGTGTCAGCCAGTCATTACTGAGCCTGAGTCCTGCCTTGTAGTATGGTTGAAATACTCAGGGTCTTTTAGAAAAAGCAAACTTTCAAATGGATTTGATGTTGAAACACCAATTAAATCAAAAGTGAACCACAACAACAAAATGTTATAACATACAGACTGAGTTTTAATATGTCTTAACACTGCTTAACAAATTTTCAGAGCTGACAGGAACATTGATGGCCCTCTTCTGTCTACATCTGAACTGCTGACATTGCCAAAGTATACTCTCATTCAGGATTTATTTGTATCTTGTCCTTCTCCTTTGTTTGTCACAGATGTTAGATAGTCGGGAACTGTTGGTGTCTCTTCATGGAAAAGAAAGTGGCAACCCATGGAATGTGGTAAACATTTAGAAGGAAAAATAAAAAGATGTCCACTGTTGTCTCTTCTTATTATTGAATTTACGTTCTCAGGCACCTTGAAAGCTGGTTGATTGTTATCATTCTAAAATCTTTCTTTGGATATCCTAGGTTCTCACTCTCACTGCCAATGGATGAATGAATGTTATCATTTAATATTTGATTCCTAGGCTTAGAAGGTTCAAAGTCCAACAGGAAAAATATCAGTTACACAAATGAGTAGTCACAATGTGGTAACTACTGAACAACAGTTGTATAAAGCGATACCACACCAGGGGAGCTAGAAATAGAGATGTGACCATACCCTGCGCCAGATTAAGAAGAAGGAAAATATTTCTCCTACAGTTAAAAAGAAGTAAAGTTTAGGAAAGAGGAGTCATACAGTGAAAGAAAATGTCACATGTAAAAGCACACAGGACTTACATTACTGTGTATAATTTTAGGCAGCGAGTAGTTTGACTGTGAAGGTCTAGGAAGAAGAGATAATACATGAGAAAAGAAAGGCAGGAGACAATTATGAAGACTTTTCCAATCTCACTCTAAGGATTTTAAACATTATCTTGAAAGCCATATCTTTTCTGACATTTCTTTAATTCACACTGTCAACTGAGCTAGTCAAGTTGGTGTTGAAAGTAATTCACTGGTAGAAAAATAGAGATTAATTTCTGCAAGAGTGGGCAGAGTCCAACACTGCGGATACAACCAGGTAAGTATTATCTTGAAATTTATTTTCAAATGTTGCTCACAGATAACAAGAACCATCGTGCATGGCAGAAACAGGATGGAAGAGAAAAGGACATAGAGATTTGGGTGTCTGTGAGAGATAATGGTAAAGTCCTATATGAATAATTGTGAATGCAAGACATCTTTCTTCTAAACCCCAAGCATGTGAGACATGTGTTGTATGGCTTGATCAAAATAGCCACAGTGATTTCTCCTGTTTCACATGTTCCTCTTAGCGTGAGCCTTTCATATTACTCCCAAGAGAAGTCTATTTTTTCCTGCCTTTGTGTCTGAGAGTGATTGTGACTAGAAATTGTGCCACGTGGCTTCTATTCCAAGGCCACAGAAAGCAATATAGATTCTATTTGGCTCTCGTCAGAAAGGAAACTCACAGTGGTGCATTTAAAAAGGCTGCAGGAACAAGTCAAGAGAAAGGAGGGTTTTCCAGCTAACAGCACAGCTGGAGGCTCAGCTGACAGCCAGCACAGCCAGCAAACAGGACTAAAGCACTTCCAGATGACTTCCCGCTTCAGCTGTAGGCCACTTCATCTATTCCTGGTTGAGGCAGCAGCCATCACTGAACAAAGCCAGGAGAGTCTCCTGGTACTCTTTCAAAATCTGCAATCCGCAGAATCCATGCAATAATAAAAACTCTAATTTTCCTGTGAGAATTTTTCACTCAGTACTTACTAGGAAGATGACTGTGTATTGTTTCTTTGGGTAGAATAAATTCAATGTTAGTGAGTGACCACCCTTCTTACCTTTAAAATGAAAACCAGCATTTAATTATTTTGTTGCCTACGATTTTAAAGTCCTAGTGATTTTTCACCCTAAAATCTCCCCATCCTGGCTAGAAGATGAGTGGTAATGTTGTTAGAATAATAGGGATGCTTTTATAATTTCTTTTTCACTTAAAATTTTCATATTTGTTCCATTTCTGGGATCAGCTAGACTCATTAATTATGTAATAATTAAAATAATGAGTTACATTCTGAGATGGAAGAGAATGTGGCTTAAACTAATGTCTCATGGTACCTAATAATTACTATTGGAATTCAGTGAATTCATATGCTGTTATTTGGTTAAAAACAAAATATACAATAAAATTTCAAAGACACATTACTTTGGGAATACCATTGGAAACGGTGAAGGGAATTGAAACATCAAAACATCAGTATAGAATCCTTTGAGAAAAAAAATCCTATTTTGACCACAGGCATTAACAGCTAAGATTTGGAAACATCAGAATTGCAGAATGTTGTTGATAGATTTTCCTTCTCTGTAGAGTAACACAGATAAGACTGTGTGTCACTTGCTTTTAAGAATACAAAATGAAAATCTTCACCATGCTTGCATCCCAACAAGTAAGCTTACAGAAATCATTCTGGTTCCATGAAAAATGAAATCTGTCATGTGAACAAGTGACATTCAACAGCCACAGCACACAAAATTTCAGAACACAGAACGTTGTTGCTGAAGATAAAACTGGATCCCTTTAACATATCCTGTTTAGTGCTCATTGGCTCAAAGATTACAGGCATTGAGTTTGTGGCTTCCTGATATCTGTATTTATCTTTAATATAGATATGAATGCAATTGTATTATATAATCCTTATTATTAGGTAAAACAATAAAATGCTAAAGAGAGTTAGGAAGGCAAAGAGAGACATAGTAATGTAATAGAAGATTTCAGCTTGGTAGTGTGTTTTCTCTTCGGTAAAATGTGCTATGGTTTTAAATTAACTTAATCTCTGCTATGTACATTTGAGTAGTATATACATATATATGCACATATGTATGTTGTTTATATATGTATATATTCATATGTATACTTTTCAGTGGCTTTTCTATTGCTATAATACACTATAACCAAGGCAATTTATAGAAGATAGTCTTTATTTGGGGTGACAGCTCCAGAGCGTTAGAATTCCTTACTGTCATGACAGGAAGCATTGGCATCAGGCTGGTAGGAATGGTATTAGAACAGTAGCTGAGAACATACAGCCTTATCTCCAAGTAAGAGGCTGAGAGACCTAAGTGGGAATGCCCTGAGCATTTGAAACTTCAAAGCCCAGCCCCAATAATGGAGCTTATCCAACAAGGCCATATGTTCTAATCCTGCCCAAATAGCTCCACCAACTGGGGACCAATCATTCAAATATATGGCCCTATGGGTCATTTTCATTAAAAACCACCACATAAATGTATAATACACACACACACACACATATGTACAATTTGTTTTATATTTTGAAATGATGTGAAAATACTGTTTATCAAAAAAAAAAATGAATGATGCGATCTGAAAGGTCAACAAAGCTAACGTTTTTCATTGTCCAGTTACTTGAGTTAGAAAATACAAACCAAATTTTACCTTTGCTCTTTCTGCTAATGAGTACTTTCCAGAGCTATATTTCTATATTAAATGTATTTGGGAATGTCTACAATTTATACACTCAGCTGTTAAAAACATGTGGAATAATTAATGATAGTTTATATCACTAATAATGGACATGAGCATATTACAATAAATGCATACCTAACTTGTTTCTGATTATTCATTGTTAATATCAATACCTGAGATGTACTATGTAGTTGCCACCTTCCAGGTGTAGTGGCAAACATGTTACATTCATTGTGCAAAAAAAAAAAAAAAAAATGTCACAAGTTAGTTGAGATGAAATCTGCTATTTGAGCAATCTGTAATTCATTAAGTGTGACGTGTAACCAGTCACCATGAAAACATATGTTTAAAAAAACTATTGCACTAACCAAGGACAATACATGTAGTAAACATTGAACCCCTACTCTGATCTACCCAATGGAAAGGACAATCTCCACAGTTATGTGGAGAGGGGCGACTGACTCTGACATGAACCCTGCCATCCCATATTTGACCACCTCCCCTTGGTGGGAAGGCCTGATGGCACTCAAAGAAAGAATAAGCAGGCTACCAAGATGAGACTTGATAGATAGCCTATTACCATATAGTCAGGAAGGAGGTCCCCCTTGGCCATAGACCTAGGGAGGAAGGGAATAGGGTAAAAGTGGGAGGGAGGGAGGATTGGGAGGATACAAGTGATGGGATGACAACTGAGTTGTAATCTGAATAAATTAATTAAATAAAAAAAGAATTTAAGATAAAAAAATTTGTTTTTCTCTCATATATAGTACATGCTGACCATGGTTTCCCCTCCTTCCTCTTCTCCCATCCTCCTCTCTTTCCTAATCTACTACTGTTCCTCCATTCCCTTCAGAAAAACGGCAGGCCTCTCAGGGATATCAGCCAAAGTGGCTTAATGAGATACAGTAAGTCTAGGCATGTGTTGTCATATCAGGATGGAAGGGGCAACCAGTTGGAAGAAGGATCCCAAAAGCCACCTCAACCCAAGGAAATGTGGTTTGAATTTTTTTCTTTTTCCAAAGTATGCTCATTTAGCAATGATTAACTTTGTATAATCCTAGGAATAACTTTTGTTTTATTTTATCACACCGTCTGACCATTGAGTTTGGTTAGCAGAGACCTAAACAAGAAAGTAATGGATTAATCAGGAGTCATTTCATAGTCATTCATTTCAAGGAGTTGTATTTGTATATTATCCTGCCTGTGAAGATAATATATTTTTTTTGCCTGTAAGCACTGAAAAAATAATTTTATAATGGACTGTGTATATTCAGTATCACTAGAAATGTATTCCTGAGATTTGTCCTTTGACCTCCATGTGTGCAGTGGTTTGTGTACATCTGCATACACACAAAAACAAAATAATAGATGAAATTTAGTTTTTTGGAAAAAGAATAGAAAATGCTTAGTTAATTAAGTATCTTATATAGCTAAAATATTTGCAAACTAATTTTATCCACTATCCTTAGTCTTTCTCCTATATTATGTTATACCTATATCACTAGAATTTTAATTTGTAAAATCATTGATTTATCCTAAGTTTTTGTATCCATAAATGCTCATTGTTTAAAGCTAAGAATCATAGCAACTCTCCCCAACTTGCTATTATTTGTTAAATAATTTCATTGTAGTGTGTACCAAATTTTTAAATAGCATATTTTGCTTATAATTCAAATAAAAGTTCATTCATATAAGTTTCACATTAATGTAAAATTGATTTTTAATATATCCACATTTATTATGAAAATGATAATATAATGTCATGGAGCAATTCTTTTTAAAATACTTATTTTAGTTTTTGAGATTATAATTACATATTTTCTCTTCCTTTTCCCCCCTTCCCTTTTCCCCTGTTATTTGTATGGATGATGAATGTTTTCAGTAATTTTTGGTAGGTAATATTAGATACCCAATTCTTTTCCTTTCTGTAGTAGTATCACATACAGCCACAAGAGGGCAACCAATGAAAACATTTTAAATTTTAGGAACTCCTAGTAGGTGTTCTCTTACACAGGTATTGTGAAGATAATTTTGATAGCAAATTTAGCAAGGCTTATTGCATCAGCCAATAAAATCACTGTATCTCTTCAAGTACATAAAAAGAACATTTGTTTCAACTGATTAGAATTTAATGATTTATTCAAAGTAAGTAAATCCACAGAGGTAAATTAAACTCTACGTACTCCGATTGGTTGTGGTGTTGACTGATAGTAGCTACAAGATACAGGCCATGTCTAAGCCTGATGTCCCATTATATGTTTTAGCTACGTTGTCAAAGATAACAGCAGCAATGGACCTGCCAGCATTGTTCTGTGAGAATATGGCTGTTCTTAATATGATCCACGTGGCTCTCGTTTATTAACAAATTGCCATGGGTTTTGATCACCCTTTTCTGGCCACTTGTAAGGAGAATTTTGGTGTCAGCCTGGTTAATTTCGTGAGGCAAAGAAGTGGCTGTCCAAGAAAACCAGACTGAAACTTGAGAAAGACAAAAGCCTAAAATGCAAACGAAACCAAACCTTTGTTATATAGGCTGATTTCTCCCCTCTGAGTGGGAGGAAGAACCAGGGTTGGGAGTCCGTAGTGAGTGGGGGTGGGGCTCTGGCTTAGGCATCTAATATTACCCCTGGGTCCTCTATTCTCTCTATGGTCTCTCCAGGATGTTTGATGTTTGTCCCTGAGGAGTTGTTTTTTTTTTTTTTCTAACACATCTTTTCTCTTGACAAAGGAAGCAGCTCTGTGAGACGGCAGCTCTTTGCTTTCTGTCCCCACCCACACCTTCTAAGTTCTCTCACACTGATAATACCATTACCTACTTTCAAACACATCTCATAATAACTAAGGCAAAAACAAAGAGCATCCATTATGGATTAAGACACATTTGATAGGAAAGAAGAGAATGATTAGGCACTTGTGTTTTCTCCAAAGCTCGCAGTAATAGCTCATAAAATAACCATATTTTACATCAGTGAGGAGAAAAAATATTTACAGGATACAGGAAGCTTTACACTGAATACTTCAGAAACCACTTCCTCCCTACCTTTCCACCTTCACACTCACCAAATACAGTATAGCATTGAAAATGTACCCTAATTCTTGCTCTTCGGAAAGTGATGTGGCAGAGCCCTCTAATTGAATTTTTGAAAGCAGGTGTCCTTCATGATAGCATCGCTGTTGCCAAGAACATCATGTTCAGCTCCAAATTACACTTTTATTAATTTCATTATTGTTTGCAGTACTTCCAAGGCCAACCAGATATATATCAGAGTGACTCAAAACGTGTGTGTGTGTGTGTTTGTGTGTGTGTGAGAGAGACACACAAAGAGACAGAAACACACAGAGAAAGAGATTCTATTTATTTTTCAACATGTTTATTTTATTACAGGATTTAATAATCAAGATTTAGCATTATAAATTTTAACTTGAGTGATATAATAATTTTGGATCAAATGTTTTATAGAATTATGACTACAGCTCTAGTATTACAAAACAACTTCAAATTTGAAGACTTTTTATGCCAACATCATAAACATTAAGAGAAGGCGGTCCTTTGATATATGACACCAGATCTAAAAAATAGGTTCCTTTTCAATCAGTAGAGAATTCTTTGTTAGCTTTGAACTTTATTTTGTCCTTTAACCTGGAGTCTTCTGTCTTCTATGTTTCTGTGACTAAAGAAAGATATATAAAGTAAATTAGCACATGTGGTGTAAATGATAGTAACATGAGTTGAATATCTAACGACCCATGGATCAGATTTACAGAAGTAAAAAATATTTCTTTATTTATCTTGCTCATAAAACTGGGTTTTGCTGTCAGTGTGGTAAGACAAGGCAGGCCTTGGGCTTTTAAAATAAATAGGGCAATGATTGCTTTTGGTAACTGCTTGGCTCTTTTTTTTACGGTGTACATATTTTTCTCTTTCTCACCAAAACCTATGGAATAGCAGATAATGTAAGTACAGGGAATGAAATTTTCTTTAAAATCTCAGGAAATTATAATAATACACAGGAAATGAATGAAATGATAACAATGTAATTATAGCCAAAGTATTTTTATTTAGCCACTTATAACGTGTAAGTTATACTCAACTTCTTCAGTTGTCAGTATCCTACAAACCCACTCAGCGTGGGTACCATACTGAAGAACTAAAATCCTAGCACATAGGCGGTGAAGGAAGAAGAATCAAGAGCTCAAAATTATCTTTGAGGGCAGCCTGAGATATAAGAAACACTGTTTCAACAACCAAAAAAACAACAACAACAACAAAAGATCCGATCCTCTCAGGTACATTTCCACACTAGTTAAAAGCCTTATGTCCATGAGTGTTAGGGAAACTAGACATCAGACAAAATAGCAAAGGAGGACCTAATCCTCACTGTTTTATTTGCACTGTGTTGTATGTTTGTGTGCATGCATGTGCTCTTGGGAAAATGTCTCCTGACTATCAGGAAGCCATCAGATGCTTGAGAATAGCAGATGGCGTTGCCTAGTAAGAAGGCAACGCGGAAGGGAAAGGAGATAAAAGGAGGCCGACCCCAGGGCAGGCAGAAGGGAAGATGTTTGTTGGGATGAGCAGGTAAGGAAATTTGAGTCTGCATCTGAGAAGTTCCGGTGAGCAACCAAGAAACAAAAGTCTCCTCCCTGTTCACGCCCTCATTCCCGTCTCTCGGCGCTAAAGAGTTCTATAGATGAGTGTTCAGCAGCTGCACTGTGTGTGTGAACACACTCACCTGTGTGGTGCTTTCTTCTGTCACCAAATGCAATAAAAACACTTCCCCTCTGTTGGTAGAGTAATGCCAATGAAATCTGAGTAAGTTTCTAAAAGGTTTTTAAAATGTTAATTTTACTAACATATATTAATGCATAGGAAGATGGGGATCATCCTGAAAGCACATGCTCGAAGTGTATTGTGAGAGCATCCACTCCGCCTTAGTCTTTCTAGTTCCTCTGCTCTTTCTCTTCCCAGCCAGTCTTACTTACTTCATGTCTTTCCTCTTCGATTTTCCTTTTTCATGTGTGTGCACATATGCATGTGCATATGTGTGAATATATAGTTATAATGCCAATGCTGTACTTATAACTTGATTACTTTGATTTTGACTCATAGCTTTCAGGGTTTCTTTTTTTCTGTCATACCGAATTTCTTTTATGTACCTGCAGTGCCATCCAGGGATAGTTAAAAGTTAAATGATTCGGAAAACAGTGTCTGAAGTTAATAAGCATGATGTGGTTGAGTTTAATTTTCCTGTGTCAATTTACTTATACATATAGAGTTTAAGCTCCTCATACATATTTTTTCCAAGTACTTAGGACATGCATATGCAAATTGTATATATTTGCATGACCTTGGAAATAGTTTCCCGAATTGATAGATTTGAGTCCACATCATGTACCTCTTCTTCTCTGCAGATTTTATACTTTTCTCATAAGCAGAAGAGATGTACTTCAGATATTCTAGAAGGCCCTGCTCTTAGTTGTCATGTTTTATATAGTTCATATATTTGAAACACTGTATTTGTACACATGCACCAAAATAGCATATTGCTTAGAATAAATCAATTTTGTTTTATTTCAGTGATGAAAACAGTGTTTCTCATATTTCCATAAATTTTCAGTGAAACAACATACTTTTGAGTGAAGTGTCCCTGTAGCTCATGCTAAATCTTTTAACGACTGAGTGCTGAGAAAAATTGAGTGTCACTAAAGAGAATAAAACCGAGTCATTAATTTGAGGAATATAGCATAATAAACACTAAACTTTCAGTAAATTAATAACATTTTGTATAAAATATGTCTAATAATTCATATTTAGCAAATTAAACTGTCCTATAATTTAAAATAAGATGAGAATTGGCATTCACTTTTGTCATTAATAATCAATTTTAGAATGTAGAAATATTTTATTTATATAATATACACCTTTGTGTACATTACCTCTGCTACAGTCATTCTAAAAATTACCAAAAACCAGTAAAACAACATATCAGCTTCTAAACTCTCTATGTTGTAAAATTTGCGGGATGATTTTTATGGTTTTTAATCATCATTGTGTCATTTATATATCATAAATCCATCATTTATGCACATCATTGTCATAAGGTAATTGCTAAAGTATTCTACAGAGTATAGTATTGGCCTGGCACAAAGCATAAGAACACACTCTTTATGGAATAAAGCTAATAGTAATTAATATGCACGTAGCTGCAGTCTGATTTTCTAGGTTTGCACATTGGTATTTGAATAATGTAAAGAAAGCACCTGGATTACACACACACACACACACACACACACACACACACACACACACACACA